>CM062296.1:338227100-338682100 GCA_031216915.1 Pictodentalium vernedei
GGGCAACCGGGATGGTGTGTCTTGTCAAGGACACAACACTGCCGCAGTTATCGCTGGTGAGGATTACAACAAATTAAACAAATACAAACATATTTTATGGTCGACCACTCATGAAATAATTACAAAGCCTAATATATATATACTGAAAATATTCTCTCGGGTATAGCATTCATAGAAAAATACGTACTTCACATTTACTCATTAGTCATCTCACTGTCTATCCAAATAAAATTTATTTCCTCCTTTAGTTTGTTCGGCGTCAAGTCGATCGTAAAGAGCATAAAGTTAACTAATTTCAATATTAGTGTTTGAGCTTGTTGCCTCTTATTCATCTAATTATTATAACAGGTCTAGGATAATAGTTCAATTATAAAAGATATTTTATTAAGATGCCCATCGATTAATAATAATAAATATAATTTTCTAAATACTCATCGATCTTCGGAATTCTCCAGCTCATTGGTATAAACTATGAATACACCCGAATGGCACTCCGCGTCACCCTGCAGAATATCACCGCGACGTGTTTAAAGACATTGACTTTCGATACAAAAGACTAAGTTAATTTGAATTGTTTCAAACTTATCATGTTTCTTCATTCGTGGTGTAACATCAAGTCTCTTCCGTGGCAGTTTTAACAAATTACCTCTCTTCGGTGTTTTCCTCCATTATTTGTTTAAGCTCTGTTCAGTAAGTTAATAAGGCATCTGGTTAATATGCATTGAAAGCTTACTTTAAATTAAACCAAAGATTTCATACGTAAAACACGTACAAAAGTATCAAAGGGTTAATCCTTATATCAAGTAAACTTGTAGTGACATGACTCATTTATTGCATAGTATATCTTAAATTATGGGGAAAATCTCACGATTATTTGTTGTAATGTTGTTCGGATACCCAACAAGTCCACTTGTTAACTGTTTATTTCTATTAGACATATGGATTACCAGATTCGCTATTAAATTGTTATCTTTAATTTGTCTCCAAGTCATCAGTTGAACACCAGAATTGCACAGCAGACACCGGCGGTTATTCCCCACGGTTATATTAAAAGCAGTACCGCGGTATACCAGTATACCAGAATACAGTTGAGAAAATCAAGCGAAATACAACGAAACCGACCTACCCAAACTTTCATGTTAAATACGATGTATAAAAGGTACATTTGAAAAAATAATTTCCATCCTTTGCGTAATATTAATCGATTCATCAGATCGAATGTAATGAAAAGTTTTAGCCCCTCGTTTCATTTACTCGATGACAAACAGTGATCGTTTTCTGGAGGCGTGGTTTATATGGACATACTGACACAAGGTAACTCTGACATGTGACGAATTACATTGTTATGTGCAGGGGGGGGGGGGGGGGCGGTGGCGGATTTTTTGCGTGACGTTAGGTAGAATTTTTTGGGTATCGCAATTTTTAACATTCACCCACCTCTTTTGCATTTTTTTCCCTCGAGATATAAACACCCACCCTAAAAAAAAATTGGTTTACGAGATTGGTTGCTTTGATATAGTTTCCGACAACATTTACTCAATACAAAAGGCAGCACGTGTGCAGTGGGTTATTTGGAAAAACAAAATCATTTTCCGCTTAATGGTAGCCTCCTAGTGGCCCAGTTTATTTTAATAGTGACAGTTTCTGAAGTGCTTGGGTGTAAACTGAGTTCAATTCCAACCATGTCGTCCCCTGAATTCCAATGTGTTTTGTGTGCCAGTTGGCACATAGAATGCACTGGAACTCGGGGGACGATGTCATGACTGATAACTGTTAGTTAGAGCAGATGATGACCCATCATTTATATGTTCATGTAACACAAATAAATATTCTGTTGTTCATTTTGGAGGGATCAGTGACTACCTCTCGTTGTTCCTGTCGTGTTACGAGTTTGTTTATTTTTATTGATTGTATGGGATTATGCCAGTTTTGTTTTCAATAAATATTATAAAACGCTATTGATTAGAATATATGTATATATTGGATAACAGTCTCAATTGTTTGATCCTAATTTTTCAAGTTAGTTTAGACCATTCAAACAATTGAAAATGTTTTCTTGGACAAAACCAATGCAATTAACATCCGCAACATCCTACAAAATCTGACCCGAAACATGAAAAAAACTTTCAAAAATTCCTGCAAAAAATTTCTTCACCGATATTGGTACTCACCCCCATGAGATGGCTCACTGAAACAAATTTTGGTGGGAAAAAGTAACACACAGGGGCTAAACTATCATGATAGTGGATGTATTATTGCTTTTCTCATCACATGCAATCACAGTAAACAACAAATATGATCAAAGAGATTTGAAAAACGGCCAAAACCGGCCAGCGCTATTCTCAAAAATCGCCAATTAATTTTCATTATTTTTTTCATTTTTTGTCTCAAAAACATAGGTTATGACCACTCGTTGGAACGAGCTCGTTCCAACGAGGGGTCATAACCTATGTTTTTGAGACAAAAAATGAAAAAAATTAGTTATTCAAGAATTATTTTTGCAAGTGTCGTCTGCCTTTCAGGTTAGGTAAAGGCTTTATCCTTTGAATCCGAGAGCCCCTTTTCGGTCCAGGAACATGATACTTTATAATTTCTTCACGTTTGATGGCTGCTAAGTGATTGTGTGGGGTAGACGAATCAATATTTTCAAAGCGCAGCCTTGGGGCTTCACGTTAAAAGCATAAATGCCTCTACCCCCCCAAATAATGAATATGAACACTTCCAGTTGCTGTCGTTGAGTTGACATGGAAAATACAACTAGGGCTTAAAGGGTTAATAAAAAATGCACAGTCCGGAAAAAAATGTGTTCTCGGGGCTCATATACCCACCCACCCGCGTACCTATCATCTCTCAAAATTAATACCCCCCCCCCCCCCCACCCCCAGTTGTGAGGAAGAAAAAGAAAATGGGAAGAGCTAACGAGTACAGGACCTTTTCATTTAGAAATCTGTTTTACAAATTGTAATCTGTTTCTACAGATTAAGATTATTAGAAGACTGTTTTTACATATTAATAATCTGTATTTACAAATTATTAGGAGACGGTTTTCACAATTTGTCAGATGACAATTTCTACAGATTATTACAAGACTGTTTTTACAGATTAATAATCTGTTTCTACAGATTAGTAATCTGTATTTACATATTATTAGGAGACACAATTTATTAGATAACTGTTTTTGTAGATTATTACAGGACTGTTTTACAGATTAGTAATCTGCTTTTCCAGATTAGTAATCTGCTGTAATTACAGCTTATCAGCTAACCTGAGCAAAGCTCAGGGAGACTTTACTGATCACTTTCCTCCGTCGTCCGTCCGTCGTCCGTCGGGCGTTAACTTTACATTACCGACCTCTCTTCAGAAACCACTGGATCAGCAACTTGAACCAAATCTGATGCGCATGTTCCTTATCATATGTCAACTGAAGTTTGTTCTAATAAAATTGCCACGCTGTATGGGAAGGGGTGGGGAAAGTGCTCCATTTTTTTTAATCTTCGTTTCATGAACCAGTGGGTACATTGACTTAATATTTGGAATGGAGCTTCCTTTTGAGGTGTAGAATCACGTTTGTTCAAACGAAGTTCGTGGTGCAATATTTGCCTTTGTAATGGGAGGGGCAAAATTTTTGGCCAAGCCCAAAATTTTATTTTCTGAAACGATGGTCCGATTTGAACCACATTTGGTATTTGGTATTATTGGGTTATAAGTACTTGACTCAAGTAACAAAGAATTTCCCGTGGGAACCCCAGGAGCTAAAAACAGAATTATTTTCAACCGCCCATATTTTCCAAACCCCACGGAACACATAGTTGTTATTTGGCATGAAGCATCCTTAGGACCAGTAGAATTGACTGGTAAGAAAAAGAATTGCCATCGGTTTTGTCAGGGTGTTCTGTAGTGGGAGGGGCATCGAAAAAAGGATATTTGCAAAAATTGAAGAAACAAATTCCCCAGAACCAATGATCAGAATCTTTAGGGGGTCAGATACACGTTTGTTAAAATGAAGACCCATTGGTTCATATTTGGGCTCAATACAGGAGCCCGAATTTTTAACTTAGGCAATATGGAAAATAATTTTTAAAAGTCTTCTTCGTCAGAACCACCAGTCAGAATTTTTTAATGTTTGGCATGCATCATTGTTATGAGGATCAGATTCCAGACTGTTCAAATTAAGTCACTAAGTTAATATTTGGGCTTCCTATGGGAGCCCGAAAGTTAACTTGGAGCAATATGAGGAATTTGTTTTTTAAATCTTCATCTTCAGATCCACCAGTAAATATCATTTCATATTTGGTATACAATATTTCTAGGAGGGTCAGATTCAAGTTTGTTCAAATCGGATTCCGGGTTAATATTTGGGTTCCCCATGTGAGCCAGAATCTTAGTGCAATATCAAGGAAACTCAATAAAAATCTTCTTCTTGAGATCCACCAGTCAGAAGCTTTTCATATTTGGTGTACAACATCTCTAGGAGGGCCGATTCTCTTTTGTGCAAATTGGGTCTCTAGGTTGGTATTTGGGCTCTCTATTGGAGCCCAAAATTTAACTTAGTGCATTATAAGGACTATTCTTTAAAAATCTCCATTTGATCTACCAGTGAACATTTTTGCTATTTGGTAAGCAACATCTTGGGGGAGGGGGTGGTGGGATATGTGGGCTCTCTATTGGAACCCAAAGTTTAACTTAGTGCAATATAAGTAGATTCTTCAAAAATCTTCTTCTTCAGATCCACCTGTCCGAATTCTTTCATATTTGGTATAGTAAGGAAGCCTGCCGATATATATTTTACTATCAACATAAATGATTTATACTGAACTGTAGGGCATTCAAGTTCACTGTTGGCATGGATAGATGATGATGGCATGGAATGATCCATTCTTGTGTGTTGATTTAATGTGTACTATTAATAAACGTGGAATTAAAACTTTCAGATAATTTTAAATTTTATTAACATTTATGTCAAATGATAAAAATGATGAAATAAGAATATAATACAAGGTTCTATTCAAGGTTCCTCTGGGACCATGAGAGTTTCACTTCCTACTGTCATGTGACTGATCCGCAGTTCGTCATGATGCATGTGTAAATTGTGTATGGTAACAAAATGACAAAATATGTGACCTGCTATTTATGGATAACATCCAGGCAAATTCAGCTGTTAACATGTTCTTTTCTGTGCAGCTATCATTTTTTACTTTGAAATTTTCAGGAAATTGTTTGACCCATTGCTATATACAGTAAATGGATGGTGAATTACTACTAGTATTGATATTAAAACTCTTGTAACTGTGACACTGACAATGGGTGGAGAGGATTAGTGGGCTGCAGTGGTGTAGGTGACAATATTTGTTATCACTTTGACATCTGGTGATTAGGATGGATTAGAGAGTACACTTCAGTGGGAAAGAGATAGAGAGAGACAGATATATGTGATGGGGGTGGGGGGAGTAAGAAAATGTGAAAGAAAATTAGTACACAAAACTATACGCAAGTGCATGTGTGTGTGTGCAAGGGTGTGTGTGTGTGCGCAAGGGTGTGCATGTGTGTGTGTGTGTGTGTGTGTGTGTGTTGGTGTGTGTTGGTGTGTGTGTGCATGTGTTTTGATTTTTCGGTTTTGGGTTTTTTGTTTTGGGGGGGGGGGTTGTTTGGGGTTTTTTTTGTTTTTTTATGAACTACTTTAAAATGACCTACCTCTGATGAAAATTTGTCTCATAAGCCTTCATAGGCTGGATTTCATATAAATATTTTGTAAATATTCTATGTATATTATGTATGTGTATTGAAATTTGACACTTAAATGAAATATTCTACAACTACTACTACTAATTATTTCAGGAGCATTCATTTAAATAACGTCAGTTTTACTTAATACACATTAAAATATTCTGAAAAATGTTTTTATTGTTTTATAGTAATAAACATAACACACATTGATCTTTTTATCTTTGTCACTCCCAATCAATGTTACTCACATTCAGTCGTGGTAATTCATCCTTGTTTCTTCAACAAAAACTTGCCAAAAAGATTGCTGTGGAAAACTGGTGCTTCTAACGCAATCGCTGTGAAGCCTGTTTGGTGATGTAAAAATCATCAGGGGGCAGGGCATTGGCTCAGTTGTCATGTATATGTAGTATGCGGTGAAATGAAAACTTTAAAGTAACTTTAACATGTGAAAGTAGTTAGAGATACATCCTGAACCATGTGAATGCTGAGAAAAAACCTTGGAACAAAGCATGCGACCTGCTCCATATGTACAGTATGAGTGAAAATAAGATGCAGCATAACCACAAACTAAGTATCTCACTGCTTCTATGTTGACAACACCAGAATCTGACATCAATTTCTGGAAAGCTCTGTGAGAGCTTTCCAGAAACTGATGTCAGATTCTGGTGTTACCAACATAGAAGCTGAGTACATAGTTTCTAGTGGTAATGCTATAACTTATACTGTAAATTGTAAGATTAGCAATGCACCGTTTTACAACAAATTAACTCTCGATGGTTGTAATTCCAAGTTTAATCTCGGTTTGTTTCATAAGAAGACCTTCAAATGAATTAAATGAGTTTCAATCTTGAAAGAGAAGCTTACTGATTTTCCCAAAATCAAGAGAAAGGCCCCTTTCCTTTCCTGTTCATGTGGATTTAACCCCAATGTTACAGATCATAAAACTGTCATTTGTGCAGGTACAGGGGGTGGACCCCCTTCAGCAAAATAAACCCATTTTTTCCTGCTAGTGTATCACTGTATGTACTCTCAGGATCCAAATAAACATACATAGGGAGACGACTTACATAAGCTTTAAGCTTTCTGTCGAATCCCTCCCTTACACAGTAATCTACTTTCATTGTTTTGTATATACTATTGTATTTAGTGTTGTTCAGAACTTTTGTTACCCTACTGTTATTGTGAAGTGTGTACACATGTCATTTGGTGAATAAATACTGTTTAAACTAAATAAACATACCCATATGCTTATAAAATTTTGTGAAACTTCTCACCCCTACATTGCTTATTTGGACCCCTATGTTTATTTATTTTGATGTTCGCAACCAGTGAAATGAAAAGTTAAGGTAAATAAATGATAAAACGCTACAGCATGGGTGGAAATCTTGCTTTTCATGTTGAACCAATTTACAACAAACCGAATCCCCCCCCCCCCCCCCACCCCACATTTTCTGTATACTTTTATTCATTTTCAGAAACGTTTCCACTCCCTACTAGTGTTCCACCTCCTACTTTTATTTAATATCATGAAATTGTCCAACCCCCCTTCTATTATTTTGACCCCTTCTTTTATTTGATCCAATGAGTAATGTGATTAACCCCCCCCCCCCCCCCATCCCACACATTTCTGGGATTTGTCTGAATTTGTTGCAAACCCTCCCTTTCTTGGTCTATATGCACCCTGTCTATACACGTGATGTATTGTATAAGGTCAAGGAGAAGAGAGATATTGTGATATTATTAATAGAATTAAAAATGTAATGACTTTTTGTAGCACTGTTCACTTAACCCCCTTGCAGAGTTTTTTTTTTGTTAAATAAAAAGATAAGAGGCACAGTGTGGCATCAGTCATGCATTCATATAAAATGTATATATAACTTTCCATCTCTTTAAACTTTATTCCAAATTCTTATAAGCATATTATTATTATCAATCATTCATTGGTTCCTTAACTGACTTTTTTCCTCAATTTAAATTTTAATGCGTAATGCCTACTTATTTATTTATTTATTTAGTGGTGTTTAAGGTCACATATTTCTGCACAATGGCTAATCAGGACCGCGACAGTTTTACGGGTGGAGGAAGCCGGCGTACCCGGAGAGAACCACCGAGCAACGGCGAGCAACTGTCCACTCCCCAACATACGAACTCCAGACAAGCAGCAGGGTTAGCATTGGTTGATGACAGGTGCATTATCGACGTGCAGTATGCCTTAGTACACAACGTCACCGTGCCCCCACGTAGGCAATGGGGGTGAAGGGTCTTGCCCAAGGACACAACGCGGTTTGCCGCAGGTGGGATTCGAACCGAGAACCCCCTCGGCTTGCAGCATGCACCTCTACCTACTGAGCCACCATGCCCCCGTAATGCCTACTAATATTACAAATGGTAATTTTGGTATTGGTAATGTTATAATATAAAGCCTAATAATGGCTTATTTATCGAAATCGTTATTGTGATTTGTGTATTATTTTGTTTTCAAAACACAATTGAAGGGAGAATTTTCATTTTTAGGCCTAACAGACTACGGTATGATAAAGCTAAGTGCTAAGTTATATAATTGAGGCTGCATCCTGACAAGGCCGAATAGAGGACCTTGCATCTCGCTTTCAGTTTCAATCCGCATATGAGTGCAATGATTCAAATCATATTCGAAAAAAATAAAAAATAAAAATTACCGACACGTTCCTATCAAACCTAAAACAATTGAGCAGCTCACCGACATAATTCTTCACTTCAGTGATCGATAATGAAAAGGCAAAAGACGAAAGATTCGTTTTCAGCTTGTTTTTTTGTTTTTAAATCGAGCCGACTTGACTTCTTCAAAATAATTCGAATGCTTACGAAAATGAACGGCGAGCTGCAGAAAATGCCACAACAGCTTCCGATATTTTCCGCCAATAACGAGGATACTTAACAAAGTTTACGCAAGAAGCGTATGAAAGTATACGCCAGGTTAGAAAAGTATAGTTTTGTCTCGCTTGGAGCGGGCTAACAAACTTAACAATTTATACTAATTCCAGTCTCAATTGTCAGAGTCAATTTTAAAAGCAAATTTAAAGTTTCAAAAATGCCTATGATCAGCTGTTGGTAGCAGTTACTCCTACGTCAGTTATTCTCGCACCGGTTCCTGTTTTTAATCTATAATCCCCACAGGGTAATATTCCAACTTTCTAACTACATCATCAATGTATGCCTTCCATGAAGGTTGAAGGTGTGCGTTGATGATATAGTTGGAATATTTTTTCAGTCAGAACTTGAGCCATCGAAGTCGGAACAAATTAGGTTTACAGCCCACCCTCTCACAATCTGTCATCTTCAAGATGTCTTTTATTTATTTATTTATTTATTTATTTATTTATTTATTTATTTATTTATTATTTATTTATTTGTCGCTTATATCCATGTTGCCATTTTAGATGACTTCCACCTCAAGCATTGGTGACTGAGTCCTATTTTACCAGTAAAACAGAGCTGGTTTACCACAGTAAACAAGCACTGCTTCACTTCCTGTGGTTTCCGCTGGGTGCCCCACAATTCGATTCTATTTCGAATAACAGACCAGATTTGATAAGAAAATGAGTGATTCGAAGGGCCCTGACAAAAGAATGAAAAAATGTTATCAGAATGTATTCACAGAATGAAATAAATATGATTATAATGCCTTTAAAGGAGATGGAACGAGAGTTACTATTAACCCTTTATCCAACGCACATGATACAAACATTTATTTTAATTATTGGTTACTTTTCAACTCTTTCACAAAACATTAAACAGAAACATATCATGTGGCCCTATCATTGGAACGAGCTCGTTTCAATGAGGCGTCACATGATATGATTTTGTTGAAATGTTTTTTGAAACATTTTTTAAACTGCTTATTTTGTACATTAAGCATGCGCATGCAGCTGATATGTTAGGTTAATATTTAACTCAGCCATGAAAAGGAGGTTAAGCCCAGGCCGTGAATCAAATTCAGTGAATAAAAGCATAAGAAGTTCACACAATGTTTCATCTAAAGGACTTCCGGGTTGAACCCACAAGGTCCATTTGCCGGAACATTGCTTGTGCTTCACGTGAGTTTTCACTTAAATATTTCTGTTTCCTATTTTTTTAATATTTCTATTTCAAAATGCACGTCCGACTTTCTCGTGGAATACTTTCATAGATATATATTGCAATAGGAGACTGCAGACAATGCTTGGGGAGAGAGTAAATAGTTTCTTGATTTTTTAAAATTCCCTTGGAATATCTATATATCCGTTCTGTCGTTTCTAAAATATGTTGCCAGTTAAGACTTTGCTTCAATCTCACAGTTAATGAAAATGCCCTCTTTTTGAAAAGTCAGCATGTCACACATTGATCAAGATCGAGACGGACCAGGAAGATGGGTTATAGCTGATGTTCTCAAAACAGCTTTTCGAGACACATAGAGTGATTTTAGAAGCCAATTCAGTCTTTTTCGTTACTACCTTTGCAAGCTCGAATCGCCCCTGTCGAAAGATTTGTTGTGTAAGAGCCCATTCTTACCCCTCTAGTAAAGTAATGGAGATCGGTCAGGGTTATTCATATTTTCTTTTTGCCATAGAAACTGTCAACTTTGATTCGAAATTGATATGTAGATAAGTAAATAATGTATATTTGTTTCAGTCTGTTGATGGCCAGGCAAGTCATTAATCAAACTTTGCCTCGGGCTATCGGTAATTTGTTCATCCCAGCAACAGATGCGGCCATGCAACAGATGTCTAACCCACACATAAATGTAAATTAGGTGTCACGAAACAGTGATCTTAAGGGTGTTGAAAACGTGGGTTAAAACAGCATGTGCTTATCAAGCCGTCAAAGTTTTCTATGGACCAAAAGCCCTGCGGGGATATAATTTAAGCATAGCGAATTTGGCGATATTAACATTGCTGAAAACGCGAGCTAAAGCAGTGGGATGCTGTCTCACATTAGACAGTTTCTAAACATCTCAAAGAAAGCAATGAATAATTATCGCGACCTTCAAAGAAGTACCGCTCGATCGTCTTTTGGGAATATCTGTTTGTATTTAACCCTTTACCCAACGTAACGGTCAAAACCGGACTGCGCTATTCACAAAAAATCGCTAATTAATTTTCATTATTTTTTCATTTGTTTGTCTCAAAAACATAGGTTATGACTCCTCTTTGGAACGAGTTCGTCGAGCTCGTTCCAATGAGGGGTCATAACCTATGTTTTTGTGAGACAAAAAATAAAAAAAAATTAGTTATTCAAGAATTGTTTTTGAAAGTGCCGTCTGCTTTTCATGTTATGTAAAGGGTTAAGAAAGCTGGGAAGATTGGGGAGGGAGAGTGTACACTTCGGTGTCCACTGAAATGAAATGATCGAAGTTTAGGGAGAGGATGTTATGGCAGTGGGTGTCGAATGAGTTGCTGACCCAAAAGTAGTTTTACGTGGAGATGGGCATTCAGTGCATTAGAGGAAGTTATTGGGCAAAATGAACCCAAAAGTAGTTTTATTTGGCGAGAGGCTGTTTTGAACAGTATAATAAGTTATTGGGCTAAGTGGAGCGAACAGTGGGAAGGCTTTGAGAGCCATAGATTCAGTTTGACAGGTTCGTAGAACGCAGACATGAAGTTAGATGGAGGGAGCTATCGAGAGTTCGTTGATACAACTCAAACTAGGAGGTTGGAGTGGGCTGAGCGGAAGCCAGGCAATTCCCGTGCATGAACATTATACGTTTAAACGGTTATCGGAGAGTTGGTAATTCAGTACGAGACTCTGAAGTGCATCCGAAGGTTGAGCTTAGACATATTTTATTAAGAAATAACTGTTGTTTCCCTTCGGTTTATGCGATATAAACCGAAAATTTTCAGCACAAGCTTCATAACTCGCGTAGCGAGTTATGATTAAGCTTGTGCTGAAAATTTTCGGTTTATATCGCATAAACCGAAGGAAAACAACAGTTATTTCTTATAATTTAATCCGGCTGTAATATTAAAATATAATAACTATGTGTACGTGAACGAAAAACTTAAATAATTTTCGCAAAAGACAACAGTCAAACTCAGGAAAGTGTGCCACAAACAGGTCAGGTCAATCATTGTCAAATTGTTTGTTGTTTTGATTTTCGATCGCAGACAGATATTTAGCAAGTCACGTAACAATATCATTAAAAACATTTTTTTAAGTTCCCCCAAAATCATGTTTGGGTGTATGATCTTTTATTCGTCTCCCACTTCGGTATATTTTATTAAATTCAATTGTTCCCGAGAAATTATCATTATATTCTCGCTGACTGGAGGCGATGAAAAATCGATCATTGATCTTTGTTTACGAGCTCGTTATCCATCTATCAGTCTGCCGTCACGCCCTCGTGGTGACAACTGGATTGAGTGGGCGGGGCTTCCAGAGTGTTCAAAGTTGGATCGGATGTGCGAACGTGTAGCGACATTCCAAATCATGACGTGATTTGGTTTATACGATTTTGAAGACTTTCACGCTGTATGCTTTCAACCAATCAAACGCAGGGGCAGGGCAAATGATTAAATTTGTTCGCATTAAATTTGCAAAAGGGATTGGAGAAAAAGTGTTAATCACTTAAAAACGCCCCTCTCCCAGTACATGAACATTACGTTAGAATAGCGATCGATCATAGTACAAGAAACATATAAATACAATTCGTATATAAAGGAGAAAACAAAACAACAGGAAGAGAACAAAAAGAAGAGAAATAGAAAAATGATTTTGAATTATAATTTAAGAATTATAAATTATAAAATATTATAGATTACCACAACCCAGTCTTCTTCTACCTTATATAGTGTGACAGGCAAGATATTTCTGCCTCTGATCAACTTTTGGTTAAAATGCACAGGGACATAATAATAATAATAACGCCCTTTTTCGACGAACCCGTCTATAACTAACTCTGTACCTGCACGAGCTCTGCAACTAGCGACGAACACTCCAAAACTTTTCACAACTGTATTTCGTAAATGTAATGGTTAGGATAAACAAATAGCTTATTTTGGAAGGAGCTATAATTCATCTGTTATATTCTGTTTATTATACGTTAAGAGATATATTTTCGAAAAAACTGCGGAATGATAGAATCGTATCTCCCACAGTGAAGATATAGAAATTTTCACTTTTATGGTATCTAAGTTCAAAGGTGAACATTTTTCGACAGAAATGAATGGAAGAAAATCGATAGCTCCCATCTAGAGGTCACCTCCAAACAAGCACACCAAGATTCCAAGCGATTCAATCATAAATGTGCCCTACAGGGTGTGTCAAAGAGAAATATTGATGTATAACTGCACTAAGTTCATCAAAGGTCGTTGCCAACAGCAAAGTGTTTGACGGACAAGGAAGAAAATCAATAGTTCCTATCTAGATGTCATCCCAAACAAGCATACCAAGTTTCAAAACGATCCGATCATAAATGTGCCCTGCAGGGTGTGCCAAAGGAAAATATTGATGCATAACTGCACCAAGTTCATCAAAGGTCGTTGCCAATGGCAATAGAAAATAAATAGCTCCTATCTAGAGGTCACCCGAACAAGCATGCAAGGTTTCAATACAATCCGTTCATAAATATTCTCTTTAGAGTGTGCCAAAGGAAAATATTAAGGTCTAACTAAACTAAGTTCGTAGGTTGTTGCCAGCTGCAACATTTTTTGACGAAAATAGAAGAAAGAGGATAGCTCCCATCTATAGGTCACCCCAAACAGGCACACCGTTTTTCAAAGCGATCCGACCATAAATGTGCACTGCAGGGAGGGCCAAAAGAAAATATTGAGGTCTGACTTAACTAAGTTCTAAGAACGTTGCCAGCGGTACCAGTTTTTGAAGGAAATGAAAGAAAATCGATAGCTCCCCCCAAATAAACATGCCAGGTTTCAAAGCAATCCGATTATAAATGTGCCCTGTAGGGTGTGCCAAAGGGAAATATTACGGTCTGACTTAACTACGTTCTAAGAACGTTGCCAGCGGAAACATTTTTTGACAGAAATGAAAGAGAATCGTGGGCTCCCATCTAAAGGTCACCCCAAACAAGCATACCAAGTTTCAAACTAATCCGGTCAAAAATGTGCACTGCAGGGTGTGCCAAAGGGAAATATTGATGCATAACTGCACTAAGTTCATCGAAGGTCGTTGCCAGCGGCAACATTTTTTGACGGAAATCGACGCATATTGACAGCTCCCTGTAGAGGTAACCCCAAACAAGCATACCAAGTTTCAAACCGATCTGATCATAAATGTGCCCTGTAGGGCATACCAAAGGAATATACTGATGCCTGACTAAACTAAGTTCAAAGGTTGTTGCCAGCGGCAACATCTTTTGATGCAAATAGAAGAAAATCGATAGTTCCTATTTAGAGGTCACCCCAAACAAGCATGCCAGGTTTCAAAGCAATCCGATCATAAATGTGCCCTGTAGGGGTGCCATAGGGAAATATTGAGGTCTGACTAAACTAAGTTCTAAGAATTTTGCCAGCGGCAACATGTTTTGTCGCAAATTGAAGAAAATCGATAGAGCCCATCTAGAGGTCACCCCAAATAAGCATACCAAGTGTCAAAGCGGTCCAGTCAAAATGTGAACTGCAGGGTCTGCCAAAGGGAAATATTGATGCATAACTGCACTAAGTTCATCGAAGATCATCGCCAGCGGCAACATCTTTTGATGGATATCGCAGAAAGTTGATAGCTCCCATCTAGAGGTAACCCCAAATAAGCATACCAAGTTTCAAACCGATCTGATCATAGGTGTGCCCTGTAGGGCGTGCCAAAGTAATATATTGATGCCTGACTAAACCAAGTTCAATGGTTGTTGCCAGCGGCAACATTTTTTGACGGAAATGGAAGAAAATCGATAGCTCCTATCTAGAGGTCACCCCAAATAAGCATACCAGGTTTCAAAGTAATCTGATTAAAAATGTGCCCTGTAGGGTGTGCCAGAGGAAAATATTGAGATCTGACTAAACTAAGTTCACAGAACGTTGCCAGCGGCAACATTTTTTGACGGAAACGGAAGCAAATCGATAGCTCCCGTCTAGAGGTCACCCCAAACAAGCGTACCGAGTTTCAAAGCGATCTGGTCTTAAATGCGACATGTGCGGTGTGCCAAAGTAAATTGTGGACGTACGCTCGCCCGTACGAGAAGTGATGGCAATAGCTCAGCTTGACTTTGTCAAGTTGAGCAAAAAATGTCCGATCGCACCCTGATTCGTACTTGACTTGTATTTTATGTTGATATACCTACATACAAATTTCATTTGATTTGGCCCACTGAGCTTGTTCTAATCAGTTATAGTTTTGAGGTAAAAATCGAAATTATTTAGCTCATACAAGATTTCTTTTGGCAAGTGTTGTCTACTATTCATATTTAACCCTTTGCACACTGTGGACAAAATATAAAAATTTTAAGCCGCAAATTTTTCCATAATGCAACTAGGAATTTAACAAATTCAGCCTTGTCTGACAGAGCTCATCAGTGGTTTTAACAAACAATAAACTTAACCCTTTGAACTCTGGTGGTATCTTCCATGTCAGTTCCGTGGTAGCAATAGGAAGAGTCCATATTTATTATTATTATTTGGGGGCAGACCAATTAATATTTTCAACATGCAGCATTAGGGCTGCACGTTGAAAATATTGATTGGTCTACACGACACATTTACCTTGCAATCATCCCCCTTAATGACATCATGACGTAGCTTGTGAACAGGCCGAAAAAACGGCCTCTGGAGTTCAAAGGGTTTTAAATAAACTTAAAATTAAATATACTTTTTAATGCCTATTCAAAACTCATCTAATAATATAATTTGGACAAAACATCCAGAGAAAAAATGTCCATTTGCCAAAATCTCCATAGCCAAAACGTCCTACATTCAAAAAAAGAATAAATAATAAATGAAAGCCATTGCTATAGCATTAAACTCAAAACTCAAAGGAAGAGCTTGATACCTCTCTACAGAGCATGACCATCTTACCATCTATTTGAAAAATTATTAGTTCTGCAAAAATTTCTTGGAAAGTACCTGCCTGTCGAACAGTAAATTACAAAACTACAGTTTTTCTAAATATGCACCTAGAACTTAATTAAGCACCCCCTGAAATGTTTCATGACAGTGAAGTTGCTGCTACTGATTATTCTGTTTTAATGATTGCTGTGCACTGCAGTACATTTCATCGCATGAAACATGATATTTCTGGTTGATAGCGTACCCCAAACACATCCCCTCATCCATGTGAAGCAAGCTACCCACGAATGTCACAAAAAACACTGTCATCCACATGCAATGTCTGGGTATAAAACAAGAAAATTTGTCATTTCTGTTATCAGTAAATGTTGACATCGCAAGGAGGAGACTGTCATAGGCACTAAAATGGCAAATCGTTGGCATGCATGCAACAGGCATGTTATTGAAAGCTATTGGGAGGCTGTTAAACTTGGCTATAGTCATTCTGTCATAAGTAGATTTGTCTATAAAATTAACAAACCAACGATGTTAAGGACAGACCAAGGCCTGGACAACCCCGAAAGATCATTCCTTGGGAAGATCAGAGTCTGTCACGCCTCATGTAACGGTTAGGATAAACAAATAGCTTATTTTGGAAGGAGCTATAATTTATCTGCTTTTATTCTATTTATTATACGCTAAGCGATATATTTTCGGAAAAACTGCGGAATGATAGATTCGTATCTCCCACTGTGAAGATATAGAAATTTTCACTTTCGTGGTATGAATCAAAATGGCGGCTTTCAAAGCATCACTTCAAGACAAACATGAGTCAAACTATCATAAAAATGATCAATTTGTTCTAAAAACGTATAATGAAAAGAAAATCTAGTGGATTGAGTGGATAAAAATCACTTCCGCGTATCAGTGCGCATCAACTGTCTACTTCCATGCATCAATTCAAGGCTCAAGAGAGCGGAACTATTGATAGGAATGATCAGATTCTTATAAAAAGCGTATAATAAAAAGAAAATAAAGTGCCCTTGAGCGGACACCGAAAACTATCTCACTCGTCACTGAGATAAATGGTAAACACCTGTATCGGTCAATCATGAGACAACCCTCGGCATCCACTCAAAAACACCAGACATCCTCTATATAATAATCCTCTTCGAATCTGATATAACTCGATGCACTGCCAAACAAATAGTCTTGTTCATTTCATTTGATAAACTCGCCTCTCCATATAAAATTTGTTCAACTCTCTATACTCTAAATCTGGCTAGAGTCTGCAAAAGCACAGCTCGTATATCAGCATAATATGGGCAGGAAAAGAAGAAGTGCTTTGTATCCTCAATTCCATTCCCACAAGAACATTCTACAGAATCTGAAATATAATTTGCATATTTGTCCGAAATGAGATCACTTCATGCAGTGTAGGACAATAGTTTTCCTTTTAAATCATAATAAGATGGGGGCTTATACGTTTTTTTTTTCTTGAGATAGAACGTCTGAACAACTGGACTGACCGTGAGTGACGGGCTATTTTTAATGTTGTCGGGATAATTATTCCAGATAGATACACACGTAGTTATAAACGATGTTTTTTATAACTCGGTCCTCAAATTGTATGGCAAAAAATCACTGGTTGTTGGAGGGGGGGGAGGGGGCATTCACCAAATGTTGGCGACAACAACTCTTGCAAAAACCGTGATATTACCATGATCAGTCTTATAAAAGGTAATCATATTTTTATCATTCTTCTTTCTTCGAGAGACTGCCATCCGAGTTCGAGAAGTAGAGCATCATAATGGATATCGTCCAATCGCTTAAGTAGATACTGGGGAGCCCTGACCATACGTCACTACCATATTCAAGAATTGGCAGGATAAATAAGATATACATTTGCTGAAGAGTTTTGCGGCCGAGAACAAATTTTAACTTTCTTTGCTGCGACAGACTCGAGTAGGCTTGGTTGCAAATCTTATCTATCCATTTTCCCAGCCGAGATTTGACTGAAAGTTAGACCTAGATGCCGTTGCTCTTCCACAAAGTCAAGTGAAGATCCATGAAAGGTTATATCAGGATAGATAAATCATTACACAGAGTAAATAGCATCACTTTTTTCTTATCTGGATTAAACTTTACAAGTCATGTATCTGACCACTCTATCGCTTTTTCAATATCGGCATTCAACTTTGTTGCAAAGAGTGTTGTTAACCGTTCGGTTTGGGTCTAACAAGTGTCATCTGCAAATAATCTGCTGACGCATTCCAATTTATCGGCAATGTCATTCATGTAAACTAAAACCAAGAAAGGACACAGAACTGAACCCTGTGGAAGGCCATATATCACGTTTCGATATTGAGAAAACCTTCAATTGATTCCAACTCTTTTTCTTTTTGAGAAGTAACTCTGAAACCATTTTAATAATACACCAGATTTACCATACTGTTTTAGCTTGAAAATTATGCCAGGATGCCAAACTCTATCGAAAACTTTAGCGATATCGCAGAAGACACCACATGTAAATTGCCTGTTATCAACTGAGACGCATAAGCTGTGGTATATTTCAAGCAGCTGATAGACCGTACTATGCTTAAGTGAAAAACGTGCCTGAAGTCTACAGAAGAGCTCAATTCTGTCAAAATACTCATAAACCCTTTTAAATACCACTTTTCCAACAGTTTGCTGAAGCAGCTTAAGAGGTAGAGGGGATGGTAATTATTGGCATCCGATTTATCACCTTTCTAAAACATCGGTATCACATCTGCAAGCCTCCACGCAGTGGGAAAACTAGAACATTGCAGAGATTTATTAAATAACTTTGCAAGAAGATTACATATAGTAGTGCAGGGTAATTTTAAAAATTCAGACTAATCTCGTCATGACCACAAGCTTTTGTTATTTGAAGTTGATATATAGTGTCAACAATCTCATTTTCTGTAACATCAATATAGCAGGAAGTCGATGATCTGATGCATCGACATTGCTATTTATTATCAAGAAATGTTTTGTTTAATAAATCCGCCATTTCGGGGTCGCTTACTACAACCTCCATTCGGCCATTGTCGTTAATTCGCTCAAGTGGTGGGATTATTGACTGGGGTCTAAAATGATTCAGAAACTGCTTTACTGTATGCCAGAACTGTTTGGGTTCACGATTAATGGACTGGGATTCATCCATTTTATCAAGATACTTTTGCTTGGCATGTTTTGTCATATTGTTAACTTTATTCCTCGATGTCTTATACTTCTGCCAGGATTCAACAGTATTAAACGATCCCTCTTGTGCATTTCGCTCCTAATTGCGCTGTCAAACTTGTGGACGTACTGTCACCTCCGAAAGAGGGATACATGATTCAGCTAACCACAAAAACGTACACATAAACTGGCATACAGATACGCTTATATCAAAAGGCGTTAATATGATTTTTTCTCATGCCTCCTTTGCAATCAGTGAATTTAGTTTATCGATATCCGCCCTCATATAATTCCACACAACTCAAGTAGTGCTGGGTGTTCTTGAATGCGAAAAACGAATGTACTCAACTGTTGCCTTGTAATCAGACACATCAAGTTCCATGGTTCCCAATAGAACAGCATTGATCGTGTCTCTAATTATAATGGGCTCAATAAAGGTTCTGCTTAGCTGACTTGGTACTACCTGGCTCTGGATTTGTCTCAATATCGCCACATAAAATACGTAACATAATGGAAACCAGTAGCTCCGCACCAATATGACCAAACAATACACATGGCAAGTGCCCATGCCGAGGGTGCATGGCACGGTGACACTGTAGTGCAATTGCAAGCAAAAGACACGTCAGGGGAGTTAACGGACATTGGCCGCTAGTGGAAGAGGAGATACTTAGCGTTAAAAGTGGAAGCTGCTACGTGCAGGATGATTGGAAAGGGCAAGTAGACAATTCGCTGTGGAGCTGCGCGCCGACAGGGGACACTGCGAGGAGCAGAGAACGCCTGGGGCCGCGAAGAGAATTTGTACATTCGGACGGGGGTCCCTGTGATTTGTGTTGTGCATAATCCTACTTTCATGGGCCATTTTGTTGCGTGTGAGTAAATGTTTTATTTTTCATTAAATTATATTCAGGTGATACCCGTTGATTATCTTTTTAAATACCAAGTCATAGACATCTTCAGATGACGCATCTACCCCCCCCCCCCCCCCCAAACCAGCAATGGGGTGAGACCAACATTCACTCAAAGGTATTATCTGTGTACGGCTGAGTTCTTGGGCGATCACAAATCTCTCATTTCAGCCCCACCATGTTTGACAGAAACATATGTCATAACCCTCATTAGAGTGCTGGGCACTTGTTATCCAATCCTTTTTGTTGATTATGAACAAATAAAATATGTTTAATCTAACCCTCATTAGAGTGAGCTAGTTGAACTCGTTTTGGGTTCGTAAAGTAGATTTAGGAGGCAAAAAATCTAAATTTTTC
This sequence comes from Pictodentalium vernedei, assembly GCA_031216915.1. NCBI lineage: Eukaryota > Metazoa > Mollusca > Scaphopoda > Dentaliida > Dentaliidae > Pictodentalium > Pictodentalium vernedei. The sequence goes on from CM062296.1 coordinate 338,247,241, forward strand.
AGTATTAATGAAATTTTTTCAAGCATTGTGTTTCATTCGTTTTGGATGAATGGTTGAGGCACACTTATTAATATTAGCAACATTTTGCTAAATGGCTCTATGCAAGCTCTCACGCCACCGGTCAAACCAGTCAAATTCTGTGAGGAATTCGACGCTGTTATGGCCCGGAACCAGTCCTGCCCTTAAGTATCGTCTACTATTCGCTTTCCGACCAACTGAAATATACCAGACGATTGAATCTATAATTACCACAAACATTCTTTTTCTTTGAAATAATATTGAAATACTCTTTAATTGGAATATCTATAACAGGAGCGTGGAAGAATATCAGAGGGACGTCACAATAAATCAATGGTAGTCTGGGGTCAAAGTCATTGAAAAATGGGTAAACAAATAGCCCAGAACAGTATCGAATTCATAACAGAATTAGACTGGTGACTTGAGATCTTGGGCTCCATGTTATGGATATTAACTGATCCAATCCCCATGTCTGTTGAACAGGCTTCTGGTTGGAATGAGAAGACAGGAGCGCGGGAAGCACAAATGAGAGGTCACCTTTGGCAGATTATTAAGCATGTGACAGTCGTAGATATCTAACTCCACGATGTTGTCTGCGGGCATCATTTCAGAAACAAATGATAGGCGATTTTTTTCGACAGCCTCTCCCCATTCCCCAAAACAATCAAAGTGTTAATAGTTTTGCCCCACTCCAAAGACGAATGTAGAGGTGGTCTGAACCGCTATTTACACCTCCCCCCCCCCCCCCCTACTGATTCAAGCGTCCCTGAATGGAGATAAAGCGAATATCAATCCCTTGGTTCTGCTCCTCTGTGGATCCAAAAAGACCACACGGCCAAAAATATGGGTTTATTACTGTGATATTTTCCGGAAGCTGGAACGAAAATATATTTACAATTTGCGTCATATTCACTTCTTAGGAAATGATTTCAATCCCCTGAACTAGTCTCAATGAGCTCCAAGCTAAATGGGGCGATTGGTCGTGGTACAATAATTGAAATTTACATTTTATAGCAATTACATATCGAAAATGTAATGTGTCTATTTTTAACGATTTACCTAACACGGCAAGAAGATTTGTAACGAAAATTTTGCTTTTTTCATCTTTGCTTCAAAAACATAGTTTGTGAACCCTGATTGGAATGGTTTAGCTGTGTTAAAACAATCCTAAGCTATGTTTTTGAGGCAAAATTTAAAGAAATAATACAATTTTAGTGCCGCGCTAAGTAGAGGGTTAATTCCAAATTTTAAATCATGGTGACTGATGATATCATGTCACATCAGACCATCATTCGGTTAGCGGCATCTTGCATGACTTGATTTTTTTCCAACCATTCACAGCTTCTCACACACGAATCATCTCCGAGGCTCGTTCACCTTGCAGTCGTGAAAAGGGTTGGCGTTTGCTGATCCATTTCTGACATAAACAAAATTCAACATTCTGTATCCGTCACATGTTTATCGGTGTCCGTTTGCCTGAAAATGAAGAAAAGGAACACGTTCTTCAGACTATAGGATAAATATTCATTCTCAAAGCGAATCGTACGCACCGTACGCAGTTTTTTTATATAAACTCATGCACATGTAGGTAGCGCTAACAAGACACATTTATAGAACAAACAGATTGCAAAAATAAACTGCGGAAATCGGGTGCCGTGCGCCTTATCACTTGACGTGGCTCAAATATCAAACGACCAGCTGGTATTCGTTAGCTGAATCACATCATCAACTGATATTCACAGACATATGGCATCCCTCGAGAATCCACCGTCAAAACAGTGTTCATTCATGGTGTAAACATATAAATATAAAGTTTTGGGATCAATCCAGATTCTAAGTAAGTTATTTGGTTTCATAACAGCCACCACTGAATTCACCAAACTGTACGGCAATCTTACTTTCTTCTTGAATACCAAATCTTTTATTTGGTTGAGGCCCTGTTATAATTCGGCACGAGGAACAACAGGTACGTTTACTCTTCTGTGTGCATACACGACATGTCCCCCATTAAGTTTTGTCTTGAATGTAAATAGCCTTTTTCCCAACCCCAGTAAATATTTCAGAATATTTACTTGTTTGGGGAGAGCGCTACATTTTAGTCATGGATCATGCTGCAAATCATAATCGGGCGCGCGATTGGGCGAATTAGGGTGAGCATGAGAGAGACCATTCCACTCTCGTCGGTATGGTCTGTTGACATTGCTTGGAAAAATGTTGGAAAAGAAAGTTCAATGATCCCCCCCCCCCCCCCCGAGGATTCTTTGTGGGGGATACGGCTGTGTGCATGGGGTAGGTAGTGCATGTCCATGTGTTATCGCAGATAGTACTGAGCCCCCTCGTGTCGGTACAAGTTAAAAAAAAGTTGCTACAAAACCATGTGGCGAGAGTTGCCCCACCCGCCGGTCGGTCAGTATAGAGAAGGTTTTATTGACTACATAAATCAATTTCACTTGGTTGTGATATATAGAATTTATATCGCACAACATTATATTCTGGCTCGCCACCATGGTGGGACTCAAACCTCTACCATCGCCAAGCTAGAACCGAATAGAGCCCACTCTCTAATAGTCTCAATGGCGTTGAGGGATTGAGTATTGACAATCTATCACTCCAACGTAAACTGCCGGGAATTCTAACCGCGTGCATGCCCCCTCAGACCCCATTTGAGGCAATAGGAAAGCTAGGCCTGTGTGATCCAAGTGAAATAAAATAAGGTGAACCGGGTCGCAAGGGATTTGTAAATCCCACATCGTCCCTGCGCGCCTTCAGCGCGCTAAAACCTTTCATTCATTCATTCATTCTGGTCAAATTGCATTGTGTAGTTTGACCACTATGTGTTATTTGTGAAATAAATAATTACAGCCGTATATTCTTTTCTTTGAAGGTAAGTCCAGTTTACTTAATATTTTACTTACAGTTTGTTGCGAATGTCCTAAATAGTAACAGAAAAAGGTTATTGCTGAGAAACATGCTTAGTATTTATTTCAATGCTTATCAGGTTTCAGAGGATAAATTAATGTAGGCCATTTTGTCCTCAGCACATAAATTGCGTAAATTATAATAAAGGATAGAGAAGTGTCAGGAATTTAATGGAGAAATAAGTAGAGTAGTTCAGAAACATTTTTGTTATGTAGAAAATGTAAATAACAGCCCAGAGTTGAGCCGGTCTTGAGTGTATTATTTGTCTGAAATTATTGTTGACCGATTGATCAGAATTGTGTAAAATATTGTGTTTAATGAGAAGTGTTGAGACGAAATTATAAAATGTTATTTATGTATAGGATGCAGTTAACCTTGTTTCGGAGCAAGTGAAGTAAATTTGGCCTGTGGCCCAATTTCCTTGGCTCGCTCATGAACAAGCATTTTCTACTATGGTTCTAGATTAAAAACGGAATTATTTGAAACTCCAGTATCCAGATTTGTGTGTAGACAAATGTTTGTTTGTGTGTTTATATATATTTCCCAATCGTACGATAGGTTCCAGTAGAAAACGTGTATGGTCACCTCCCAGAATAATAACAATTGCTAATCAAAACATGGTAATTAAATATCAACCCTTGCAGGTAACTAAAATATCAAATAGGTCAAATATGACCTGAATTCTGTAGCCTGATTTCTAGGAAATCTTTGTTCTGTATATCTCAACTGAAGGAGCTCCCTGAGCTCTGTCGGTCGAGATATGACCGAATAAACCTGTAGTTATGGACTAGGAGCTAACCAGTCGTAGGGTATCGTTGTTCTGTTATATCTCAACTGAGGGCGCTCCCTGAGCTCCGTCAGTCGACGTATAACCAAATGAAACGGTGGTTATGAACTGGAGATCATAGGATATCTTTGTTCTGTTATATCTCAACTGCGGGAGCTACCTGACCTCTGTCTGTCGAGACATAACCGAATGAACCCGTAGTTATGGACAGAAAGTCATACAACACCTTTGTTCTGTTATATCTCAATTGAGGGAGCTCCCTGGGCTCTGTCAGTCGATGTATAACCAAATTAACATGTAGTTATATACCAGGAGCTAACAGGTACTGTAGCGATAGAAGCTAGTCTTGTAGTTTTATATATTTTTTTTGAGAAATGTGGTAATTGTTGAATGAGCAATATGTTATTTGCACTCTAATGGTACAGCATATAAGTCTCTATAATTGTTTTGATATTTGATTATTTAAAAGGGCATTGTGTAGTTTGACCACTGTGTGTTATTTGTGAAATAAATAATTGCAGCCGTATATTCTTTTCTTTGAAGCTAATTTCCCAGAAAAGAGTGCGAACAGGCGCACATAGCTGCCTGGATGCGTCTGGTCATAGAGTCAATCAAACGGTTAACTCGGAACACTGAAATGTTGTTCCACTTCTCTTCCGGTGCCAGTCGATGCTGTTGATGAGTGTCTGGAGGAGGGTCTCGACTCCTGACCCTCCTGTCGAGTTCGTCCCAAAGATGTTCAATTGGTGACAAATCCGGACTGAAGGCTGGACATGGAAGGACGTCGATGCTGTTTGCCGCCCAAAATTCGTTATTCGCCCGTGCAACGTGACATCTCGCGTTATCCTGTTGAAAAACCAAGTTGTGTTGTTGCACAAACGGGACGATGTGGGGTTTCAGAATGAGTTCCCGGTACCGGATAGCCGTTTCCTTCCACGAACACAAGGGGTATCTTCTGGCCATATGTGATACCACCCCACATCATTACGCCGCCGCCACCGAAGCGATCTCGCTCTATCACACCGGCATCTGAATATCTTTCTCCACGAGGTGTATACACACTTTGACGTCGGTCGGATCGGTACAAAAGGAACCGAGACTCATCCGTGAACAGTATCTTCCTCCACCGTTGACGTGTCCACACTCCCCTTGGACGATGTTCGTTCAACCGCATCATCCTCTTGTCACGCCGAGGAATAGTAAGCGGCGGACCAACATACGGACGTCTGGCCTGTATACCGAAGGAACGTAAACGACTCCTCACCGTTTGCGCGCTGATCCTGTTGTTGTGTGTTCCTCTCGTGTTCGCCGCCGTGGTAATAGGGCAGAGAAACCTATCATGCAGATGAGGCAGTCTAATCTGACGGTATTGCACCCCGACGTTACCCTCGGACGTCCGCTACGTGGACGGTCTGCTATACTCCCACTTGATGCGATGCGTTGATAAAGGCGTGATATTGTCGACTGATGGACAGAAATGTGTTCAGCAACGTCACTTTGACTATCTACTCGCAATAGCATAGTTATTGCTTGTTCTCGGTCAAGTAAGCTCAATCTTCCCATGGTTGTCATTTTGAAACAGATGCGAATTCTGAATGTTCAACTCGGGGAATTGGCCATTCATGGGTCTTCCCGTGCGGTGAATACAAATTCGGGCAGTGAACTGGACCGGTGAACTGGACCGGGTACACACTTATCACGGGAAACATGGAAATCACTTATCTGGTCACCGTTGCGTGACGGATTGACGATGTGGACAAACTCAACACGGTTTGCATGATTTCATCAATTGACCACCAATGATCTGTAAAGTACGTTGACCGTACGCAGAAATCACCATAAGAAATTCTAGAAATAAGTTGTTCCATTTCTTTTTTTGTTCAGTGGTTTCTTTTCTTCAAAATTTGAATGCTAGAATATATTGGAACACATTGCGGGCATATGCAAAGAAGCCAGCGGCGAGCCGCACTGGCATTCCATGTTCAAACATTTTTCCACGAGAACCCACGCACCCCACTGACAAGAGTGGGGTACCCCATCTCGTGCTCGCTACAAACTTGGCGCTACGATTGTTGACTGATGCTTCACATAAGGACTCATGATAGAATTATGGCGCCCCCTCAAACCTAGAATCCCGGCTCCACCAATGGTGGAGCAGATTGTAGTATATAAGTTCGATTTTACTAGGCGAAGTCACTGACCTCTGTACAACTGGATTACAGGAATGTCAGCGAAAAAAGTCGTAACTCAATTTGATCACCACTCCCAACCTGGTGTCAAGTCAGCCAATTCGGTAACTCCTCCCAATCCAGACGTTTGATGACATGACAGCTTTCATCTCATCACAGGTCATGGTGTTTATCCAACTCGATAACTAGTAACACTGTATCAAATTTCCAATCTCGGCTCTTGGTTTTTGTCAACAATATATTCAATTTCCAAGATATCAAAGTATAGTCTTTAAAACACAATCAGGTGTCTCCGCCCCTCGTGCCGTAAAAAAGGTAAAAACCTACGAGAATATTCTTTTGGGCATTGTTCATTTATAGCAACATTCACACCGCCCCTCCACCCCCCCCCCCCCATCCAGCCCCAATACCCCCCCCCCCCCCCCCATCAAGATTGCGGCGGTTGAGACACGTTTCTCTAGTTTACGAACAAAGGTCCAGCAATCCAGTTGTATAGGGATCAGTGTTAGAAGTGGAACCGTTAATTGGAGTTTGGGGTGGTGAGTGTCCTCCAAAAAATGGCAACATAATTAACCCTTTACCCAATGCAGACGATATAAAAATTTATTATATATATATTTATTTATGATATGGTTTTGTTGAAATGTTTTGCATTTCTTTTCTTTCAACTGTTAATCACACGGGCGGATTCGCCAATTCGTTAGGTACAGATTTAACATACATAGCATTGTAAACGTGTAGCGGTTACGATATCGCCATAGATGGCGAGAGGGGCATTGTACGTCCGGGACCATAAACAGTGTCAGTCCAGTAGATGTGCTACATCCTGCTGTGTTGTCCACTTTAATCTATTCATATATGCTGAACATGGAGGGTCACACTGCTACCTGGACTCTTAAAACTGTTCAAATTAAAAGACTCACCTTTGCCCCTACATTTTTAAACCAGCCAGTATTAAATGCCGAATTATTTTTTTCGAAGCAATCGAAATATTTAAGCATGGATAAACGGACAAAAGTTTTTAAGTTGAAATAATTACCTCTTCTTAGTCCCTTTCAATATTTCATCTATAGTCTGTGGAAGGGCCTTGCCAGACGTTTCCGGAAGGAAGAATGTGAGGGCGGACGCAGCCAGTGAAGAAATGCCAAGTATAACAAAAGGCAAAGCTGTCCACACAGTCTGTAGCTGCATTATGAATGGAGAGGATATCCCACCAATTTTGGATACTACTGCTGATCCAGTAACTGCTAAATTCCTGCAAATCAATATAAAAGAACTCTTCAACGTATACTACACCAAGTCGATACCAGAATAACAAGATGATTTCGCAGGACGCTATTCTTTATTAATCAGACAGAATTAATTATCAGCCTGGTATATTTAAATCGTCCTGGTTGTATGCGAGCTGTTAATAAATATGGAAGTTCGCTTATCATTATTGGGGGGACCTATAATAGAACGAAATGTCAAAACCTTGCTGTGACTGGCGTCATAATTTACCATTACTTTGGTAGCCAAGATCAAATGTCACTTAAATTATGCTAACTTAAATCTGAAAGACAGCACAATTAAAATTAGTTCGAAGTAGGGCCCTGTGAATCTTAGATTTCGAGTCGACCGAATCGAATGAGACTGAGGATTTCGAATCGAATCGAATCTCCTACAACAATTCAAACTCAGTCTCTTCTCAATTTGAATTCAACGTCAACTCGTATGTTTTCAAGTCAGTCAAAAAGCGTTTCCGGAAACGAATTGAAAGTGGTTTCAGCCGCGCAACATGCTTGAGCTCTTCTTCTAACACCAAGTCTCCTCCACAGGAAACCTGATGATAAAGGGAGAGTTTAAAAGGAGGAAACACTTGCTAGGATTTTGAGAACATCTCGACGACTGTAAACTTTCCTAATCACCGTGACTCCAATCGAATTTAATCGAATCATCGGGACGATTTCGAATCGAATCGAATTTCGAACCTTCACAAAGCTCCAGTTCGAACTTAATCGGTAAAACACTGATTTAATTCTGAGGTATTGTATGGCCTGACAAGTGACCCGTGCCATATATTAAAATTGGATCATAGCCCTGCCGTCTGAGTCATCTCTGTTCCTGTTGTGAAAAAAAATATTCTACGCCTCTGCTGGATACTCGCGCTCTACAAAACGTGGATATGAAGGGAAAATAGTAGCATGACACGTTGGGCCGACAACAAAAACGATTCCATTTTTCAAACTTTCTTCCGGTCCCTTGTGTGAACAAATTTAAAGAAAGTTTCATGGACTCGGTATCTTGTACAGCGCCGGATCCTTTCGGGTGGGTACTCTTGCTATGCCCTTGAAATAACGTCAAAAATACTATTTATTTTTCATATTATTTCTGTTTTGTTGTTTTGTTTTTTTTAATGAATCGATTTTTTATCCAGTTCTCAGTGAGATACTGAACATAATTTCAACTGTTATGACAACTTTATCGGCCTATACATGTGGGACACGGTGGCGCTGTTTACCACACGTCGACGGTTCACTTGTCTTTAACCAATGCTAAACCTGCTTGTGTGGAGCTAGTACGTTGGAGAGTCTGATATTGCCCGCCGTTGCTTGGTGGTTCTTACCTCCGGCTTCCTCTACTCGTAAAACTGTCCGACACGAGGTGGCCCTGGCTGTTGAAACTGTCGCTAAACCCAATAAATAAATGAACAAATAAATAAATAAATATTGGCCTATACACCTTGTGAAGTTACACGGCAGAAATTGTTACGTTATATATTTTTTATTATACCCCTTGATGCCCTTCGTCTACGTTGTTGACATAAAATTGCTATTAACTCTTTACCCAACGCACATAATATCGAAATTATTAATTTAATTGCTTTTTTTAATTTAAAAAAAAAATAAAAATACATCACGTGCCCCCCCCCCCCCCTCCTTGGGACCATCTCGAGGAGATCGTTTCAAGGAGGGGGTCACATTATATAGTTTTGCTGAATTTGTTGGAAACCTAATTTCATTTTAACTGCTCAATTTGTACATTACGCGGGCGGAGAAGGTCGATTGTTTGTAATAGCCTTTTTACACTTTTCATTCTTTTTGTATTTTCTCTTAAGAAAACTACCCGAGATTTACGTTCAGTTGAAGTACTTGATGTCTTTGTGTTTTCTCGTTCATTTTTCTGTTCAGTGTGTTTGTGGTTCACATAACTAGACTGTTGATTCACATAACTCTTCTGGTCATTTGGGTACATTTTTGCTTCAACAAGCTTGATGTCTTTGTGTTTTCTCGTTCATTTTTCTGTTCAGTGTGTTGTGGTTCACATAACTAGACTGTTGATTCACATAACTCTTCTAGTCATTTGGGTACCTTTTTGCTTCAACAAGCTACTGCATGTTGTTCTGCTAAACTGTAGGTAATGAATAAGCTGCTATGCTGAAACCTTCACAGTTCCGATGGATTCTGCACTATGCAAAAGTCACACGGCCTTTAGGCCTTTTTGTTAGGTGATACAGTAACATATAAAAGCAACAATATCAGACCCTGGTACAGTTTACTCTTTCTCTTGACACTGCATTACACAATAGAGGAGATCAGCATTCCCATACTGGGCCACAACTTTGCTATTTTGCACATCGTCGAAAGTACTGAATGGAGATGTATTCGTCTGTAGAGTCTTTCTCAAGTTCGACTTTGATGGGAAGAGGGGCCCCACCTTTTGCTGAAATGACAAATATCTTTGTAAAACATGGTAATATCGAGTCATTGTTTCGTCTTGAGAAACGGGGCATCGATAATGTCTCTAATTCTCGATCCAAAGACGAAACGATCATTTGATTCGGTCGTCTGCTCAATGGAGTCTCCTGTAGATGTTGCAATAATCTTGGTTCTACCAACGTCATCTTCTATGAATATTCTATCAAATACAAATTCTCTATTGCACACTTAGTAACACGAGAGTAAATAAAGCTACCAAGAACCTCACTCTCTGCAAGATCTGTCACTTACGTTTGTCAGAGGTGCTTTTCTTTGCCAATGTCATTTTGAACGAGTTTGGTTCTCAGAACTTTGGTTAGAGGTACTGCTCCCTACACGATATTGGAGGCACAATCACACACACAAGTAACGAAATCTTTGTCTGCATGTTTCAGTATGGATTTGACGAACGTGGGTTTCGATATAAAAAGAAGCTTGAGAATCGCAATGCTGCACTCGAGTCGACAGTCGGACAAGCTTTTGACTTGAAAGTAGACTTGTTGTCTTCTTTTATACATTTAGCAGGTACACAGACTGGGTTTCCCCGGAGAAAATGTGAGTTCTCCGTCTCATGTGTTTGGGAGTGACTTGTTTGAGATCGATTAATAGGTAATCATAAGGAGCTGAAGTGTCACCTTCGAAAATTTTCCTCGGAAATTTGGAATGACTTGGGTACATATGTGCTCCTTGGGGACGATCCAGTGGATTTTTAAAAGAAGATCATGTAATGGATATTGGGAGCTACAGTCCTGTGAACTTTATTCAGGTCGTATAAATTCTGAACTATGTGTATCACAGTAATCTTACGATGGTGGCTATCTTTAGTAAACATATTCGAACAACTGCATCGAGCATCAGATCATCCAATATAACTGAACTATAAGATCTCAATTCTTGAGGGAGACCCTCTACGAATTCTACGCGGTGTAAAGTATTGTATAGTGGTTGCTATTCACTATAAAAGCAAATGGTGTTAATGGGAACAGTTGTAAAATGGTCTTGAATGTGTTGAATAACCCGATTTACAAAGGATGATTTTCCACTGCTCGTGGGACCACACAAAATAAACAAGTGGATGTATGTTTCAAACGTTACTTAGGACAGATCAAGTTTTATCAGATAATTTGAGTGCATTGCCACCTTTTTCTTCGTTTTTCTTCTTTTTATACTTTTTCTTCCTTTTCTTCTTTTTGATAAAACAAACTTCTATTTACAACTTCATTGTCTCTTGACAAACAAACAGCTATTTACACCGCCAGACTGCTTGGCTCATTGGAGGTCGTGAATTCAATCACTAAATCCATGAAACAAAGCCTCTGTTCATATTGTGAGAGGTTTTCCGAACATTTCTTCATACTTTTTTGTACTGGTGGTGGATTCATTATAGAAATATTATGGTGCCACAGAAGATGGTCATCATTCTTGTTTACTCTTGCAAGTGCATTATCAAAGCATGTGATGAGCTTCTCTTCTTCAGACATCATAAGGTATAAATTAGGCTGAATCTGACTTGGATGGTCAACTGTGCATCCATAGCATATTTCTGTCATCACTGTGTCAATGTTTTCTTCCGCATAGTGGCCATACGCCAAACCAGAGTTCATATTGCGGGAGAACTCGCCTGAGTTCGATATCAACTTCATCAACAGTCAACTATTGTGGTCTGGTTATTCTCACCAAGATCTGCTTTGTCTTCTTCAAAGGTGGTTGACTTCTTCAAAGGTGGTTGTGGGTTCTGCTTCTCCAGTGTGACTTGGTCCAGGTTTAGTGTCTTCGAATTTAGTGTCCTCGGTTAGAACTGTCTGTAGAATCTGGGAGTTCATAGCTGCATTTTCTTCTTATATCAGGGTCTTCAGGGCATTCCATTTTTCCAGAGCCAGTGTAATTCCAGTCTTAGTTGGATAAGGCTTCTGGTTTTTCTTTCGAAGTATCTTCGGATGAGTATCTTCCGTTCTCCCTGGTCCTGGGTGACGTCATCACGGGTCTGTTTAGTGACGAGTCGGAACCTATTCTCTGATCTGTTCGGTCCAATGGTTTTGTGTTTGTTCCTCATAGGAATATGGGTTAATGTTGGGAAGTTTTGGAAATTAAAATAGATGTCTATGGAAGAGAAACACAATGTGTGTACTTTTCCATTATAAACTTGAAGAGGGGAAATCTGATTGGTTGGTTGATCAGTGATATGATTGGTCAGTTTGGCGATTAAACTGCAATCCTAATTCTTAAACTGTAAGATATGGCCCTCTGCATTTTATACTGGCTTGGGACGCTACAAACATGTGTCCCGCGGAGATAGGTTAAATAGATTGGGCGTTCCCATACCCCACAGCTTGTACTTATTATACCCAACAGGACCCTTTTAATGAACTGTCTAACGAGCCTTTACTCGGGACTTTTGTAAATAGAGGTTTCCTCTGGGAGAAACAGAACAAGTTCATGTCCAACAGGACATTTAGAAGTAAAACAAGTTCATGTCCAACTTGCCAATTCAGAGAATAGGTTTACTATAGGATTAGAAGAAAAGGGTTAAACCTCATTTTCGGCGTTCGCGCTTTGCTCATTTCTCATTTTTTATACAATTTGTAATATTTACAACATAGAATTTTCTAGTGATGATGATGACGATGACGACGATGAGGATGCTGATGAGGAATTTAGAAGACTCTGCCTGTTGATTACGAGTATTCTTTTGGTTTTTGTTTATATTAGAGTAAAATTTTGAAGAAACAAATCAAGTGGAAACAGAGACCATCTTCAAAAGCATTTAAATTTTATTTGGACTAAAAAGAAAATCTATTTCTGATTTTGTTTCAGGAATTGCCCATTTTCAAAGAATTGCCAGGCAGAGTTTTTTCAGGAATTTCCATATACGATGTTTTGAGAAATTGCCTTACATGACTTATCCATGCCTAGAGATTTTCTCTGGGACTCAGAGAAAAGAAACTGTCATCTTAAACTGTGGAGACAGCCATATGGGACTTTTATAAAAGTTGATGTCTTCTGGGACCTTTTTAGGAAATGCCATACAGGACTTAAAATAATTCGTGCCATGCAGGACTTGGGTGTCTGGAGTATAGGACTTTGGAGACTGCTCTACAGAACATTGGAGACTGCCTAACAGGACTTTGGAAGCTTTCGAGAGAAACTATATATCATTTAGAATCTATTACTGATTTACATTAAAGAATTTTCGGCCTCTTGTCCACCTAAAATGACTCTTTGAGGGAAACTATGTACCACGTAGAATCCATTACGGATTTCCATTCTGGAATGTTTAGGTCTATAAACAACGTTTAGGCCTATAGACAACGTACCGGGATTTTAGAAGAAATATCTCACCCACCGAAGCTAGATATTATGGCGAAACTCTGTGTTATTCTTATTAGTTAATTCCCATGGCTGGCTGTATTCTTGAAAAGTTCTCTTCATTATTATGATTATGCTACACAAATTGGTTATTCTTGGTTCTAGGGTTTAAAATACGGGTAGCGATTAACATGTCACTTAACATGTCTGTATATTCCACCATTCTCTGTAAAATTGTACTATCTTCTCTGGTGTCCCTATGTTATCTATGGATGGTGATGGTGTACATAGGTATGCAAACTCTGTGACCATTTTAGGATGTTCAAAATCTTGGCATCATAATTAGAACTGAAGCATCTCAATGTTTGCATAATGGTACACAAAGAACCCTATGTGGGGTGTCAAAGCTAACTTGATACTGTTCTGGTTGAGCTGAAAGACATGCCATTTGCTACTGCAATGATGGCGACTTCATCCTTTCAGTAGCACACATGTCGATGCTTCTCCGTGTTGGTGAAGGCTTAGCCATATTTAAAGTCCAAAAGCTTCATAGTATCGGCAACGATTGTCAGGTCCATCGTCCCCTTGTCTTCTAGCATCGGGCACTTCATTTCAAAACATCTCGAAGCATCTTATATGGTTGTGGCTTGTGATGGATAACCTCTTGGGCGTGGTTGACTTTAATACTATGCTCGTGGCGCCAAGGTGGGAAAGGGGTTGCATACAACATTTTTCTACGACGTAGCTTCCGATTAAACAGCTACGCGGTTTCATCATCATCTCATTCTTCTCACATCTTCATCACATGGTTGGTTCGAATACTTCTTCAGCTGTCTAGGTACATGCTCATCATCTCGCTAGTCTCTTCCTCTCTCATCAAAGTCCAACAAAAATGGATCGGATTGGCAGGCATAAGGTTCGATCATGGTACCGGACTCAGCAGTAGAATCAGCATCAAACTTCATTTTCAATAAATATTTTCAATGGCAAAATTGTTATAGAAAATCTCTCGCGAAGTGTTCAGTTCGAAGGTTCGAAACGGAATAACGTGAATGTTTCGCCTCTCGGAATTTCTCTGTACACGACGGATGTGTTTGAAAACATTAAGACTTTACAGCGCTTTTTGATCGACTTTTTTATTCAAGATGGGAGTTTCCCATAGGACTGGGAGTCAAAGTCGTAAATTTGGAAAATTAAGAATTCTGTGGAAAAGAAATGCAGTATATTTTTCTATTGTAAACTCATAGAGTGGAAAAATTTAATTGCTTGACTATTTGGTTATTTAATTGATCGATGACTTGCAGTCTTGATCCACAGGAAACTTATTGTGCCTGTTATTAAAATTCATGCAATTAAAAATTCAGTTAAAGAAATTACTAAAAATAGATCCCTGAGCACAGGAACTCATTAAAATATAGTACCACACTCAGCGGGGATTTAAGGCAGTTACTAAAAATAAAGCGTAAGAACTCATAAATTATAGTTCCACAACAGAATTAATGGAAACTAAAGGCAGCAAGTGGTTAGTTGTTGGAACTCATAACAATATTGTTCCACATTAGAAATAAAGGGACTCAAAGAGGTATCAAAAGTAGAAGTCGGATAATTCGAGCCTAAATAAAGTCCACTTCGGTAATTTACATTTGCTTTTGGTGATTTTGGGTTGTTTGTGATATTAAATTATATTTCCCTTCAATCGAACCCACCATCACAACACACACAGATTGCGGCCACCAATATACAAAATGAATGATGGAAACACATGTCACCATAACAACATGCACTGTGCATGCGCACTAGCATCACGCATCACTATGCTAATAACGTCACAACATGGCTGCTCTTGCAGACTACCATTACAACCAAACATGCTGTACGTGGATCATGTAACTATTACTTCGCTTTCTATATCCGCCAAATCAGGCTCGTCAAACTACTCTCATCACAAGATATTTCAAGTCAGAGAATGATAACATATTTACTGGGTTAGGTTATCTGTCTTCTAGAATAAGTCAAAATCCCATCATTTGATAATGCCCAAAACTGGAAGTCGAAGCCTACCCGGAAGTTGTATTTACATTACATGAACAACTAAGTGAGAACTTGATTGTCAAGAATAATATCAAAAAATTAATACAAAAGTGGTGGAACCGGGCGGTGAGGAGTGAGTTCGATGGTCGGAATGCACAAATCTCACCTACGGCAACCGCGTTGTGTCCTTGGGCAAGACTCATCACCTCCATATCTGCAACGAGTTTGAGATAGTTCACAGCCTGATTTTTTCATATCTCTTCAAATTAAAAAATACATTAACCCTCCATGAACTGATGGACAACTCCTTATATGTATTTCATGTGATCATATAAACTTCTCCTGAAAATGTGCCTTGACAGTTGGAAGAACTTTGGGAAAATGACAAAAATAAACAGGTACGATTTGGGAAATTGTTTGACAACACTGTGGTATTATCAAGTAGCTTTTTGAGATTTGAAAGCAACACTTACCTCATCTCGGTTGGAAATACTTCTGCTGTAAGCAAATAGGTAATTGCGAAAGATGCTGAGATTGCTAGTTTTCCAATCATTGAAAATACTACTATCATGTCTTTACCTGAAAAATGATGTAAACAATATTGTTATCCATTGGCCAGCTAAACTGTCCCCATCATTATGGCGCAACATTCACTTTGTGCGATATAGCTGTATGTCTCTGTAAAATGTATATATTTAACACTTTCAGGAGTAAATCATTCGGGGGGGGGGGGGGGGGGTATGAAGTAGTATGGGTCTCATCCCACAAATTCATTGACTCGTCTGTTTAAAGATTATCGTATCGGCATAAAACTGTCAGTTACAGTTATATGCAAATACGAAAGTTTTTGAACATGACAACTACCAGGCATGTCATTGGTGGTCATCAGTATGGCAATATGTGAGTCAGCTGAATTCCAGAAATAAATCAGTATAATCCGGGAGTAAAGTGGCACAGGGTTCCAAGGCGAACTGCACGTCGATGATACATATGGTCGGCTGAAAACCATAATGTTCTAACCATCGTTTTCTTTTTTCGAGAAAATCGTGGAAGTTTTTTACCCTGAGTTCTTGTAAATGTGTGGCATTTTAGTTGATGTTTCATTGTTATATATTCTGTAATTGATAAAGTATGATGTTTTAAACAATTAAATTTGTGTTAACTCATCTCATAAAAACAATAAAATCACTTTTTTTATTTGTTGATAGTACATTTTTCATCGTTTATATGCATCTCCCAGATTTCTATTGAACCATAGTGGTGTTTGGAGATGGAACATTTTGTTCATTACAGATGGGTAAAAAACGAAGAATGCATAGGCTGTTCATTTTTCTCAAAAAGTAACGGAGAAACTTATTGACTTTGTCAAACATCGCAAAAAATGACAAAATATGGTTGGAGTTACGTGATGTACCTCGACAGAACATTTCCAAACCTTTTTATGGTGGCTTATGTTCTACATAGTTAGTAGAGTTCGGGTAATGCAGTTTCATCTAAAATTTAACCCATTTTGTGCCTAAAGTTGATTACATACAACACCCCTGTCGAAATTTCTCTGAATGACAAGTACATGGATATAAGAACATGGACGTGGCGAATCGATTTCAAATCTTGTCACTGACTTTCTGAAGATAACAACTCACCCTAGAGGTTTTACAATTGAACGTATCCAGTCAAACTAAATAGCACAACCCCATTCCGAGAATTCATAAAAATAACTTTTGAAGCGATAATGGAGAAAGCGTTATGACTAGTTTGCACAATATATCGTCTGTTAAATGCACCAAGGCGCCATCTGCAATGCTCTGACATTGCAGATGGGATGGCGCCTTGTTGCACTCAAAAGACGATAAATGGCTTTTCCTTCGCCCAGTTTGGTAATATCCGAAAGATAATAAATTATCCACACTCACTGCTGCCTTCGCTACTTTCTCCAGATTGTGCACTCCGTGCTTTGGGGATTTCTTAGGAACTCTTTAACGTTGATATCCCACTGCGGGTAAGCGAAATATTGTGAAAGAGAAGCAGGGAAGTTGGTTTTTGTATTTTCTTGTTTTCTCACCGTGTATGTTTCGCGAACCCACGAGCGCGAGGTATCGTATTGGTGGTGGTATGAGGCTAGGGTTTGAATATACCTGTAAATATATAAAATATATCCATCCTCTGCCTGAAACGTTTGGTCCGCCACCACTTTGGAAAAGTCAGTATCAACCAATACCCATAACAAGGATATCATACAGCTGGCTACAGAATAAACTGCAAAAAAACGTTAAGATACAGCAAAATACTAGTTACCCGACACATCTTGGGTAAATTTGACAGGTAACAACTGCTATAACTTTACTCTTTGCATGCTGCTGGCGGATATTCCTGCAGGGTTTCTCTTGTCATCGAAATAAGAATAATTTGGGCACATTTAAACATATCTTCTCCCTGTAATTTTTCATCACCACCAATTTTTTTGGTTACATTTAGATTAACAGATTTTTTTTTTTCATCAAATCTAGTCATGGCTGCTTCATGGCAGCCATGACTAGATTTGATGAAAATTGTCTTGGAAATACTCAGCGGATTAAGAGTTAAACGTTATTCTAATGAAAATTAATAAAGGATAGCTCATGTACAGTGGAGCTAGTTTTGTGCGTACAGGTGTATTTAGCCATTCGGTTCCTGCTTTCGCATAATAGATTTGTCCACGTCACAAGACGCCCCGCTTTAAAAGTAAATATTTAATATAGATCAATTGTTATCTTTAACTTGTAGTTCTAAGGCAGCAGGTCAAAGATATTGACCTACCTTTAATGACAACTGGTGAACGCGGTGGCTCAGTGGTTGACTTTAAACCGAAAGGTCCACGGTTCGATCCCCGCCAGGGCTAACTGCGGTTTATCCTTGGGCAAGGCACTAATCCGACTGACTACGTGAGGCACTGTGGCGCTGTGTACTAAAGCGTACTGCACGTCGATAGTGCACTTGTATTCAACCAGTGCTAATCCTGTTTGTGTGGGGTTAATACCCTGGGGAGTCAGACAGTTCCTCGCTACCGCTCGGTGGTTCTCTCAGTGTACTCTGTCTTTCTCCACCCGTAAAACTGTCCGGCACGAGATGACTATGGCTGTCAAAAGTGTCTAAAATACCCAATAAATAAATACGTGACAACTGGACATCATTCTATTGGAATGAAGAGAAACCAAATACCAGCTCCACTGTTTTACTCCAATGTCGAATGAGAAAAGTAGGGCGTGACAAAATGTATAATATTGTCTATTTCTTTCGGAACATTTCTGGTAGAAGAACTGCTAGGTGATTGCAAGTGCGGTTATTTTTTTTTTTTTTGGGGGGGGGGGGGGTGGGGTGGGAGGGAGGGTAGTTGGACCATGTTTTCAAAATAACTGTAGAGCTTTTGTTTTGGTTTGGGGTTGGGAAAGGGGTTGTGATTTGTGCTTGATTTTTTTTTTTCGTCTGTTCTTTTTTGGAGGAGGGGGTATCTTTTGTTTGTTTGTTTGTTTTTTTTTTCTTTGGTTGTTTTGTTTTTTTCTTAGTCGGGAGGGGGGATGGGGTGGAGGGGTATTAGTGCTAAATCGAAATTGTCATCAAATTGGTTTACTTCCATAATGAAAAGAATTTCTCACCTCCAAGCAGTCCACCCAGTAAACAAGAAATCCCTGCAACAAATAAGGTCGCTAGCATTAGTTTCTTTCTTCCAGTCCTGTTGACCAATGCGATACAAATAATTGCCCCTGCTACTTGAGAGAAGGCGGTGATGATTAAATTCACGTACATGCTTCCTACCAGTGAATCTGTATTGAATGAGAATCCGTAGTAAACCATGGAATTTATTATCCTGTGAAAACAAGAAAGCATAGCTCCTTAACCAGTTTAGTGGACAATATGTAATGCATGACTCTGCTTTGGAAACCGTCAACAAGAACTATTGTATAAAATACCATTTACCCTTTGAACCCTCATTTCCTAGAATGGTATCACCTTTGTGTACACTTACAGTGAGATGGGTCAGTTCGATATCAATATACAGGAAGGACAAATAATAACTACAGTCGACAACCTTCCAGCTGCCGACAGCAGTTATTATTTTATCATCAATAAATAGAGCACTTATAATAAAACAAAATGGGACGAAATAATGCCTTGGGCCGAAAGATCTCCCTCGTGTGTTGAAAGGGTTAAACTTGTTACGTAACGTAATGATCAAATAAGTTAGCACACTGAAATGGAGCATAGTTCAAATTTTAATATGGTTTTATCTTTTTGTCGCGAAAACAAATCGTATTACCCTTCATTGGAACGGTCTGAACGAGCCCGTTCCAAGGAAGGACCGTAAGCGATGTCTTCTGACGAAAATGAACAATTTAAGGGGTTTTTTATCATGCTGTCTACTATTCGTGTTAGATCGGGGTTTCGTGCTTTGTAATGTAACATGTGGATAATTCGGTTACGGTGGGTGATGTTGGTGAGTTTTTCTATGATGCCACATTCTTATCGCTGTTAGATAATGACGTTATAGACATTCGCTCATCCTCGGCTACTATTATCATTCAAAATGGCATCCAAATAAAGCTCTTTCTCATTTATTAAAAACTTTGGGAGTGTGGTGGCTCAGCGATTAGTGCATTTAACTTCAAATCGGCAGATCCTGGGATGCTGGCCAGCGATAACTGCGTTGTGTCCTTGTGTTAGACACTTAATCCCGATTGCCCACGTGGATGCATGGTCACGCTGTGCACTAAGACGTACTACACGTAAATGGTGCAGTGTCCTTCAACTATTTCTAACTCTGCATGTTTATTTAGTACGTTGGGGTGTCTGACAGTTGTTCGGGGCTGTTCGGGGGTTGTCTCTGAATACTCCGGCTACATCCACCTATAAAACTGTCCAACACAATGTTACTCTGGCTGTCGAAAGTGTTGTTAAAACCTCAATAAAAATTGTAAACATTTACAGCAGAAAGTACGCAAAAATTCCCAACTTTTCCTTAAATGCAAAGTAATGCCAATGTCTCCGATTTCACGACAAGGCCAGAGACGTTATTTGAGACAATTTACTGAGGAAATCAGTACTTCGTTGGGGGAAGATTCGTCGCGGTTTGGGCGTTTCACTCAAATTTAGGACGGCTAAATGTATGTTGAAGTGATCTGTACGTTGCAAATGACCGAACAATTGTTCGAAGGTATAAACTCTTTCCCCGTTGTTAACGAACGGCAAATTGGCCCTTATCTATCACAAACAGCGTGTCGATAAGGAAATTCTCGTTTGTTTTATGGAACAAAAATATAAAAACAGCATTAGTTTTCATTTTTTATGTATCCCTTATCACTTAATTGTCATTACGATAATAGTTTCTGCAACTCGGGAGTCATGGTTAAGTATTTAAAAACATAATTCATATCCTGGCCGCGGGGGTGGGGGGGGGGGGGCAGGAAAAACTTTGCAGACACTGGGCTGAAACAATCTGCAGCAGTGCAGACACCTACCTGCGTGCAAAATGAAATAGTTTTTCTCCAGACTTTTTTGCATCTATCACCACCACAACCAAAGAAATGGGATTTTTGACAGCGTTTCAATTGCATTTTAGAGCTGAAACGGTTTTCTTGATCGATTAATCACGATGATTAACCTTGGTTAACCGATTAATCACTTGTCCAAATAGATATCTGAATAATTGCCATACCTTTGATGATTTACAGCATGAACCCTTTGCCCAACGTAACAAACAAAACCGACTAGGCCTATATACAAAAATCTCCATTCAAATTTATTATGGTTTCAATTTTTGTCTCAAAAACATAGTTCCAATGATGGGTCATAAGCTATGTGTTTGAGACAAAAAATTAAATTTTTAGTCATTCATTAATTTATTTTGCAAGTATCGTCTGCTACCCGCAATGGGTAAAGGGTTAAGACTGACCATTTCTTGCTGCTGATACAGGATGATGATCATGCAAGTAAACAAGTATGTCAGCAAGTAATTTTCATGCTTTACTCTGTCTCATATAATTGATGTGAGCCAGTGTGACAATATCTGCCTGTTTTGGGGCAAGTTTGTTCCTTTGTTAACCCATGTAATACAGTAGTTCAAAAGTAACGGATAATCGATCAATTACTTTTTGGATCGATCAAGATGTTGATTATTGATTTATCGATTAATCGGTTAACCGTTTCAGCTCTATTGAATTTCGAAAAGTTTCTTACCCTATATTAATTGTCTTAGAACAATATCTACTAGCCTCGAATAATACTATTAGTTATCCTTGTGTTTCCCATGGTGTATGGGAATTTACACCGGTTTGGGAACTCATACACCCTGAGGCAAAGCCGAAGGGTGTATGAGTTCCCAAACCGGTGCAAATTCCCATACACCCTGGAAAACACAAGGATAACGGATCTATTTCCAAGAATTTTGGTGTAGTTAATACTTTAACCTACATTGTGGGCAAAAACTAACAGAAAATTTGTACTTTGTAAGTTTCTTAATAAATAAACCCAGACAAATATGGATGTCATTGGAACTGGCTCATTGTGCCAGTTCCAATGACATCCATATCTGTAATATTGTATTGCTCATAAATATCAAATTTCCTGTATTTTTATTTTTGTTCTAATAAAACTGAGCAGAAGGAATGAATTAATAATTAAAAATTGGTACTTTTTTAGCCATAGAGCCTGCTATTGTATATTCTTGTTTTTACACCGTGGTTAACCACGGTGTAAAAAAACCACTGTGGATTGCAAGTTACACTGTACCTCTCAGCCAATCAAAATGCAGTATTTTGTTTCATTTGGAAATAATGACTGTTAACAAGAAAACACTACTTTAGAGACAACAAAATTAAACAAAGCACAATCTTCTATTGTGGTTTTGCTGGTTGTTGATAAATGAAATAAACAAACAATAGAGTTCTATGACACAGGAGATTCGGTACGCATTGTGATCAAATTATAAATAAACAACAACAAAAATAATGCAAGTCCACTCTCCCTGACCCTTTCCAAACAGTCAGCTGTGTACATTTGTGAATATAGTTACTATTGTTGTTCTGACATCCCACATAGTTCTGAACCTGGAATGAGTACAATGTGCATGTAAATTCCTTCCGAACGAATCCGAATGATTAGAACAACTGGAGAAGGGTTAATCATGTGGGGTGTTTATTGGCATGGACAGGAGGCTGTGCTTTGCACTCGCAATTGGAGCAGCTGTACGGTTGGGATGGGACTTTAATGGGGCCGTACCGCCACCACTTACGTTTAGATGCTGATGTGGCACGAAGCACCAATAAATAAATAAATTCCATGGGGCGTGGCTATAACATCGCAGGTACTTGCATCAATTCTAGTAACGCTATAAACGTAGATGACGTTACCGCCGATAAACCAACTTGGTGTTAACCCTTTAACTAGAATGAAAAGCAGACGACACTTGCAAAAAAATTCTTGAATAACTAATATTTTTAATTTTTTGTCTCAAAAACATAGGTTATGACCCCTCGACGAGCTCGTTCCAAAGAGGGGTCATAACCTATGTTTTTGAGATAAAAAATGAAAATATAATGAAAATAAATTGGCGATTTTTGTGAATAGCGCAAATCGATTTTGGCCGTTACGTTGGGTAAAGGGTTAAATGTCGATTTTTTTCAAATATGCTTCTCTATATATCATTAGTTCAGCGAACTTAACGTAGGGGCCCACTCCACAAGGTGGGGTAGCCGCAACGTTCACATCGCTGAACTATATACAACATATGGCACTCGGGGCGGGATCGTCATGGCTATGTGCCTTATAATTCATAATTCCGACGGTAATAAAAATTAAACATACCCCTCTCCCTCTTACTAATTTGAAAAATAAATTCTTTGAAAATCAAAACTGTTTTTTCAGAGGAGTGGGGGGGGGGGGGGGAGGGCTAAAAGTGACACATTATTTTAGTGGTGATTACAGATACAATTACATGTGCGTGGTGCGTCGATTTACAACCATGGCGCCCTGTGAATCAAATGAGAATATATTCTCAAGTTCCAGTTGTGTAAAGTTGAGAGTTGAAGTCTCATCCATGGCAAGACATCAATAGTCTTAGTTTTCTTGCCATTGTCAAGTTAAGCATAGTTTTGTGTTCAGTAACCCCCGGTTGTATTGCTTCTGTTGGTGAGGTATGATCTATTATTTTTATTAAATCTTGTTGTTGTGTGAACTTATGATATTATCATATGACATTTTATTTTAATTTCAAATAAAGAGCTGATTATACTGTAAAAATTTGGCATATCTGCCAGATGTCCTTCTCTCAAATTGCTCAAGTGAAGTACATGGAATCCTTCATCTGTCAGATGTCTTTAAAAATTGCTAAATTGAAAAACATGAAACCTTAAAAGTTGATAACTGAAGAGAGCAAAGACATCAACTAGCGTTCATGTCTCAGAAAGCTGTATACAGAATATGCTTATCGGGTACGAACTCTGCAGGAAAAAAAATGCAAATACTCAAAAACATGCTTTTTCCGCACCCAACATCCCCACAATCCCGGCAAAGGGTCGGGATCTTTTTTTCTTTTTTGCTGACTCCCCATTCCCCCATGACCTACTAGGAGAAATACAATCGGCATACCAATCGAAAATAAATATAATCATTCGAAGTCACAACTGGGACCAATACTATAAGACTTTACAATTGCAATTTCTAGAATTGTATTTTCTAGTTATGACTTTAATCAGGTTGAAATGAATCATTAGCAGTTTCAAAGATGTGGCAATTTTAGAATGCTAATGATTCATTTCGGTCAATTATATTAATAGGTAGAAAACACAATTCTAGAAAATACAGTTGTAAAGGTTTTATAGTATTGGCTCCTAGTCCTATTCGTTGAGAACTGGTTTGTTTTTTTATTTTTATTTATTTATTTATTTAATCTTATTAATTTTGTTTTACAAGGATTGGCGAACAAGTTATGCAACTTATATTAACTCCTCTCTTTGGCCCAATGGCACAGGTGTGTGGGATGACCTTCGTGCCCTCGCTCTTCTCAAATACTACGAAGGGATCTTCAGCCTGCACGGAGTGTGCCTCTCTCCGCACAGAGGACATCCATTTTACGTCCCCATGGACGGTACGCTGTGACAGCAGTGACAGCAGTGACAGCATCAACCCTACAATTGATGCTGGCAGAGAGTGTTCGGACACCTCAAGAAATGGGGAACCTATCCCAGGACCTCTGGCATGAGAGGCCTGCGCACTTATCAACTCGGCCACCACTCTCTTTATGGTCTCCTTCATTGGTTGAAGACAAGTGCACCATCGACGTGCAGTACGCCTTAGCACCCACCGCCACCGTGCCACCACAATCAGGATGAAGTACTGTGCCCAAGGACACAACGTAGACTGTGGCCCTTTCGGTTTGAAGTCCAATGCCGTAACCACTGAGCCACCACGGCCCCTCATCGGGGTATATCCTTCCAACTTTGTTTTATAGAAATTGCAAGGCTAGATAAGCTGGGGTAGTTTATGAAAAGGCCATTTTTTTAAATATTCTTCTCAGAAACTACCAGTAACGATGTTTTGGAGGTTTGCATGTAACTTCCTGAAGTAATGAAGATTTAACATTAAAGTTTAACCAAAGAATTTTTTCCAGGCAAACTATGAGTTCAAGTTGGGAAAACCAAATTTATGTCCCAGCGCAAAAGTTAAATTTTCCAGAACCGGTTGGCCAATTTGAACCAAATTGCTATGCAATATTCTTTGGTGGCCAGTACTTGATTTAGCTTTTTTGTCTCGTACCCGTGGAAGCATCAAAAGTTGAAAAAAGAATATATTCAAACGCCTTTATGTCAATAACTACATGTGAAAAAATGGTATTTGACCTGTAGCCATCTTATGAGTTGGAGAATTAGTTGAGCTGAAAAAAACGCTGTCGGTTTCTTCGGGTGCTTCCCTGTATGGATCCTCATTTATCCCTGTTGCTAACTGAAAGGCACTGAAACAATCTTCTCGTGAACTACTGACTGCAATGATTCGATACTTAATAACGGTCTGCTTTAATGGTGCAGATTTAATTTTAGTTTTCAGAACGGTTGAACAATTTGAACTACATTTACTGTGTGGTTTCATTTGATGACATTCACTTGATTTAAACCGATTTCTTCCAAGTTCTCATGGGAACACTATGAGCTAAAAATAACTGCGCAATCCCCCGTCAGTCCCCCGTGCTTAAGGTCTATGACAACGCCAGATTGCGACATAAGGTGACTTTAGCCAGTCGGTTATAAATACGCTGTCTTACGTAACGATTAAAACCAGCCAGCGCTATTCACAAGAATTGCCAATTAATTTTCATTATTTTTTTCATTTTTCTGTCTCAAAAACATAGGTTATGACCCCTGTTTGGAACAAGTGCGAAATGAAAAAAAATAGTTATTCAAGAATTCTATTTGCAAGTGTCGTCTGCTTTGCATGTTAGGTAAAGGGTTAATGGGCTCGCGCCTAATGCGTAATTATCGGATCCTAACCATGAACGCATAAACAACTACTGCCCATGGAGGATGCGGAAGCACAGGAATAGGAGTGGACTATGGGGTTCTGTCCGTTCTGTCCACTTTTGAGGACCTCCACCCAGGCGTTAATTATTGATTCTACTATACGTGTAACGCAAAACTAGTTTGCCATAGTAAACAAGCTCTGCGCCACTTTTCGGGTGCGAGTGATGGAAATTTCATTCAGCGAATGTGAGGGAGTACGTATTGGTGAAGAAACAAATGTTCTTCATTTACAATATGCTGTTTTTCGGGATTTTATTCAGGATTTTTGCAACATTTAAAAGCAATTCATAAAACAATTTCCCCTATGGTCGACTCATTAACCATTTCCCTAACGAATCGTTCGCATTCGCCCGCGTAATTTACAAATTAACCAGTTGAAAAAATATATTTTTGAACAAATTCAAAAAAAAAAAACGTTGAGCTCATTCTAACGACGGGTAACATGATATGCTTTTGTTGATATTTTGAAAATTTTGAAAAATGATTTAAAATAATACATTTTTTATATAATCTGCGTTAGGTAAACGATTAACTAACTTCGATAATCACGATTTGCAGAGTTCCCTGCAGGAACCCCGAGAAGTGAAGCAGTGCCTTTTCACTTCGGTAGGCTCTGTTTTACTGATAAAATAGGACCAAGTCACCAATGCGTGGGAGGTGCAAACCCTCTCTAAAATGGGCAACATGAACGCTCAACCCTGATCTTGAGTTGATACTCATGCTGTGGTCATGATTTGCCATTGTGCAAACATATGTGACTTTAAACACCAATAAATAAATAAATAAATTTGCAGAGTAGACGCAGTAGAAACTGTTACACTACCACCACGATTATCGGAGTTTTTGCCATTTAATGTATCAAACTTCTGACACCAAATTGTAACCGTATAATTGTTTTGCAGAAACTATTCAATTTAATTATTTTTTTTTAAATAAACAGCTGCAGTTTTATGTGGATAACAGGTAACCGTTCTAATCAGGCTGTGGACCTGTGGAATTTATCGCTTTATCTCACGCGATCTCCACCTCCATCGCATATTTCGCATATACTATTTTGGAATCCAGCTTTGTGCCGCTTATGACTGACCAAACTAAGGGTCAGATCTATATTTTATACAAATTATGGTAAAAGATGGGTAGTCACCTTTATCTCAACATATCAGATCTAAATGTAATGTAATTCTACTCACCAATTATACCAAATAGCCAGTGTTATGAAAGCTATTCTTCTGTTTCGAAACAGGTCTACGAGGGATAATTTAATTTTGTTGGTACTTTCTTCCAATAACCTTTTTTTAACTTGTTGTATGGTGTCCTCTGGAAGGACTGTGTGATTGGTCTTTGCAATCTTCTGCAGCATTTTATTTGCTTCAGCATCTTTATCTTTAACTAATAGCCATCGTAATGATTCATCTAACACCCTGAAATCATAAAATGTTGGAGGCAAACTCACGGTGTTATCTGCGAACAAAACCTCTACCTTCACGTCCGTCGTCGTTTTAGTCTTAGGTCGTCGTCCGTCGTAAACGTGGGGTTCTGTGCCTTAACACAAGGTAGTTGCGAAACAATAAAAACATCTTCGTTTCACAAACTACAACTCAAAATACTTCCATGCTTGATATACAGCATCTATGCAAATAAAAACCATTTAGAAGTTTGTTCAAATCAAGTCTGTTGGTACATATTTAGGATGTGTCAAGGGGGACCTTCGAGTTTAACACTTCAGAAATGAAGAACACATTTAGAAAATTCCTTCTCCCCAACTACTGCTAAAATGATTCAATGTTGGATATATAACGTCTTAGTAAAGGTGATTTAACTCTTACTATTAGTTGAGTATTTTCAAGATACTTTTCATTAAATCTAGTCATGGCTGTTGTGAAGCCATGACTAGATTTGACGGAAGATTTATATAAATTTCACTCAAGGAATCATTGGTGAAAACATTTATAAACATTTTAGGGGAAAATTTGATTAAATGTGCCCAAATTATACTTTTTTCGGTAGAAAGAAAAAACCTGCCACGAGCAGGAATATTCGCCAGCTTCATGCGGGTCGTTAATCCTTTGCAGTCATATATCGAAGTTTTAGATGAATATCGAATTTTAACACTCTGGGTGATAGAGAGAACTGCATTCTTTTAATCTTTAACCGAACCACAGCTGCAACTGCTTTAATGTTTGAGATTTGTACCATCTTTGCTAGGATTATTTACAAGTTTGTTGAAATTGATATTTATGATTTACAAGTTTGTTCAGATTGAGATCTGAGATCATATCTAGGGTGTCATGGAGGCCCCAAATTTTAGCGCTTTGAGTAATGGAAATGGACATTCAAAAACTCTTCTCCGAAACCTAATCTCCAAAAGCTTCCAGTTTTGATATATAACATTTTTGTAAGCAGGATGTAGAATTATATTCAAATAAAGCTCTTGGGGTCATATTTGGGGTGTCATGGGGCCCACGATTTTAACAATCTGAGTAATAGTAAAAACATTTTAGAAATCTTAGTCTCCCAAACCACTGCTCCAAATCTTCCAAACTTGATGTATAACATCTTTCTATCAATTGATTCACAAATTTCTCCAATTCAAGTATCTGGGACATATTCAGTGGCCGTCATGATTCCCTCAGATTCTAACATTGTGGGTATTGGACAAAACATTAAAAATCTTTCACCGAGTACTTCCATGTTTGATATACAAGGTATTTGTAGGGGTAGTTTACAAGTTTGTTCAACCTTGTTTCACTCAATGTTCGATATTTTAATTTAGTGTTACCTGGATCCTTTACGTATTTTAGTTGCAAAACACCCACAAGTGATACAAATATAGATAATAAAAAGTACAATACTATTATTAACGTTTACAAAATAATTTCAGGATTATTATTTACTCATTGTTCATTCACTCCAAATACACTAGTAGCAATTAATTTATTATCTTCCAGAAGGAATACAAAAATGATTACGCAAGATAAAAAAGATTAAGGAACAAAAGAAATGTTCTGATAAGAATCATATTAATTGGATAAATTGTTAACAAAGAACAATAATTATAGCGTCTATCGGAAAGTGAGTTGTCGTTCTTTGACTAACTACTACCGGTTGGTATGTGGGGTATTGTGAACATTTCGACTCGGATTGATAGTGCATAGTCAAATTTCGCCTACGGGCCAACACAACGGAATACCTTTGGACCCCCGACATCAACTAACCCCAGTCAGGAATGGGTTGGTGGAGTGAGGTCCCGAGGTGTTCTCCCCAAGGAAAATTGTGTTTGGCAATCAATATAACATCACAATCAACATCGACTCGTGCACTACACATCACACAAATCAACGACATGACCGTTGAAAACTTTGTCGTTGTACATGTAATTATGATACAAATTTACTTTTTCCATTAATATGGTCGCAGTTTTGACAGTGTTATTTAACTGAATTACAATTTTCACAAACGTACACTCAGAAATAAAGAATTTCGCATACCAACCGGAAGTAATTCATTAGTCTGCACATCGAAGAAGAGTTCATGGAATCAGGTGTAGATAACCTATTTAACGATAGAGCCTATACATTGCCGTTACATATAGATGTCTTGACAGGCGTGAATTCTGTCTCGCCTGTGTCGTCAGACAGCGATTGTATCGAAAACGATGTGCTGAAATAATAAACCACAAAGCCTTTTAGACCTGCCAAAAGTATGTTCTGTGTGAAAACTGTTCGTGCCAAATGATGTATTTTTGTGCTAAACGAAATATTTCCGTGCAATTGACAGCACTCGCACCTGACATGGTGCACACTGGTGTCAAGTTGTTAAATTTGGAAATTGTAATTTGGCATAGTTAAGCAAACGGCTGTTTTTAAAGATCGGTTAAGATATGAATGATTGCTGTCATAGTAAAATTATCAACTGTCTACCATGAATAATAATCGACTTTTCCAGTGGGCAATCCAGAAGATGTCCATCCGTGTTGAGCAACGATATTTGCAAAATGAGGTCCCCAGAGGGGGAATTTGATAATACTACCCTACAAAGCAGGGTAGCATCGCTAACTTTACCATCTATGAACTTCAAACTGAATCAAGGTCTCAAGCGTAACAGAAAGAGGTACCCAAAGATTAAAATGGTACACTTTATGGGTTAGCATCAATAAATTCACCTTTTGGGGACCTCATTATGAAAATGACAGATTGTTCATTTCCAGGCTTGAGTCCGAGTATTTATTTTCCATGTTAAAATCAGTGAAGACGGTTCGTAAAACTCACGATTATCCCTTGTGCATATTGATAGTGATATGGCGCTCAGTTTCTAGCACGATTTCACTCTGAAAGTTGATATACAAGTCGAACTTTACGACACAACTCCCATTATGAGCAGGTTCAGCAGCCCAAATATCGTCATCTTCGCAATGATTGATTCTAACTCTCTGGAACCAGTTGTTACAGGTACTGCCATTCTGGTATCCACAATCTCCATCTTTGTCTGTTGTCTTCAAACATGAATTTGCAAAATCGGTTTATTATTGCAATATTGCATTTGGGTACATGATATCTCCGGGATTTTTCTATTCAAATGTTCAGCGACAACAAGTGGTATTTTCATGTGATATGCAGCTGACATAACTTTCAGCCTGGTGTATATTGAAACTCCAAACAGTGTTGTCAGTGTCAACAATAGGACATCTACTAGCAAGTATATGTCCAACTGGTGACACCGATACTATGTTTTTGAAGTTACAATACACATCGTATGAATGGCAAATTAAATGCTTATGTTTTTTAACTGACCCAATGAAATAATCTAATACAGAATGACTAAATGACTTGATTCGACAGTGTTGTTTGGGTTTTTTTTAAATTAAATTTCATAATCATTCCATGTCAAGACAATATATGCTAATGATTATACACTCTTGGACTTTTTCTTATCAATGATCTGTCGGCAGCACTTTTAGTTATTTTATTTCATTTCTCCACCAGGACGGGCGGGTTCTCTCTCAGCTTTTACATGTTGAGCAGGATATATATAGTCATATACAGGACAGTCGCCATGGACTACTCATAATCCTCGCGTGGGCAGTGATGTCCACGTATGCGTTTACCGGGTAATAAAAATCATCATCGGCAAAATTTCAATTAATGAAGCACCGGGTTGTACCCGGTGCTTTTTAATTAAATTTTTTTGATGATTTCTATAATTAGTGTTTGGAATCTTATATTATTGCGTCCGTGGAAATATTGTCCACCCGTGGAAAGTGACCAGTCAACGGCGGCCGTTCTGTACGTATTCATCTTATATCAAACGTCTGTGATATAATTCCTATTTATTTATTGGGGTTTAACGACACTTTCGACATCCAGGGTCTCATTATGTCGGGCAGCTTTACGGGTGGAGTAAGCCGGAGTACCCGGAGAGAACCACCGAGCAACGGCGAGCAAATGTCAGACTCCACAACCTACTAACTCCACACAAGCAGGGTTAGCATTGGTTGAAGTGCAGCATCGACGTGCAGTACGCCTTAGTACACAACGCCACCATGCCCCCACGCGGTCAGTTGGAATTAAGTGTCTTGCCCAAGGACACAACGCGGTTGCCGCAGGTGGGATTCGAACCGAGGATCTCTCGACTTGCAGCCTGCATCTCTACCTACTGAGCCACCGCGCTCCCGATTGTTTGTTACATCCACTTATACAGTGAGATAATATATTTTTGTTGCTAATTATTTTTTGACTTTATCATGATTTTTCCATAAACTGTCATCAGGTTCCACTATGATACCCACTGCTTCCAACAGACTCCAGACTTTGGTCCAATTTGTTTTGACTGAAGCACCTAACGCTAGCTTCCCCTCGCACACACACACACACACACACACATACAACCCTTACAAGAACAGGGCAGCCTCATTGTTTGCGAACAGTTTTTTTTTAAAGAACAAATTGGATTTTACTAGGGAACAAGAATTAGCTAACTTAAGCAGTATTGCTGAATCTTCCTTAATTTCGCAGTAAATGACAGTAATTTAGGATGTTCGAGATGAACGTATGCTGGGACCCGTATGCATATAAGTACAAGTTCCGTTAAAAAATATGGCTTCTGCAAGAATATCAACGTGATGGGAAAAATAAATATTCAGGACGCCTATCTTGGCTGCTATCTTGAATATCTGAAAATGCCCAAGATTTACAGAGTTGCATCAACTGGATTCGGAATTAGTGGGAAAAGTTCATATAGGAACGTCAATAAAATGTTCTACATGTCTTTTAGCATGGTACCCCTCGTGTCCCCCAGATTGTCACAGAAAGAATACCTTTTAACCAATCATTCATCAGTCTCTTGTGTTTATTTTGGATAGAAGTAATGGTAGAGTCAATGCGTACCATTTAACAAATTCAGTTTCAATCTGTATGGGGATGAAATCCGGCATATTGTGATAAACTGAGGACATGGATATTTGCAGGGAATACCCTCTCTATGTAGGTTTTCGTGAGGTTTTCAAGGCAGCTGATGATCGGTGTTTTTCACATTATATATAATACTGCCACTGAATGTTAAATTCTGCATCGAATTATACCAAACTTTACCAGTGTTGATCGTCTTAAACAGTTATTATAGTTAAAAATCTATTTTTTCGAAAACCTTGGCACCCATCTTGAAATTTGACATCTAGAAGCTTTTGACGTCCCAAATTATAGGTACATTCATTTTTATTTTCTTTTAAATGCCTTAAAGTCTTGACAAAATGCCAGGTCGAAATGGTAACGCCTTTGTGTTGTCTTTAACTCTACTATACCCCACATATTCAAACACACTGATACTTTTAATATTTAAAAGAAATCACCTCAAAGATTATAATTATTATTAATGAAAAGAAAACCCGTTGTTTGGAGATAATTAAACATCATTATTTTATGATACAAAAGTCGACAGTTCTTTAAATCTATCGAATTTCAACAGCGCGTGCACATTTCATCCACTCAACCATTTATAAACAACATTTAGAAACACAAATGGAACGGTGGAAATCTTTCCGCCTGTATATTTCTCCTCGGGGCAATGGAATCAGTTTTTAAAATTGTAACTTACCACCAGTAGCCCAGAAAAAGAAGACATGGGCTATTTATCGCCACGAGTAGGTACCGCCAGTCCTGTACATAATAAGCCAATGGAGCCAGTAATGCATATCCAAAGCTGAAGAAAACCTCCACGCCAATTGCTGTCGCCACTCTATGTTTTGGACCAACCAACTCAGTAGCTAGAAAATACAGATTTGAATTGAAAAAAAATAAGATGGCAGAGATTTGAAAGTCATAAGCCCATCCAAGCTCTCAAGCAAACAATCTAATTCTTAAAGAATTCCATGTTGTTATGTCCTGGAACCAGTCTGGCAATATATTAAATAGCCCATCGGCTATGTTTAGATTCACTCGACTGAAATAGTTGCCACTGGAAACGTTTTTATTCTATCGTACATCTCGAGTCATTGTCAACGATTATATGGAAACACAAGAATACAATTGCCCACAACTACACGTGAGGTTACTACCGGGATGTTATTGAATGATCCTGCTTACCCCATTTAAAGAATGAGTTTAACCATTTACCAACGCAGACGATATCAAAATATAAATGTTATTTCTTTTAAAATTTCAAAAAACTTCAACAAAAACATATCATGTGACCTCTCATTGGAAAGAGCTCGATGAGCTTGTTCAAACAAGGGATCACATGAATATGGTTTTGTTGAAATTTTTGAAAATATATTTTTTTCTGCTGAATTTGTATATTACGCGGGCAGATGCGTCTGATTCGTTAAGTAAAGAGTTAAAGATCGGAAAAAGGATCACATCAGGCGTAAACATCAATAACAATGAGAAGATCTTTTTTAATATCGAATAGATCATCCTTCGGTATGGTCTCTTTGAATGGATTAACTCTGATCGACAGTTTATCTCGATCTTAGGTAATCAAACTACCAATTTCCTTGACTTAATTAACTAAACGACCTTTACGGCTTTTGAGTTTAGAACGTTTTCCGAAGATGAGTGTTTCGACCATTTCTGGTAATTTCTCTACCTCTAAGTGGTCGGCTCATACATACCTATTGATATCGAAAACCGGGAAATAGAAATAACAATGTGGGTACTCTGTCGCCTTTTCAGTAAGATCACTGGTTGAGAGACAAAACTGTCATCTGAACTGCGATGTGTATATAGACATTACGATTGAATTTGGAATCCTGGTATTTCTCTGTGTCCTTCTGTGGATAATGGAACAAAAACATAAATTTAATACAAGCTACAGCAGTAAAAGTGCGTTTTCGTTTTTCATCTGAACGTTTTCAAGAGAAATCTTTGTGCTGAAAATTCAATAATTCTCCTGAATGCTATTCACAAAAGTTGCATGTCACAAAGAAGAACAATGCAGTTAATGTGAGTACCCTGTGGCCTTTTCGGTACGATTGTTATAGGAGGGATGAAACTGCCATCTGAACTGCCCCGTATACAGAAATTAATATTCCTTTCGTTTGAGTGCACGCGAAGAACCTAGAATCCATTCTCGGTATATCCTTCATCGGTAATGAAATAGAAATTGAATACGAGCTGTTTTTCATCTCGACTTTACGTGATAGAAAATCTCCATTTGTGCTGAAAATGCAACAATTGTCGTAAATGTATCACAGGGTTGTTATTTTAAGGTTATTCTAAATTTTAAAAATAAGTAAACAATTCGAGTTATTTAGAATGAATGAAAGAAAGAAACTTTTTAATAATCAGTGTGAGTAAACTGGGTAAGCACATTAATTTAATTAAGTTCGTATTCGGAAAGTGTTCTTTGTTCAGTCGCTGTCATGCAGGGACTGTGTAAACAATGCATTCCAAATTAGAACTTATTGAAAAGTCAATTCATGTCACTGCAAGTCATCAAAGCCGTCTTTTCTAAATTAGCACCTTTGTCCAAATCAAGTTTTTGATTGGTGATGCGCGCGCCTATATAAGACCCCTCGAGTTAACTTCCCTCTGATCCAGCCAGCTACCGCCCAATCAGCCTGCTCAGCTGCATTGGTAAGACTTTCGAAAGAATTCTTACCAATCGGTTCAGGGGGCACCTTGAAGACATCGACTTCTTCAATAAATGGCCAAGAGCCTATAGAAACCGTAAAGAAGGCATCGAACATATCTACCGACTGGTCACCCAAATGAAAACCGCTATCAACAATCAGCAAATAGGCGCGGCAGTCCTGCTAGATGTCGAAAAAGCATTCGACTCTGTTTGGCATAATGGTATGCGCTACAAATTATCAAAAATGAGACTCCCCGTGAAACTGATTAGATTACTATCCTCCTTCTTAAATGATCGCGAAATTAAAGTCCGAGTGAACAAGGAAATGTCTGACAGTGCCCCCCTCGAAGCAGGCACCCCCCAAGGATCCGTCCTAAGCCCCCTCCTATACATCTTTTTCGTAAATGACCTTAGCTTCTCCGATGACCGCGTTCAAGTTTCCCAATTCGCGGATGACAAGGGCCTCTGGGACTCTAACAATACGGCCAATCTGCTCCAAAAACCCCTGCAACGCGCTCTCGACGAGCTTGAAGAATGGTGTGCCAAATGGAGAATTAAGCTAAATGCCAATAAAACCCAACGAATCACCTTTACTCGCAAGAAAACTAAACGGGATTTTGACCTAAAACTTATGGAGAACATCTTCCCAGAATGCAAAGAAGCGAAATTCCTGGGCATCACCGTCGATCAGAAACTGTCCTTCAACAAACATACCGACGACATGGCGAAAAAAGCTACTAAACGAATTAACTATGGGGGGCCAACCAGTCCACCCTACTCAAACTATACAAATCCTTTGTGCGCCCAGTACTCGAATACAGTGCAATAATACTAACTGACCTCAACCAAACTAATATGGGAAAACTCCAAAGGGTCCAAAATCACGCGCTTAGAGTTGCCCTCCGCGCCCCATGGGACACACCCATCAAAACACTCCACGACAGGGCCGATATCCCCACCATTAAAGACCGCCTAGCCACCCTGGCCGCGAAAAATCATGATCGGTTAACCGACAGCGAACTAATCTCCGAACTAGGAGTAATTTGCGAAAGCCGACAAAAGCCCAAAAATTGCAACCAAAACTAAGACCGCTCGATTTAAAAACTAGGAATGACAAGATGCCCGGCACCTTAAAACTAAATAATAAATAGGGAACGATTGGGGTCCCAAGCACGAGAGGATGTTACTGCCCTTACGAATGTAAAAATTCGTGCATTTCATACTCTCCCCCATAGCGACAAGCACACACACAGCACAATACCATACGAGAGTATGTTACTGCCCTTACGAATGTAAAGATTCGTGCATTCCATACTCTCCACACACACAGCAGACACCACAAGACGCAAGGATTGGGGTCCCAAGCACGAGAGGATGTTACTGCCCTTACGAATGTAAAAATTCGTGCATTTCATACTCTCCCCCATCGCGACAAGCACACACACAGCACAATACCACACGAGAGTATGTTACTACCCTTACGAATGTAAAGATTCGTGCATTCCATACTCTCCACACACACACAGCAGACACCACAAGGACACGCAACTAAAGGTGTGCTACTTTTATCCTTACAGTTTACATATTCTAATGAATACTAATTCTACTTTCTTCTTTTAAGCAGGTACACAGAAGATGTTTTTTTGGACCATCACCCCAATAACCGCTACAGACAGTCTAACCGTTATGGAAACAGTCACCCCACGGTTCCAGAACATCCTCCGCTCCATCCCTAAAAGTGGTCAACCACTTTAAGGGAGGCGAGCGTTGGTCCTGCGTCCCGCCTCTGCCCCTTTTTGTAAGCGCATTGCGCATCTTTTTGTCCCAACCCAATAGGATTACAATGCAGGCCTGCCCCCGAACCAGGGAAGTTCGGGTCTTCTTCTTGGTGGTCCCCGAAAGGGGTCGTTGTTGTTTTCCCTCAAAGAGTCCAACTATACCAGAGACAGCCTGAGGCAGATTATACTTGCCAGTGATGGCCATCACTCATTATCATCCTCGAAGCGGCAGACTATATTTGGCCGAAAATCCAGATCGACTGCGCCCTCGGGGAGAGGTAGTACCTTTGTGAGAGGACCCAACCTCCCACACTGGTCCTCACCCGAGGGTCCAACCGACATCAGCCAGCAAGACCGCCTACCAACAACTGGAGACACCTGCTGAGTACCGGATCCTTTTCCTCCTTCGACACGTCTAGACATGTGACAACCATCATATACAGCTACCGAGGGTCGAAAGGGGCTTGTCCCCCATACCGTCCCTGCGCGCCTTCGGCGCGCGAAATCATTTCCTTTCTTCTTCTTTCTTCAAGACAGACTCGCTAGGATGGAATAAATCGTCAGTTCACGCGGTGCAGTAAAGAGTTAAGGTTTTTGTGTGGTTCCGGTAAGCCGTCATTTGGACGACAGGATTCCCGATCTGATGATTTGCATCGAGGGGAGACGCCGAAGAAGAATCGATGAGTATATGTAGTATTTAGTTTATAGTATTTAGTTGTGATAACACGTCGTAGTTACATAGTTATTAGTTAACAGTTTTAAGTGTATTAGTGAATCTGTGTTGTAAGATGATCAGTTGTTATTATTGCGAGTTAGAAGCACTATTAGCAGAAATTGTAGATGATAGAATATTCTAAAAGGTGAAATTTAGTATTAAAGGTAATTCCCCATAATGTGGTAGGCGCAACAGGATAAATGCGCGCATGAGCGGTTGAGTGAAAGATTTCGTGAGTTCTTGTCAGTAGTCGCAGCTTCGACCTTTCTCTACGAATATAAATTTGGGAAACAATTTAATTTTAGATAATATTTTAGTACTTGTTTTCGGTGGGATTCAGTAACTAGTCACAAAACTCGTTGCAGTAGTGTTGAGATTATTTATTTAGGATTTGTTGGCTATTTGTAAATAAGAGTATAGAAGATTTATATATAAAAATTGTTGGATTGTTAATAGTCTTTATCTTATTAATGAAGAAGCCCTGAGTACCCTAGGAATTGATGGAACCTCAGCCCCGCCAAGAAATTAGCCCATGCTAGGTCATTACCGTTGAAAGCAATTGATTAAAGCGCGGCGCTACTCTGTGGCTTGTGAATAAGCAATTGCGATCTACAAAAGTGAGCTAGTGAAAATCCCCTGTCCACGGTGAAAGAGTATCTTAGGTCCCCAGCAAGGTTGATCAACCCCAGCCTTGGCCCTCCGCTGACTAGCGCCCTCTGGCAAATAAATATTCACTCTCTCCAAGACGTTGCCACAGCGGCGTTCCTGGGGACAGTAATTTCTATTTATCAGAAAGTGCTAACACCTGTATAGACACCTGAATGAGCGATTCCCAAGTGGAAGTAACGCGTGGTTCCACTTTACAGGCGGACCGTTTGGTCATAAATGTCTGATAGAAGAAAAATATAGTCACCCAAGTGTAAGTAACCTTTAGAGTTCAGAAAAGTTTTCCTAGGATTGATCTTCTTTCCACTAATAGCAAGCAACCTCTCCACCTGCTAGTGATCGGATTATTGTGTACGCTCCCAAACTATTGTCGCCAACCTCTCTCCAAGATTTACGATGGGTTGTCAAAAACCGATGTCCGTGTGTAAGGAACGAATGGATTGGCAATAATATTAGAATTACAGAAATTAGAATCACTTACCTAACGTAAAAGCAACGTGGTATGAACCGAGGCTGCCATGAAGAAGAAAACAACAGTAAAAAATATAGACATTTGGAGCTGCTGCGGCACCAAGTCCGAAAATGGCTGTAAATATCAGACAACCTATGAATGTTTTCTTTCTACCAAATCTGAAAAATGAATGGTGTTATATTTTTGTGGGTTTTTAAAATTTTCCTATCTGCACTATCTATACATATAGGTTTTGCATATCCCTGACAGCATCATAACGTAATATTTCGACATGGAAAATGTTTTGCGAATGACAACAAGCCAAAGACAACACTTCGATCTCGCTCGTCATAATAAAAAACTTATGTGGGGTAAGGTTGAAACAACTCTCGCCAAGTTAAGACCCAATCTGTTTACGCAGCGCAAAAGTTGTTTAACTTATGACGTTCTTTTTTATGTAATTCGACGGTAACCAAATGTTGTAAAATGCTTGTCGAACCATAAGCGTCCGGTTGTTTCCTCGCCCCAGGAGTATTACAGAACTGGGTTAGGATAGGCAAAAGTCTTAACCTAGAGAGTAGGGACAGGAGTTCGGAATGGTCAAAATAGAGCTGGAGTGGATAAAAGGGTGGGATTTTGATTCTAAATCGTAAAATCCGAACCCCACAAAGATTTTAACATATCCTGAGAACATACCCCGCTCTACCCGCATCAGTTCGTCCTCATATAAACCACGTGCCGGGGACGTCTGGGAAACCAATATGACGGCTTCCATCAAAAAAGTGGTCGACGGAAACACTTATTATGTACTATACTACGAGTTGACCATGGAAACACGTATTATGTAATATACTACGAATTGGCGAGACCGTTTACAGCGTCAAAGAAGATGCCGTAAACGTCCTGTTTGATCTATCCGACCCGGCCTCGTCCACGAGACGGATTATCACAATATATGCGGATCGACTGTTTTAATAATTTGTTTGTTTTTGACAGTGAATGTTTAGAAGACAAAAGACCCCATAAAAGACAAGATGCCCGAATCGCTCACCCGAGAAAGCTCTTTAACTGGTAGAGTGTTGGAAGCCCATTTTGGGGCTTTATCCTGATGTGCAGGTGCCACAGCTTAAAGGCTTCATATTCTGTGGATGGGCTTCAGTTAATTTTTGATGTGATATTTTTTAGTCTGTGTGGATTTGCCCTGCTACAATTTATGGGAGAGTGCCTATAGGCACTCTCCCATAAATAGTAACAAGGTAATAACATGTGAACAAAATTTTGAGAACCAAAAAAACTTAGCACTCTATCAGTTAAAGAAGGATTTAGGGTCACATTCAACATGTACATATTAATCTAGTTAATTTACACTTACAGCTTGAAAATATTAATTGGTTTACTCCCAAATAATGGACTCTTCCAAATGCTACCATTGAACTGACATGGAAGATACCACCAGAGTTCAAAGGGTTAATCTAATTTAGTAAGGGTGAGGGTGGGATCTGTTGGGTGAACTGGGGCTTTTTGCGTAAAATCACCAAAAAGCCTTCAAAACTCATTTTATAGCAAAGAAAAAAATCATCCAATTGATCCCCACTCAATCTCCCAATGAGATCGAATGGCTAAACATATTTGCAACAATCACTCAAAATCCTCCAAAACTCATTTTCACGCAAAAAAAGTTCTTCCCAATGCACCTCCTCCGCCTCCATTCCCAACCCAAGGTCTCAAATTTATTACTCGTCTGTTCTATGAAATCCCCATCTACAGCAATACTAAACCGCGCAGAAAATGAAAATCTGTTCCGCACATATGCGGAACGGAAGTCGTTGACAGACTATTTTTATAAAGAAGCTACATTTCAGTGGAATTTTCTACAAATCGTGCACCGCAATCACAATTTAAATCGCCAACGATAGCTAAAAATCGTCCCCTCAGTTCCAGTGTATACCATGAGCCAACTCAGGGGCCGAACTAGTAAATTTGGTCGACGATAATAAAATGTGTTCTTTTTCTTGATAGTTGTCAAATGAATTGCTGAGTGTTCTTCTAATAATTGTTTTTACATACGTGAAGGCGAGTAATAAACACAGAACGACACGGGTGTGTGAATGGGTTAATCGATATGGAACTTGTGCAATCGCGGAAGGATAAAACTCGAGGCCTGCGGCCTCTCGTTCTATCCTTCCGCGCTGGCACTCGTGCCATATCGATTAAACCATTCACACACGCGTGTCGTTCTGTGTATGTCCTGTTAGGCTCAATTTGAACAAACATTAATCTTATCAATCTACATTTACATC
The DNA here is from genome assembly GCA_031216915.1 of Pictodentalium vernedei. Classification (NCBI taxonomy): domain Eukaryota; kingdom Metazoa; phylum Mollusca; class Scaphopoda; order Dentaliida; family Dentaliidae; genus Pictodentalium; species Pictodentalium vernedei. The sequence continues at coordinate 338,287,748 of CM062296.1, forward strand.
AAAGTAAAGTTTAAACAAATTGTAAATTCTCCATTGGGCTCTGTGTTAAATTTCAAACACCTAGGATACCCAGCAAAATAAGTCAAGCGCAACACCATGAACAAACTATAATGTAGGAATCATAGTAATGCTATATCCCATATATCAAAAGATTCCACCTGCTGGATCTGAAGACGGTGTTTGAAGAATATTCCTCACTCTGCCCTAAGTGAAAATTCTGGTTCCCATAGGGAGCACACAAATGAAGACGGGGACATGCTTTGGACCAACTGGAATCTGACCCCCCCCCCCCCCTCCCAAAGGATGTTGTAAACCAAATACCAGACGATTCTGATTGGCGGATCTGAAGGTTTTTAAAGAACATTCCTCATATTGGACAAAATTGAAATTCGGGTTCCCATAGGTAGCCTAAATACGAACCCAAGGACCTGATTTGAACAGACTTGAAGCTGACTCTACTAAGGATGCTATAAACCAAATAAAACAAGATTCTGACTTGTAGATCTGAAGACGACTATTTTTAAAGAATATTCTTCATATTACAAGTTAAAGTTCGGGCTCCCTCAGGGAGCTCAAATATAACTCCCTGAACTTGATTTTAACAAAATCGAATCCGACCCCTCCTAAGGATGCTTCATACCAAATTTCAAAAGATTTTGAGTGGTGGATCTGAAGGAGATTTTTTTTAAATTTCTCATATTGCACTAAAATTTAAAAGTCGGACACCCAGAGGGAACCCATATATAAACCAGGGACTTGTTGCTGGAGGAGAAAATTTTTAAATTATGTGGGTGTTAAGAGAGTAGTGCATCTTGTGTGCCCACTGTGGGTACGGCAACGTTACTTGAACAAATATGAATCGACATACGATAAGGAAAGGAACATGAATATCAAATTCGGTTCAAATCGTGGGTATTTTATGAGGTGTCGATAATGTAAAATCAATGCCGGACGACGCACCGACGATGGACGTCGGCGGGAAAGTGATCACTGAAGATCCCCCGGAGCTTCGCTCAACTAAGCTAAAAAACTACATCTGATACAGGGGGGGGGGGGGGGGGGGGCACTAAAAATTTGCAAGACGTGACGTCCTATTTTTTATTCGGCTCCTTTTTACACCCACCCACCCACTACGTGCAAATTTTCTACTACCGTTCTCAGACACCCACCCCCCCCCCCCACTCTCCCATTAAAATCCAAAATAAACTTATAAACTTAGTAGGCACAGCTGTCTTTAGGGAGTTTTCATAATGTTCTTAAACTGGTACCATCAATTTAAACCTCTGTGGGCTGCTATGGGCCCCAATCTACAAATGACAAGCTGTTCATTATCAGGCTTGGCCAGAGCAGGTGTACATAAACGGGAACAAATTTTCATTTGAATTGTTCCCAAAATATTGTCTGCACATTTTCTACATTTCGAACAAGACACCCACCCCCTACTAACGTGTGACATTTTCCCAGATTAAGCCCAATATTCTCACATATAAAGCCTCCCGATGTTGTATTTATGTTAAGAGTGTGGTGTACAACATCATCTTTCAGGTTGAAACACAAATGATGGTATATATTAGCTGATATATTGATATATTTTTAAAAAATTCAAAAAATTGCACAAGTTGGAAATGCACATTTTTGGCGCACTCAAGAGACCCACCCACCCCCACGTCACGTCTAGCAAATTGTTGGTGCCCCTCCCCCCCCCCCACCCCTGTCTGATATGGAAATAAAAAAAATTGAGTATGTAATGTTCGTTAAGCGAGTTCGACGCAATGACGCTCGAGATTTCTGTTTGTAAACTGTCGCCTCAAAAATTTTCGCACATAAGTGACGTTATCTCAGCCTTATTTGAGACAGGCATGATAGGGATTTGAAAAATGTGAGTTTCTTATTTTTCAGGCGAGCCAGAATTGAAGCTCTTTGTGGTCGTCATGTAGAAAACTGCTGTATACATTGCCTTTTCCTCAACTTCTGTCTGCAGATATTGGATAAGTGCCGGGTTGCAGTACATTGTCGTTTAAATTCTCCGTCTTATCGCTGCATTCCTTTGTTAAATTGTGTACAAAGGGTGAAGTCCGGAACACCTCACATAAAATCCAAGATGAATTTCAGAATTGGGGCTGATTTTGACGCAGCAAAAACCTCTGGCTAACAAATACATACAGTCATATTGTATGATGTCTCAACGACAGTTGGGTTTGTTTGATGGAAACAGAGTATATTTGCCACCAGTCTTTGTTTCATAACACTTTAGCATCAAAACTAAGCATTGCAGACAGCGCCTTGTTGCAGTCAAGGGATGACATACTGATGGGCACATAATTGCCGCTCCTTTGAAATTGGTCTAACAACAAGAAAATTGGATATGTTCTACATTCAGACTGAAAAAATTACATGTTGTTTGTTTTGTTTCGTTGCTGATAGACATGGACTATTGGTGGTGTATCGTTTTTAGTGCCATGGACCAACCAGAATGCTATGCAGTATCTATGAGGTTAAGCCAATGAATGTTATGTTGTATGTGACGTATAAATGGAAAGAGCACTAACAACACTTCTCCCCTCCCCTTCCCCACAATGACTCCAAAAAGCAAAATAAATTTCAATCAGATATAGTGGCTAGTAATCCCTGCAGAGAGCAGCCTTTTGTAAAGGCTGGTCGTGTTATTATTTTGATAAATCTCTTAATTTCGCTTCCTGATTTAGAACTGGTCCAGTATACTGTGCTCAAGAAAAAACGAATATTTGGGTAACGTTTACACTTACAAAATTATTTATTTGTATGTATTTTGTTAAACATATAGAAAATAAAAATAAACTGATCGAACATATTGATGGAGATAATGGCCGCTATCAGATTTAACAGCAATAAATAGTGCAGAAATTTGAGACCTGTTTTAATTTATTTAAAGTATCTCCGCAGAAATGCAACCCAAAGTTGTCAATACCTGGAACTGGACCAAGGAGTGTATGATTTCCTAACAATAAAAAAATATTGAAAATTAACAGACGCGATTCCGCGAAACAGAGAAGGAGTAAACATCCCTTCCTTTTGGAGAGGATATATGTATTACAAAATCACGGAATGTTAATTAATAAAAAGTCCTCACTTAACAGTAAGCACAGAAAACAACACATTGTGTGGGTTGTCCTGGGTCAACTGATAATATATATTGATCTTCCAATAAGACTAAAATCCCCTCCCTCTGATTGGTCGAGAGCTCGCTATTTTTTTTTCAATGTTTACGACTCCTGTACCATATGTTACTGTCCGACGTCACCACACAAAATATTTGAAATGAGGTTGCCCATTTCGCAACAATTCCGTCAATGGAGTGACTTGCAAACCGTTTCATTTCTGTAGATATTGTTTATACCTGCCACAGACGGTGTTCCGAAGGAAGTGTTGTTTAACTTACAAGTCGGTTTACGATTTGACCTAAGATGGAGTGACCTCGACCTTTATCTGATTTATTGGTTATTTGTCCAATGACGCCATATATACGTTACTTTGCGCCTCGGTTGAACATAAGCTCCAAGCCGTAAACCTCAGACCACGTTACTGTCAATTCCCCCACAATATCTAATATCATTTTAAAAGCCTATAGTAAACTGTCATTCGATTTGATTTGCTATTCTGCAATATGCCCTTCGCGGATAATATTCTCGTCTGACATGTTCGGCAGTGTCTCCCGCTCAGTCCGAGGTTCCCCGAAAATGGCACCAGAAACGACCGAAGAAGAAGCTTTCATGTTGCATTTTGATTGATGATCACTACATTTATGCATTCAAATTAACCATATTGACCAGATTAAAGAAATTTTAACCGTTCAAATTAAATTATTCAAGGTTCCTCCATTCAGTATTGTCTCCTGGCTAGTTGAAAATCGTGAGTTGAACATGAAACCAAGTGCTCACGTACTAGTATGGAATTGTTGGATATTAGCTTTTCATATTCATCTGATTTACTCGGTATAATAAAAATAATTAGGACCTGGCTTGATGGTAACATTGGAGATTGCCTCCCCTTGGAACGAATGTCTCTTGAGACGTGACATTGGTTCCTAGGGGAGATAATCTCCAATGTTACCCCCAATCTAGGTCATTAGTTTTATATTATTACGGATGGCCAATTCACACAACAACGACACTGTAATTGTGCACAGTAGTGTGGTTACAAAAGCGGACAGATAATTGAGACACGATCCCGACCCCGTCGAAATTCTCCGTCCATTTTCCTTTCTGCAAACATCGTAGAATCTCACCTGTCGATCAACAAATGCGTGAACATTGAATATGAGATGCTATCTTCGTATGTGGTTATTGACGCGGTATCGATTTCGCACTATTTTGTTTAGGGAATCGCAACCAATTAGTTTAAGAGTGTCGTGACCAAAGGGCGATCTAATAGCGAAAGAGACCGCTTTCTGATCACTGTACAGTATTGGAAGACGTTCGTTTGGGTGGTTTGGAAATAAGCATTAAGAGGTCGTCCCACATAACTTTGGAAAATTTTTTGGAAATTTCAACAATGCCATAAATACGAATTAAAGCGGCGAATAGCTACATATTACAGTACAGTCGCCATGAACTAGTCGTAATCTACGCGTGGGCAGTGATGTCCACGCATGCGTTTACCTGGTAATAAAAATCATCATCAGCAAAACTTTAATTAATGAAGCACCAGGTTGTACCCTGTGCTTCATTAATTAATTTTTGATGGTTATTCCTATAGTTAGTGTTTGCAATCTAATGTTTATGCGTCCGTGGAAATATTGTCCACCCCATGGAAAGTGACCAGACCATGGCGGCTGTACTGTATATACAAAAATAATGACAACTGTGCGAAAAACCTGAATTTATCCACCTGTTCGAATTTTGTTGTTTTTTTTTGGTTTTTTTTGTTGTTTTTTTTTTGTTTTGTTTTTTTCTGTTTTTTGCTTTTGATGACCAAGAAATTGCTAGCCGCATAAGTAACCGACAAAAATAAGAAGGAATAGATCGGTCATTCTAATGTCTGAGTTGTAAATAAAAGACTCCACACTCCATACTCGGAGAAAGCATATTCATCATTTAATCACCGACGTGTTGAAAACTCTCAGAGGAAAATGAACGGCCACGAAATATAGATTGTGTTAGGACGGCATGCTAGTTGCGTCAAATCAAGTGATTCTTGGGCCATGTTGGGAAACGATTTGATTTTCAGAGATGTGAAATCTGCAAACATTTCATTGATGTTTTAGAATCTGCGAGGCGTTGTAATGTATAATACACGATACAATCATAGGAAAATATTCAAATGACAATGTGATAATTGCGAGATATAGTCCTTAGTAGCAATATTGAATTCGGAAACTGTAGAAAGTTACGCAAGTTTCAGCAAGGGATTAATACGCCACCGATTCGAACTACTATTATTTGGTAGTTGCTAATGACCAAAACATAAAACTGGAAAATTATATTTGAAAACAAAAATATATTCACTTCAACATACATAACAGTCCTCACAACTGTATATTTACGAAAAAATAATTTGACTGTAACCGAAATAAAGTTCTGACGTAAAGTAGGCTTGGTGAAGTATGCTAATCGAAAAAGAAGACCAATGTCAAGGAGAATTTTCAGAAAGTTCTTTTGCTGTTCACCAAATATTGTGAAATTTAGTACCATCGTAAATTTAAATTTCTTCCGCGTACAACCACATTGTGTGTAAGATGGATCATGGTCGATTTCGATCGCTACTGGCACCAAAAGGTTGCACAAATCTATGTGTATTGACAGAAGTAGCGTGAAGCCACCTAGTGGACAAAATAACACAAATTACCGAAATGAGACCACAACGTCTCATAAGTTTTTAGTTAAATGAATTTAATAATGAACGTACTTGCGATATTATTCAGGCCGGTAAGTCACTGCCTATAAAATTAGTATTGGTCAACAGATCAGTTATTAATGTTTTTAAATCTCACGAGTAAGCAACAGTCAGGCCTCCCCAAACAGCAACTACAGAAGGGCGGGGATTTCAAAACAAATGAAGCATACAAAACCATGTACACAAATGAATTCGAAGCCATGCTTTCTAACTTAACGAAGTCGATTGATGTGAGTAATCTGCATGCCGTCAGGTCATTTTTGTTGTTTAGACCATACTTGAGCATTCACATGGCACTCTTCGCAGCTGTCCTTGCTCATGCAACCCCAGAAATGGCCACAGATAATACTAAATGAGGAGGTTTGGTAGTTTTCCCTTCTTTTGTGTATCAATCTCCTCTTTTTGACCAATTTGACACAAATCTCATGCAAAATGGCAGAGAAGTGTGTGTGTGTGGGGGGGGGGTATGATCATATCAGACTGACAAAAGCCACACTGGACATTCTTCATTTCATGCACTCTCTCATGGCTCCATACTTGTTCTTGTGAACTGAGTGGATTTGACCCCTGGTGAACTTCAGAAAGGTAAACAAACACAAGACAAATGGCAGCCCTTGTGAAATTTAGACATCCTAAATTACAATTAGTCTTGCTGTCTGTTCATTGCAAGAATGAGAAAAAGATTTCTCCGAATCTGTACTAGAAGGATTGCAGAATTTAACTTTTCAGTAAATTTAAGGTATTTTATTGTATAAAATCTGGTCTCTTACTTATGCCGTGGCAGACTTTCAGGCAGTGCTTTCTGCCACATGGTAACGATTCCATGGCAAATATTAGTTTCCACAAAATCTATGTTTCATTCCAAAAACACTGATATATAATTATTTATTTGGGTTATTCCTTTCTGGCCTCTTTCAGACTTTGGGGAAAATTACCAGAAATTTGACCAAAGTTAGGAAACACGTCCCCTTAATGCTACTATTGTGAAATAAACAGTTGTTAATCAGTATAATTATATCGAGGTGAGTATTAAGCAAATAAACAATTGTTAATCAGCGTATTTGGTTTGGCATCACGGTTTAACTATCAATGTTACCTGTCTGACAGGTGACCTGTAACAATAAGTCCAATCAGCTTTCCAACCATATATGACGCCTGCGCTACTGTTCGCAGTATTTCTCTGTCACAAACAAGTTCAAACTACAACATAAATATAACACAATCCATTAAGTGAGATTTCTGTGTTAAAATTGGAACCGCATACCAATATATACAAAGAAGACGAAACAACAGAGACAATAAGGGTATTTAGGGCACAGGCGGGGCGTGTATACTCGTATGTTATCTTCACTTGATTCTTCGAAGTCTTCTGTGCTTTGGAGACTAATAGAAATTACTTGTGGTTGATGTGTGGAATTCTTTGTTTCAAAGCGTGCGTTGGTTTACATTGTGATACTATTGAATAGCGTTGTCAAAACTGCGATTATGCCAATGGAAAAGCCCACAGTAACTGCTGTGTGCGTAATTGTGTGTCATAATTTGACTGACAAAGTTGTCAGCAGTCATGTCGCCTTCTGTGATGTGCAGTACACAAGTAGATGTTGATTGCCATGTCGTACTGCTCGTCATACACATTTTCCTAGACAGAACACTCCGGGGTACCCACCATCAACCCGACCCCACACACCAACCCAACCAGACTGGGGTGGTGTGGTGGAGGAGACCCACGGTAGTCTTCCCTAGGAACCATTCTGCTATCAGATCGAGTCGTAGTGTTTACAATACCGCAAATACCAACCGGTAGTAGTTCGTTAAAGACTGACAACTTATTTTCCAACAGACGCTATACAGCTGCTCTCATTATCTGTTCAGGTTTCTTAATCCATTTTGTACATATCCCATACAGTAAACTGGAATATTCTCGAAAATAACCCATTAGTTGAATGCACCACGAACTTCACGAAGCGAAGAAAATGTAGTTTTTCGGCTGTTTTCTGCATTTCCCGTTGTATTAAAACGTTGTGTGCTATATTTACAATGGCATAGCGGGGGTTCGAACCCACTCTGTCGGCGTGGGTTCGAACTCCGCTATGCAATTGTAAATAAAGCCAGAGGCCTTTCTTGATTCTTTGAAAAAGAGACGTCCTTGCTGATTTCCATGAGTTGCAGTAGATAGAATGAAGTGATGCAATTATATGATAAATAGCAGTTTGCTTTGTTTTGAACAATGTCGATAAATCAAACAGCGTAACCCTAAGACAAAGAGCACATCGTAGGTGCGTGACTCTATGAGCATGATGGTGGACTATTCACTATTGACCTGATATCTTCCCCAGAAAGCCCCAAAACACACCACCTGCAATTCTTAGGCATTTCAATGGGCACCTTTATGCATTCAGGGGACTATTTGAGGATTTGTGCAACCGCATTAAACGTTAAACAAACCATTGTGCTATAGACCCCACTTTATGCAAATGAAAATCATGCAATAAAAATCAACGCGTTATGGAATAATACCACACCATGCTGTAGAAAAGACCACATTATACAATAAAATGACTGACGCATTGTGCAATAAAAATCATGTTTTTATTCAATTGTTGATCTAAGGTTTAGTTGTGTTTGAACGATAGTAGAGAGGGTCATTTTAGACAGTTTCTCTGGTCAAGCTTTCCTTTGCACTTTGTTAGCAGTCCCAATTGCGTTGCTATATACAGTTTTGTGTAGTGATTAACGCTGGTTGGATATAAATTGTTTCTTTATTGTTTCCTTTTTATGACAGTATACTAAGAACACTCCGATCAGTTTTGTTGTACAAGGTTGCTTGCGTATTCTGATAGCAGTCTCGATCCGCTGTACAACCGTTGTGTGCAGTAATTAAGCCTGGTCTGATGTGATTTAACTGTTGGGTACAGTTTGCATAGTAGTATACTCGGCCTACGCTGCAAACCTTTATTAGACTAATTTGGAGGTTTCGTTGAACTTAAAATTAGTACTTTAAACTAACGCGGGATGATGCACATAACAGGGGCATCATTGTGTGTTTCAGGTGCGAAAGGGCGGGATAGGGTGCACAAAATGGTAAAATATTTGAAGGTTGATTAGAGAGGAGAGACATTTTCAATTTCTGAAGCTATTCTGACTGCATATTTTGCAGGGAACTCGGAGGCTCCTCTTTTGAGTTGTTTCTAAATCGTAAACACCATTACCTGCTTTCTTCAACGTTGTGCTTACTTCTCGTAAAAATGTCTGGGAAAGCATTGCATCGTGTTTATATGCAGTGAATGGAACAGAACAGCAACGCGATGTGGATTGTTTTGCTTGGACGAAAAGTGATGATCTTTAAAAATAAAATAGTGGGTTTCCTTTTCGCCACCCATGACCACAGACCAATCAGTTTCAACAAGGATTCGCCATCAAGTGATTTTGAGGGAGCATGTAAACGCTAAATGTCGACTCTGTGATGAGTTCAAAGAAGCAGTTTAACATCCTGCGAGTGGATGTCCTGTTTTACCACACTCGTTATACCTGAAACATCATGATAACATCTCGTTGCTTTTATTGTCAAATTCGTCGTGCTTATGGTTTTGACACTAAGATCCGTTCATGGTAAGACCCTGAATATGTCCTGGGCGTGATGGAAAATCATAGTTTTAAACCATTGTGGAAACTCAAAGGCCCATTTACCACCAAAGACCACTCACAGCAACAAGTCTGACTTTGAACAGATTTTTTATGTTATCGAATTTAGTGTTCTTTTTGAGACAAATGTACCCGACAAGATTCGAGAACAAAATACCGTAATACGCGGATCTTGATTTCGAAATGTCTCACTTGGATACCGAGCATCAGGTTGTCAGACTCTCGGTTGTCCTCGGTTCGTTGGACATGGTATGTGATGTGTTTCGCTGCACGGGAAGTGCTGGAGGACAGCGCTTCGTGTACAATGAAAAGTGCAGAAGGCATCTGTATTAGTGTGTCTGCATATTTTATTCAAGGTTCTTGACGAATTCAACTGGACAGTGCTTTCTGGGAGCAGTTCAGTTCGCCGCCTGGGCTCTGTTCAAAGAGGTGTACGGGCCTTGGGCTGGCGAGGATACATTGGTGTGTAGCTACTCTACTGCATTATCTGTGCCAGGACAACCCGAATCCCTTCTAATGCTATATGGTTTTCTTCATATGTCCGATACGAGGTAACCCAGGCTGCCGAAAGTGCCGTTAAACCCAATAAATTAATAAATACATATCTCCTTATTATAATAATAATAATAACAATGGATCACGTCAACAGAAGTCACCACCCCTGTTCTTCATAAAGCGTTTATATTTACTTTCACTTCTGGGGGACTGGGGTATGATTCATGCAGAGGTTCTTCATAATAGAATATTGTTTTGCATTTTTGTGAATATTTATTTATCTGACGATTCTCTTGTCAAGGCATATGCCGAAAGCAGGACATTTCATAGCTACTCCCAACATGCCAAGACTGTTGGTCAGAATCTTGATATTTGGGTAATTTTACTGACGGCAATGTACCGGCGGATTTGTCCGAGAAAAGGCATTTACTAAATCGATACAGGACCAACATTTGAATGAAGTGGGTTCTGGGGAAACAGCATATTTATTTGCAGTGTGTGGGACAGAACAGCAACAGTCTTGTGGGTTCCTTTGCAAGAATAAAAACAGCTGGCCCAAGAGAGAGCTTTCCTTTTCGCCGCCCAAGATCAGTCCCAACCCACGGTGTCGACTTGGGAGAGCCTGGTCTTGCGCGGCGAAAGAGTACACCAACCCTAAATGTCGATTTTGTGATGAGTATAATGAAACTGTTCAATATATTGTCGGGGGTGTCCTGCTTTAGCACAAATGTTATATCTGGAGCGTCATGGTAACATAGCTCGTTTTTATGACCAGCTTCCCCACGCTTGTGGGGTTGTCTCTGGGGTCCATCCACGATACAACCACCAGCATGTCCAGGGCGTCAAAGAAAATAAGAATTATGAATGTTTGTGGAATATACTAATTTACGGTCCAAGTTCACTTACAGCCAACAAGCCTGATCTTGGTATGTCCGATAACACAGGGACGATTATTTATAAAACTGAGGGTGACATCATGCCCTTTTACATTTTCACATACAGTTTGAATATTTTCTCCTTACCATAACTATATATCATTTTCTTGGTAATGTTACCAATTTTTAATTGCGAGGCCCCTATGGATCCCCGCTCTACTATATGATATTACTTTGAGTTTTCTTTATCATTTACTCCGTGCCGTTGGACTGTCGTGAGAAATCTTTCCGACATACTGTAACATTATCATCTGAGCGTTATTATTCCATTATTGCACGTGCATTTTATAGTCATCCTGTAAAGACTTGAAGTTTTAGTGTATCCTAGACACCGTGCATTAGAAGAGTATTCAGCAAATCGTATTTATTGTAATATTGTTTGGGTGCCTTGTCCATTCAATGAGTTCTCAATCGGGATATCGGTATCGCGATACATTTTTCTTGGAAAATTGGTGATTAATTCCCTGTGAAATGTAAATTTGTGGATGTAAAAATATATATTTAAGTGACAGACATCTAAAAAACCAACCTATTCTTTTGTGGAAGTTTTAGAGCATCACAATGTATACAACATTTAATTTCAGCATTTTTGTTTTCTTTTAAAATCATTTGCTATTGTAATAATCAGCTCCAAGTTTCATGTAGGGATGCGGTGTTTTGGAAATCATTACCAGTTATTTGCTTTAAATTTTTTTTTTTTTTTTTTTGACGAACTTTGAAGTGCGATTACATAGCAATTTTTTAACTCGCCCAAGTCTGTGGCAGCCTTCCATCTCCACTAGTTTAGGCAACACATTCGCAGTAAAATCTGTTGAAAGAGTAAGGAGGGGTGCGAAATGGGGATGCAGCCATGTACTAAAATATACTTTTATCGGGAATCTGATTGAAATGCGCTCGTACGTTTTTAATCCGTAATTATTACTAATACGGTATTAGCAGCTTTGTATTATTCTTACCAAGTAAAATGAAACAAAATTTGTGGTAGCGTATTGTAACTATGCAGACGGGGTCAGCAGCCCGTGTGTTGTCGTTGATCTAAAATTAGATTACTGTGTACTCGGGTCAGTGGCATGGCACTCATTGATCTCTGACTGGTTCCATGTTATTTTTACCTTTTCTTGTTGATCGTTATGAGAAAACTGTGTTACAGACTCGGTACTAGACTACAATATACAACACTTCCTGGACATGTCAGCTTAAAGAGTGGGTAATCAATCAAAACAACTGGGCTAGCAAATGGTAGAGCGCAAAATAACTTATTAACCCTTTATCCAACGCTGATGACCACTCACCGGTTGTATAGTTGCCTTTTTCTGCAACTCATACAAAGTTAAACAGCTCCAGCTTTAAAGTGGTGAAAAATCGATAACTGAATTGCACAGCGCAACTTCTAAAGTTTTTTCACACTGGTGTGATTCGCACGGCAAATCAAGCCAAAAACTTAAGACCTTCACATCACTGTGATGCGTCCGATGCAGCGATCGCACTGAGGCCATTCCGGGGATCTGAAATCTCATAGGTAATTGGGGTCACCCAGTCGTTATTAAGTGCATATTTCAGAAATACTGGCAATCAATCGTATTTTAAGACCTATAAAAAGTTCGTGGATCAAAATCTGAAAAACGGGCCATGCTTATAGACCTGGAACTCCATCAAATGAATCGAAATTTTCCGGAGTTTAAAAAAATACGGTTCAAGGTCAGTGAGAGTAGCCTAGCGTCAACATATTACTGATGGGCATCGGATTTATCACCCCTATAAGATTACTGATGTATGTAATGCTTATATCAAGCATGGTATAACCTGCGGACATAGAACTATACGAAAATAGTCAAAACACTCTGTAAGCCCAAGGAGTTGATCATGGTCACTGAAGTCACCCAATGGTCACTGAGTACATTTCTCATTTTCAGAAATGCCGGAAATCCCATTGGCCCTTAATTATGAAAGTCGGCCGTGCCCACTGTTTATATCTCAAGCATCATGTAACACTCTCAACTTTGACAAATTTGAACCAATGCCAGTCAAGTAAAAATAAGTTAGAGGTTCAAAATGTATATCCAGGTCTTTCCAGTTACTCCGTGGTCATTGACTGCATGTATCAGAAATACTGACAATTACATTTTAAACCTACATTCCTAAGTTCACATATATAAATTTGAACGCCACAAAAGTGTGTGTGTGTGTGTGTGTGTGTGGAGGGGTGGGAAGGCGGGGGGGGGGGGGGCGGGGGGGGCAAACATTTTGAAAGCTGACCTAGTCGAAATTTAGAAAGCACGGCACTCTTGCACCCACATTTCGGAAGTATGGTCAATCACATTTTAGACCCCCTAATGCATTCCTAAAGTTCATGTATGGATTCAAACACTCAAAGAATGGGTGGGACCGAAAATGTTGAAAGTGGACCGAGCCAGAATTTTTAATCCAGGATACAATTATAGAGTTGTGTAGGCTTATCTGGCATGGTATCACACACTGATGCAGGACCAATGTGATGTCTTTAATTTGAGGGTGTTCACCAGTGCAGACTTTCGTATTTTTGCAAATCAGTTCTGTTTTTTTCTGCACGCAACTCTTCAAATACAATACACCAAAATGTACCCCCGATTTCTTAACTATATATTTGATTCCTGTGACTGCTGTGCAGAAAAGTTATTTCCGATTCCCTAAAACAATTATTTCCAATTCTTGTTTGAAAATTGTACGAAAGATCATTCGATCCAAAAGACAATAGGCCAAGACATGCAAAACAACAAAAAATCGTTTTAAACGACTTCCCAACTCATTATGAAGACTTCTCAGCCTATTATACAGTAGATCCACCGGGGACTGGTCGTAATCCACACGTGGGGTAATGATGTCCACGCAGGTGTTTACCAGGTAATAAAATTATCAGCAACATTTCAATTAATGAACAACTCATTATGACGACTTCTCAGCCTATTATACAGTAGATCCACCGGGGACTGGTCGTAATCCACACGTGGGGTAATGATGTCCACGCAGGCGTTTACCAGGTAATAAAATTATCAGCAACATTTCAATTAATGAACAACTCATTATGACGACTTCTCAGCCTATTATACAGTAGATCCACCGGGGACTGGTCGTAATCCACACGTGGGGTAATGATGTCCACGCAGGCGTTTACCGGGTAATAAAATTATCAGTAACGTTTTGTACCCGGTACTTCATTAATTAAATTTTCGATGATTATTTCTATAATTAGTGATTTGAATCTAATATTATTGCGTCCGTGGAAATATTGTCCACCCGTGGAATGTGGTTAGTCCACAACGGTCATACTGTAGCTGTTTGTCAACGCGTTAGTACCACACCATAGCCGCTACAGCTACTTCTCGTTATGACTCGTCATTACGTTATAAAGAAATTGTAACTCGTTATGACAACCTCATCACCCATTACAAAGACTAGTCAACTCGTTATGACAACTTTATAACTGATTATGATGATGTGTCGTCTAGTTATAATAATATCACAATTAATTATAATCATACCACAATACATGATTTCTCAACCCGTTATTGGGACTTGTACATTCGTCACAGAAACTTCAAAATTAGTATAATAATGACTTTGTTGACCCGTTATATTAACTCGTTCTAATGCCACCATAACTTGGTATAAAGACAGTGCAGTCTGTTGTAATAACTTCACAACTCGTTATCACAACTTGACATCACGTTATAAGGACTTGATGGCTCGTTAAAATTATGACGCATTGACTTGTCAGTGCAGTATAAACACTTCAAAACTCTTTATAACAAGTTTCGATATCAATATAACGACTCGTTATAATTACATTAGAAACTTATTATAATGACTTGTCATCTCTCATTCTAATGGCACCACAAGGCATTATAATGACTTCCAACTCATTATAATGACTTCGCAACTCGTTATAACGATCTCTAGACACATAACGACTTTACAATTCGTTAGAATGACTTGCCAAGTCATTAAAGCAACTTGTCAACTCATTATATTGACTTACCAACTTGCTCTAATGACAGCACAACACGTCTTAAAGACTCCACAACTCTTTACGGTGACTTCACAGCTCACTATAACAACTTTCGAAACTCATTATAATGGCTTTTCAACTCGTTATCATGAGATTATAACTCTTTACAATAACTACTGAATTCCTTATAAGGAACTCATTCTAACAACTTCCCAATTTGTCATAACGACTTGTCAACTTGTTATAACCACTTCTCAACTCATAACTTCCTGGCAACTCGTTATAACGACTTCACGCCTCATTATAATGAATTGTCAACTCGTTATAATGACATGACAACTCATTATAATAACTTCACAATTCATTATAATGACTCATAACTCGTTATTACTTACCAACTCGTTTAAGGACTTTTGGAACTCTATATAACGTCTTGTTGACGATGCTAATGACTTGTGAACTCGTTGTAATGACTTGTCAATACGTTATAACAACATTCGAGACTTGTTATAACGACTTGTCAACTCATTACAACTTATCAACTCGCAATAATGACTTCACAATTGTTGTAAGGATATCACGATTCACTATAATGACTTTTAACATCACAAATCATAATGATTTCACAACGTATTATTATGAATACACGCCTCACTATAATTACCTGTCAAATTGTTGAGATGGTATCACAACTCGTTATAATTACTTGTCAACTCGTTATAATGACATTATAACTCGTTGTAATAACCTGTCAACTCGTTATCACAACGTGTCAACTTCTTATAAGGATTTTCGTATTTCGTTCTAACAACTTGTCAGTTTTTTTATAACGATTTGACAACCAATTGTCAACTCGCTATAACTAATTGTCAACTAGTTATAACCACTTCACTCCTCTATAATGGATCGTCAACTCATTATAGCGGCATGGCAACTCGTTATAGTAACTTCAAAACCCGTTATAATTACTCAACAACTAGTTATGACTTAGCAACTCGGTGTTTTACTTATCTCTGGAACTCCCGATAACGTCTTATTGATAATTCTGATGAGTTTTAAACTCGTTGTAACGACTTGTCATCTCGGTATAACGACTTTTCAACATTATAATTACTCCACACCTCGTTGAAATGGCATGTCAGCTCATTATAATGTCTTAGAAACTTATGACTTGTCAATTCGTTATATCAACATTCCAGACTTGTTATAACGACTTGTAAACTTATCATAACGACTTGTCAACTCATTATAACGTATCAACTCGCAATAATGACTTCACACTTGTTATAAAGACATCACGATTCACTATAGTGACTTTCAACATCACAAATCATAACGATTTCACAACTTTCTATTATGAATACACACCTCACTGTAATTACCTGTCAAATCGTTGAGATGGTATCACAACTCGTTATACTTACTTGTCAACTCGTTATAATGACATTATAACTCGTTGTGATAACCTGTCAACTCGTTATCCCATTGGCCCTTAATTATGAAAGATTATAACTCTTTACAATTACTACTGAACTCCTTATAGGAACCCATTCTAACAACTTCCCCAATTTGTCATATCGACTTGTCAGCTTGTTATAACCACTTCTCAACTCATAACTTCCTGGCAGCTCGTTATAACGACTTCACACTTCATTATAATGAATTGTCAACTCGTTATAACGACATGACAACTCGTTATAATAACTTCACAACTCATATTCTAATGACCTCACAACTCGTTATTACTTACCAACTCTTTGTTTTAAGGACTTTTGGAACACTTTATAACGTCTTGTTGACGATGCTAATGACTTGTGAACTCGTGAACTCGTTGTAATGACTTGTCATGTCGATATAACGACTTTTCAACATTATAATTACTCCACACCTCGTTGAAATGTCATGTCAGCTCATTATAATGACTTCGAAACCTATAATGACTTATCAATTCGTTATAACAACATTCGAGACTTGTTATAACGACTTGTAAACTTACCATAATTAGTTATGACTTACCAACTCGGTGTTTTACTTATCTCTGGAACTCCTGATAACGTCTTATTGATAATGCTGATGAGTGCACAATAACGATTTATAACTTAACGAGCTGTAAAATTATTATAACTACTCGCCATCTCGTTAAAAAGAATTCACAATGTGTTACAGCAACATCATAACTCATTATATTGACTTTACAACTCGCTATAATAACATCACAAATCATAACGACTTCTGAACTCATTATAATGACTTCACACCTCGTTATAATGACCTTTCAAATCGTTATAATGACTTCACAACTCGTTATAACGAGTTAGCAACTTGTTATTATGACTTGTCAACTCGCCCTGTCTTGTCAACTCATTATACTAACTTATCACCACTTTACAACGACTCCACAGCTCGTTATAGCGACTTCTAAAGTCGTTATAACGTCTTGACAGCCCATTATACGAACTTGTGAATTTAATATAGCGACTTCACAACTCATCCTATTAACTTCATATCTCATTAAAGAGTTCTCATCATAACGACGTCGCAACTCATTAAAATGACATTACAACTTGTTACAATGTCTTAGCAACCCGTTATAACGAATTGTGGATTCACTATGACGACTTGTCAACTTGTTATAAGACTTCAAAATTTGTTTTTATGGCTTCACATCTAGTTTTTACTATTTGTCAACTCATTATAATGACATGGCAGCTCATTATAACGACTCCATGTCTCGTTGTAACAACTTATCAGCACGTTATAATGACATCACGAATCCCAAATAACGAATTTGCATTTTGTTATAATGACTTTTCAACTGCTTATATTGCCTTGCCACATCGTTATAACAAAATTCGTTATAACTACTCCTCAACAATTTGTAACAATTTTTCACCCGGTTATAGCGACATAACAACATCACAAATCGTAATTCGGAAATGTGGAGTCGTTATTAAGACTTGTCAACTCATAGCAAGTTGTCGGTTGGTTATAGCGACATCATAACTTGTTATAAGAACTTCAAAACTCGATTTATAATGAGTTGGTAAAAAGTTATAATGATCACTACTCGTTATAATGACTTCACAATTCTTTATCTCGACTCAACCCATTATAATTACATCAAAACTCACGATAATGTACAATTCATTATAACGACTTGCAACTCGTTATTTTAATTTATTAACTCATCATTATGTACAACCTATCGTTAGAATGACTAAACAAAACTCATTATAACCACTTGTCAACTCGTTCTACCGATTATTCAACTCGTTATAATGACCCTACAACTCGTTATAACCACTTGTCAAGTTATGTCACCTTGTCATAATTACATCACAAATCGTTATAAATACTTCACTACTCGTTTTGATGACTTAAAACTATACTTTTTGTAATGACTTTAGAATGAAATCACAACTCAGTATAATGACCTCGAGACTCATTATGACGACTTTCGAATGTTACCACTCGTAGTAACGTCTTGTCAACTCGTTCTAATGAAAACATAACTAGTTATAACAAAATCACAATTCATTATGATGACCTGCCAATGCGGTATTATTGCTCCTAATAATGCTTGTCGAAACTCATTATAACGACTTGCCAATTTGTTATATTAGTCTATACTTGTCTATTAGTCATAACTATGTCACACTTAGTTATAATGTCAAATTTTTAGACACCACAACTCATTACAATGACTTCACAACTGGTTATAACGACTTCGCAATTTGTTATAATGACTTTATAATTCATTATAATGGTTTCTCGGTAATGTAGGTTTTCACAGTTCGTTATAATGGCTTGTGTTATAACGACATTTCCATTCGTTATAGCGGTTTCGCAACTCGTCATAACGTCTGACCAACTCGTTATAGCGACTTTGCTACTCATTATAATGGCAACACCACTCGTTTTAACAACTTCACAATTCATCATAATAACTTGACAACTCGTTACAACGATGTTTGAGACTCACTATATCGATTTTTGTTAACGACTTTTCCACTCATTGTAGTGGCTTCCCAGCCCGTTATAACTACATGTCAACTCATTATAATAATATTTGGGATTCACGATTTGTCATCTGCTTGTAACGACTTCACAACTTGTCACAGCTCGATATAAAAAGTCAATTACCTTGACTTTTCAACTGTATATAACTAGTTGACAACTCGTATAATGACACCATAATTCATTATAATGAGTTCATACCTCGTTATAGGGACCTGTGTTATAGTATACTGATGTCACAATTCGTTAAAGCAACTTCACAACTCATTATAGTAATGTGCCAACTTGTCCACTCGTTATAACAACTTCCCAACTCGTAATAACAACTTGACAACTCATTATAATGACCTTACAATTCATTATAATTTCGCACCAACTCGTTATGGAGACTTGACAGTTTGTTATAATGGCTTGTCAACTCATTATAATATGACTTTAGAATGACTTCTATACTGATTATAGCAATGTGTCAGGCTATTATAACCACTGTCAACTCGTTATATAACATCACGACTCGTTATAAAAACTTGGCAACTCGTTGTAAAGATGAGTTAATACGTTATTACGACGCCATAACCCGCAACTGCGCAGCTCATAACAATTTGCCAACTGGTTATGGCATCACAACTCGTTATAAACCTTTCATATCTTGATGAAACTACTCGTCATGAAATCACAACCCATCGGGATTTTACAATTCCTCGTATCGACCTGCATCTTGTTAAATCGTCAAAGCAACATCGCAACTCACCGCCATTACGCCAGATCTCATTATGACGATTTGTTTATTCGTTATAACCATTCATCAACACATTATAAAGACTTCACAAGTGGTGATAATTTCTGAAGTTACAACTAGTTATAATGACTTCAAAACAACTTTTTATAAAGACATCTCAACTCATTATACCGTCTTTACAATTAGTTATAACTTCATAACTCATTACAATGACTTGTCAACTCGTTATAACTACTTGACTATTTTATAACGACTTTCAAGCTCGCCATAATGGCTTGTCAAGCCATTATAGCTGTATGAACTCGTTATAATAACTTCCCAAGTTGATATAATGACTTCAAAAGTTTGCAGCTCGTTATAACGACTTGAACACCATTATAACGACTTGTCAAATCCTTATTATAACTTGCCGTTATACTGACATTTGGGACTCGTTGTAAATTGACATCTCGTTATAACGACTTAACAACTGTCTATAACGACCACAAAACTTGTTATGGCTTGCCAGCGTTATACTCCACAACTCGTTATAGTTATTTCACATCTTAGTATAACAACTTGTCAACTCTTTTTAACGGCCTCAAAGCTCTTTATAACGACTCAAATCATTATAATGATTTGTCTACTCTCGATAATGATATGACGACTCGTTAGAGTAACTTCACAACTTGTTATAATTATTTCACAACTCGTTGTGACTTACCACCTCGTCAATTGAATTAATCTCGGAACTCCTTATAACGTTTTATTGATAATGCTTCAGAACCTGTTTTTAGTGATTTGAAAACTAAACTCGTGAAAATGATTTGTCATCTCGGAATAACGACTTGTCAACTTGTATGACTTCACACCTCTTGAAATGACATGTCAGATCATTATAATGACGTAGCAACTCATATTGACTTGTCAGTTCGTTATAACGGCATTTGAGACTCGTTATAACGACTTGTCAACTCATTATGATGACTTCACAACTCGTTATAACGATTTATAAACTCGTTGTAACGACTCAACAACTCGTTAGAATGACTTTGCAATTCATCATCAATATACAATTTGAAATGACGATTTCTGACTTGTTTAATAATTGTGAAGACTTACAGACATCTGACTACACAGAAAATGTGATAAGAAGGTTAAAGAGAGAAAGATACAGATAGATATCTGTAGGCAGTATAGACAGAATAAAAGATTGAAGAAAAGGTTATATCCAGTGTTAAAGTATATTGCCAGAATGTATACCAAGCATCCCAACAAGTTTGACAGTAATCGCCGCTGCTCACTGGTTCTCTCCGGGTATTCCGGCTTTATCCACCCGCAAAACAGTCCGACACTATGTAACCCTGACTAATGAAAGTGTCGTTAAACCCAACAAACAAACTTTTCGGGAGTTCTAGGGGTGAACGAAGTGTTCAGTTGATAACAGAAAGAAACGTCATCACTTGAATGGTAGAGGTTCTCGTTTTGATTGGCCCTTACACATTGGATGTAACTTTGGTGTTGTGCGCGAGGCGATGGAGAGATGATTAGCACTTTTCAAATCAGTATAGTGTTTTATCTAATTTTAGCCTTTCTGTTGAACAAAGGCAAGAAATTAAACTTAGCCCAAGTCAAAGTTACAGCAAAATTTATGCAACTGAAAATAACTTTGGTGAGCCATTGCGTTAAAATTATAATCAGTGCGTTTATGTTTGAGTACAGTACTGTGATCACAAAAATGGACAGAGAATTTCACCGGCTCGCAACTGTGTCGCGATCCGGTAGAAATCCCCTGTCCATTTTCCTCTCAGTAACAGTGCAGAATCTCATCGGTGAAAAGGAAATATGGTCTAGATTTCGTATTATTATACGGTGGATATGTAGACCCTCTGGTACAAGTGTATCGCGATAAAATCGTGATCTGATCCTGAAAGAGACCACATTTTTACCACGGTACTGTAAATCGCGATCTGATCCCGAAAGAGACCACTTGTTATCACGGTACTGTATTTGTATTGGTCTCAGGGAAGTTTATATTTGTGTTTGTTTGAAACTGTGTCTCAGCCAGGATCAAAATTCAGGGGCATTCAGCAATATACCTTTATAAAGCAAACCAAAGAGACGACTTATATTAGTTTTCGACATAATGTCGAACCTTTATCTTACACTTTGAAACTGAACACTGACATTATTACTGCGCCTGTTTTGGTTTGCACACAGTGTGTGCTATATATATTTACAACCGTGTTTTTGTTCCCAAAATATACTTGTTGAGTTAAAATTTGAGGTCTCATACTGTGTTAAAATTGCAAATGGTGACACGCGTCTTTAATTATCACAATCACTGCTCTCGCATTGCGTAATGTATGTGACATCCATGGTTCAGTTT
This sequence comes from Pictodentalium vernedei, assembly GCA_031216915.1. Taxonomy (NCBI): domain Eukaryota; kingdom Metazoa; phylum Mollusca; class Scaphopoda; order Dentaliida; family Dentaliidae; genus Pictodentalium; species Pictodentalium vernedei. The sequence continues at coordinate 338,309,800 of CM062296.1, forward strand.
GCTGGATAAAATCACGTATGAAAACAACATGATAATCTAACTATATGAAACATCTATAACAGTGGATGTAGGAAACGATGGGCACAGCGGGCACGTGTCCCCCACCCCACATCTTTTTACCTTTTCCAGAAACAGTTGAGGACGAGATAGAGAGAGAGACTAGGCTAACATTATCGTAACCAAAATACTTTTACACCATAATACCACCAACAGAGAATTATGATGTGGGTGGAGGATCTTCCACACGACTCAAATTCGGTCATCTGAAAGCTGTATTTCTCTGTTGTGTTCCGTCATTGCAATAGTATTAATTACACTGTGTTTCAGCAGGATATACGGGACTGTACTATCCTTCTGAGATCCGTATTTCCTGAGTCTAATAGACGAAGGAAATACGGATCTCAGAATGGTAGTACAGTCCCGCACATCCTGCTGAAACACCGTGTGACGAATTTATCACCCTGCCCCTTCATTATGTCGAGTTATGTTATTTAACCCTTTACCCAACGTAACGGCCAAAACCGGCCAGCGCTATTCTCAAAAATCGCCAATTAATTTCCAAAATATTTTCATTTTTTGTCTCAAAAACATAGGTTATGACCCCTCGTTGGAACGAGCTCGTCGAGCTCGTTCCAACGAGGGGTCATAACCTATGATTTTGAGACAAAAAATGAAAAAAATTAGTTATTCAATAATTTTTTTTGCAAGTGTCGTCTGCTTTTCATGTTAGGTAAAGGGATAATCCTCAAACGGCATTCCAGTGACGAAAATCTTGAAAATGAGAAACTGAAAGAAACACATGTTTCTATATTATTCAACAAGAACGATAAAACTTCGGAAAGGAATAGTCGAAAGCATACATGCATCGAAGGCCACCGAAGGCCCGAATAGGGCAGTTTGAGAGGAGGTGACCCCCCTCCCATCTGGAGCGGGCACCTCCTCCCAAACTCCCACACTGAATTTTGTAAGCTCCCAGGACGGATTTGGGGTGTATTTTAGCTTTGCTTCGAGAATAAATCATTGAAAAAAAATTAAATGACGAACCTGCAAGGGCATTGTCTGCCCTCTCTCGCCCCCGTGACTAGAAGGCAGGGAGGATAGCTGCCCCCACTGTCCTCGTGCTTCCGGCGTCCCTACAAGTGCCCCACTTGATCCATTTGCGGACGCGTGAAAAGACACGACTACCTCTATACTGGATAGACGCTGGAATCATTTATTCCTTTACCTGACGTCACTAGAAGACAGCTGTAACAAAAACAAATTCTTGAATAACTACAAAATATTTATGATCTCGAAAACACTGCTTATACAACCTCATTGGACCATGCTCCATAAACCCGTTCTAATGAAGGGTTATAAGAGATTGTTTTGGAGACAAAAACTGCAAAATAAGAAAATTAGAATGGTGATTTTTGTGAATAGCGCTGGTCGGATATTACTGATACATTTGGTAAAGGAGTATACAATTCGATAAATAGAGCAAGTAGAGTGACGTAGAGATGGGCTATATACCGAAAAACCGAACCGATACCGATATCACGGGGATCCCCCAAAACCCGAACCAATCGTTGAATACCGATAACGTCTGAATTTTCAAATTTTCCTACATTCGCTCTTTTTAGTCCATGTTGAGGCTTGATAACAGGTGAAACGTTCATTTTCATGAAAGAAGTGACCGATTCTTTTTTCAGTTTTGTTAATCCTAATTGGACTGCCCTGAATTCCCACTAGACTACAACCTGTACATGCCCAATTGTTTAGCAGTGATTTCTAGTCAAGTCTTGGCTGTCTGTTAATGCAGCCAAGACCTGACTAGAAATCACTACCCAGGTGTTTTCTCTATTGTCAGCGGGACCTCCTAAAGATGGGATGGTCAGAAGGCATGTTCTGTAATCGCAAAAGCCTGAAAAAGGTCTTTAAACATTAAGATGCGTTTAGAACAAAACACAAAATTACAGTTCCTTCGGACCACCCTCAAACATTTATGCGCCCATAAATATAACAACTCCCTTGTTGCAATGGTAGGTGCTACACAGTGTCGTGCTTTATTACGCATTCTACACATTTCCAAAATACACAAACCGAATGACTAATATTTCTTACAGTACAACAATACCAACAAAGTGCCGACATCAATACAATTTGTCTCCACTAAAATAATGATAAAAATTAATTAGTATCCAGTGCACTCCACTGCGCTAGCACCTGAAATGACTTCAATTCGTCAAACAATCCAATTGATAAATTGGATGGTTACGCCCGTGCGACTCCGTGCGACTCCGAGCGCACAAATGTTTGAGAACACCCGAAGGAATACAATTTCTTTCTTATTCACCCTGTTCAACCGAAAGAAATATTTATGGATATGATTTGGGGTCGCAAAAGAATGCCAGTGTTGAGCTCTTTGGCAGTCATTTATATCCTTGTGGTAGAATGATAGACTAACAACTTATTCTGTTTTTCGTAATGTAAATTCCTCCTGGGTACTATCAACAAGACGTAGTCAAGTCAGATACCGAATACCGAATCGATACTGAGGTACCCCCCCCCCCCCCCCACCTTAAAAATACCAAAACATATACCGAACTCAAAATTTAATACTCTCTAGAGTGTGTGAGGTATCTTGCTCAACTTACACGGAACGGGATCTAATTCACAACCTCTCAGCATGTGAGAGGTCCAACCGCTTACCAATTCGTCGCTTGAGTGTTAGAATGTCCTATGTCCCCTATGGGACATAGGACATTCTAACACTTAGGCGACGAATTATTAAAATGCTTCTTTCAATACAGTCAAATATTCGGAGTAAAATAATAAGTTTACCTCTGATACGATAGATGTTTCGTATTGCCCAGGAAGAAAGTCAAAACCGTCTGTACACTTCACTGATGAGTAGTTTGTCAATAGGTGATCCCTCGCAATAGAAGTATTTCCATTTGCCGCACGCACGGCATCTAATACATCTGAGACATTTAGGATTTTACAAGAATCTCCCGATGTGTACGAAAGGTCCCTGACGTCTGCCGTTGTGATATCATGAAGCATTTCTGAAAAAGAAAATAATTCATTGTCAAATGCTTTTTGTAGTAGTGGATAGGTTAGGAACGTCCCATCAAAGCAATAAGTAGAAACGTTTGTAAAACAAAAAATAACAAAAAGTACAATCAAAATTTTAGCCAATGGACCGCAAGGTTGAACTGAAGCTCTTCGGCCATCATCAAAGTTCGTAAGGAATCCGATATTGTTATAGATTGTTTGCTTACCCACTTTTCGCGGAGTTACCGTTGAGTTAAAGTGATGTTCCTTCACTTAAAAAGAAATATACGGATCTTCATTCGTGTTCCAGCTATAGATATTCCAATCGATAAATGTTTAATTGACCTTGAAAACATCGAAATATGAACGCAGCTGGAGGAACTACGCGGCGTAATCATAAAACTACATCTGTGGTGAGTCTTTACTCTAATTATTTAGAAAAATACATGTCAAGTACAGTTAAAACTAGAAGTCCTGTCACGAACTGCTCGCTTATTTAGGCTTAATTGCGCGTAGGAATTGCGCGCAATTGCCATATGGAATGGCATCCAAAGCATGGCAGGTTCTCATTGTTACTCATAGCAAACATAGGCAATGTTTCTGCCAATGGACTTCCGGGTTACCCGGAGGTCCATTGGCTGAAACATTGTTTGTGCACAGGCCATATGTACAGGATTTGATAGCCTTAGTATGGTCATAATGCGTAGATTAACGAGCAGATCGACGTGTTATTTGTGCGCATTTAATGACAGGACTTCTAGTTTTAACTGTAGTTTCGGAATTGTCATTGAAGATTCAGCCAAATCAAGTCTCCACCGAGAATTATTTTTTGCGTTGTTTCAATGAATTTTTATGGTATTTTTTAGATTCAGTCGAATGGAATATTTCATTTGATCGGAAAAGCGAACCTTAATGAATGAAATATTCCAGCCTGCTGAATCATAACACAGGCGATGGACTATTTTATGGCCAGACTGGTCCTAGATCATAACAAAGTCGAATACCTTGCACAGTTTCATTGCTGGCTTTATTTATTTATTTTTTATTATGGTTTAACGACACTTTCGAACAGCCAGGGTTACCTCGTGTCGGATAGTTTTTGTGGTGGAGAAAGCCGGAGTACCACCGAACAACGGCGAACAAGTGTCAGACTCCCCCAACGTACTTACTCCATCGACATGCAGTACACCTTAGTACATAGCTCCACCGTGCCTTCGCGTGCACCATCGGGATGAAGTGCCTTGCCTAAGGACTCTGCGCAGTTACGCCTGGCGGGGATCGAACGGTGGACCTTTCGGTTTGAATTTCAATGCAGAAACCACGGGGCCACTGCGCTTCCAACTACTGGCTTGATAGCTTGGTTTGGACTCTGACATTTTTCACCAGATATCAGTCACTGCATGAGTTGAAACTCTACTCCACGAGTGTTCTGTTGTAATGCATCCTGCACGTCAGTCGTATTGTATAACTGGGCTGGTGAATAATGAACTTGTTTTCAACGCAAACTAAACAGTTAGCATTACATTTAACAAACATTTGAAAATAAACCTATAACTCAATATGAATTCAAATATAGGAAGAACTTCAACACGATGAAAAATGGAGAGAAACTACCAATGAAATATAGTCTGACAAAGGACCTCAAAACCAGTTAGGAAAAGTAACACTGAAAAAGCAAAGCCGTGGTATCTGTCGTTGTGTTCTGTACATCATGTTTGAAGAGTTTTCCCCAATTAGGGATTTGCAGTATTTCCCATTGCTAATTTCATATACGCTATTTATTTCATTTGGACCTAACAAAATACTTCAACATCGCAAAATTTAAATAGTTTAATGTACACAAGCCGTTATGCAGAAACGATGTAGTGCTTCTGACTCGTCTCCAATTCTAGGACCTGAGTGTGTTATCAAAATTGGATTGTGTTCTGGGACTGTTATACCTCAACCAATCAAAATATTTATTTACCTCAACCATTCAAAATATTTTTTTTAAAAACGTTGAATGCAGATAAATATGAACAAGATGGTATGAAAACCGGTATAAAGGGAGCCAGCAGTCTTTTATAGTCATTTTCCGACTGGACACATTTCCAAGAAGCTCCAAGTAGTTGTAATATTGATGTGCAGTTTGATTTTTACTGTTGGAGCTAGGAATTATGTCTTAGAAGACTATAAACCTTTCCAAATAACTACGTCACCCCCACTCCATATATATATAAAAATGGAGGTGAAGGTATGGGAAGGGTGTTATAGTCTTATAAGACATAATGCCTAGCTACTATGATTTTTATGGACCGATCACCATATTATGGTGACTGTTAAATGGACTTTAGTTTTCGTTTCATTTCGCTTCATTGTATGAAAGCCAATCCCAAATTAGCATATTTCATGTTTGTCGCGCTCGGGAATGTCAGGTCTGATATAGAATTTCGAAGGTAAATTTCTGGAACACTTCCTCGAACTAAACATCTCGTTAGATCCCGTATTTTGTGTTCAATTTTTTACAGTGGTTGAAAAACCAACCCACGAAATAGACAAGTCCATTAAAATATCTACCCACTCCATCCCCCACCCCCCGTATAAAGTAATAAATAAAACAATGGGTCAATGTTGACTTTTGGGGGAGTTTATTTATGACTTCTGTTCGTATTTCAGGACCGGTTTGTATTTATTTTACACGAGGTCGTCGGAATCCAGCTTTTAAACAGGCTTTCAAGCGGCCCTTATTTTCCTAATTTTCCTTCCTTTTTAAGCACCCCTTATTTTCCTTATAAAACCTTTAAAATCCTAAAAAAACTTTAATTTTTAGGAAATTCCTACATTTTGAAATATGATTGGAAAATCACTGGGTGGGCTCGTCTGTAAAACTGAAAATAAAAAAATGTTAGCCTTATTGCTTATATATACATAACAATGAAATATTTTGTTTCAAATCTAGAGTTAGTATACTTTCAGAAATTCATGTTTCTGCCAGAAGCCAACTCAGTGTTCATAAGCAGATCTTTATTGTTTATAATTTTGAAGTTTTATCCCTATATTTTAGTCCAAATAGCCCTATAAATTCCTAAAATAACCCCTTATATTTGTGAAATATGACCCTATAATGTCCCTTATTTTTCACAAAAAGTTGCTTGAAAGCCTGAAATAATGAAACAGTCAAGAATGTACAGGTCCGAAACGAAATGAGGACGGTCGGATCAGAAATATTCTTCGAAACTGACGGGAAATAAAAACAATCGTCATATTTGAATCCCACTTTTCATTATCTCTCACTATTGCCTCACCATTTATTTCTATGGGATCTGCCTTTTCCTAAGACTGCGTTTCAAAGTAGGATTTATTTGAATTCCTCTGAAAAAGAGAAGGTACATTTTCTGCTAATAATGGACGACACTGGCATTTCTTAAAAACCTTTGTGTTTAATTATGAGCACATAAATAGTGACATGAGTATATGGCAGATGGTCTGTAACAATCAATAACGTCAAAACAAACAGTAATGTAAACAATAACCAGCAATATATAGAATAAAAAATAGGTAATAGGGCTTTAACCACTGGGCTTATTCTACAAGTGGTTTAAATCTGATTACCGGCCCTAGTACCTATTTGTTTTATTTATACCATGCTCTTAATAAATAATCAACTTTAGCACTTAAAATGGAAAAAACGACACTTTCTATCGCAAATACACGGGTTTGTTTTGTTTACATGTGCGCCGGTACATGGCAGAACAACCGGCTGCACGTGAATGCTTGACAGCTACACACATCGTATAAGATGATTGAATTTACCTTGCTTTTTCAGTCAAATTATTATTAACAATTCTTAAATTTTATTTTAAATATTTAACTGTAGGTATTTTAAACTTAATAAATCATTTAGATAGGACCGCAAAATAGAGCCATTCCCGTTCGCCCAGCATCTAGTGTTTCCAGTTCAGGTGTGATAATCCTCAACATCAAAGACTGGCCGACAATAGTTGTGTTCTAATTAATTAGTTGGGCAGTTTAAACGAGAGTGAATTCAGTTCATTTTCCAGACTTAGGTTTTTATTCAGACAAAGATGGTAAACAAATATACATTATAATTAAAGATACAAAAATGCATTAGTGTTTTACGATTTTTTTAAACAAATTTTAATAAATTTCAGACAAATATACATTATAACAGAAGTTCACAGACAAATATACGATTTTTTATTAAATGATAATAATAATAATTGATAAGAATAATACTTTGGCCTTCCGTTGATATGTCGCTGTCCTCTTACGAGGAGAATCAAAAACCATCTCATAATTTCACCCATTGGCGCTTTCTCGATCTCCCCAACTATACAATTGATCCTTTTCCTCATGTCATTTCTCATCCACTTATCCTTCATACTTTCATTACATTTTTCCATCAGTTTCCCAAGGATTCTTGCTCTACTTGGAAAATATTTGGGTCATTCTGGAATGAAATGCTCCAGGGTCTCCGTTATTAAGTGGAAGTAGGCAAATGTAATGTGCGTGTGTGTGTGCTACGTTCCAGTCGAGAATGGAATGCAGGAGAAAAAATAAAACTAATTTGCCCCCTCTTCTCAGATGCAGAATTGTGACTTCATGATGCGCTTGTTCCTTTTTTCAGAAAGTCAATTAGTTTAAAGATGTTTGGGTGTGAACCAGGGGGAATAGATTAGTGGTGATCCCACAGGCTAAGTCCGTGGATGCCTTCAACCCAATAATCAGTAACGTTGTCAAAGAAACGAGTAATGTTAGCTTTCATAGCAGTATCATCACTCCCCCCATAAAAAGGTTTTGAAAAGGATTTTTGGTAGTCAATTTGTAAATTCTAGATGTGCCATTATTAAATTATTAATTTACAGATTGACCTCCATATTCTTGTAGTTATGCACAATTCCTAGTTAGAGGTTCTCGGGGGGGGGGGGGGGTGTTACCCTAGTACCGTACTGCCAGTGCGCACACTCAAACTAAATAAGATTTTTGGCCTTCGCTTCCGACTATCGTGGATTCATTAGAAAATAAAGTTTTTCGGATCGCAAGGGATTTCAAATCCCACATCGTCCCTGTGCGCCTTCAAAGCGTTGAAACGATTCATTCATTCATTGTTTGCTGCCAGTCCTGGACCTGAATTTACATAAAATTTTCATAACTAATGTTCGAGTGATCATTTAGCATTTCCCACAACACTGAAAGTAAAGATAAGACAAAAAAATCTTATCAACTCTCTCTCTGAGATAAATTGAACACATCACCGCTGAAATATGTTCTCGGAACACTCGGGGTGACAAAACACAACACACCACCAAGATCAATCCTTTTCGCGAGCATTGTTTTGATACAAACTACAACTTACTCCAACAGATTAATTAATATCGGTTTGCAGTGACAAAAAGCCGCAAAATGTCATATGTTTGAATGAAACATAGCAAAGTGTGCATGTATCGAAGTCGGAAATTGCGTCATGTCAAAGGTCAAGTTGGATGAGCTTCCTACTACAAGCGTAAAACATTTTAACCGTAATAGAAGCTAAAATTTAACATACAGGCTTTTCACAGGTAGTGACATTGGCGAGATGGTAGAAAAAATAATAAATCAATAATGTAATAAAAATCATACTTTTGTGTAAAAAAACAGTAATAAAAAAATAATTAACCAGTATTCTAATAAATTTCCACTAGAAACGACTTTTCACAAGGTCTGAAATTTTGAACGCGGAGCCATATATCGACTCCCATTCGTTTGCTCGTGAATCTGATGGAGTTAGAGATCAAAATGAATAGTTCTCTAAATTGTTGCCGATTCGGTTTGAGTCATGATGGTGGATATAATGATCTGGACATAATAAAGTTTCTAAAGACATGTGTTTCCCCGAACATTCAGTTATTGATTTCCATCATCAGATTGAGAAGGTGACGCAGCCCGAAGTTATATTTATACTTGCTACGTCATACATACACAAACAGAAAAAATGCACATAGTAATAGAAGGGAAGTAACTCCAAATGGAAACATAGAAATACAGTTAAAACACGCTGGGTTGTTTTCGCCCATATGCAAATGATGCATACAAATAATGAGTTTACATCCAACATAAATAAGGTAACAATGAGGGTTATCAAGGACACCCTGCTTGACTGAATGCTTACAATATTATTTTAAATTGCAACTGGTTTGCAATTCTTATTATACATTAGACTATTCGGTTTGAATGCACTGTGCATATGACGTATGATTCGTCCCGTGTATCGAGACAGTGTCACATCCTACTGGATCAAAGTTGCAAATACGGGAGCGGACACATGGGGTACCTCATGAAGACCTTTTAAACAGCCAAACGGCATTACTTCACATTCCACACTCAGAGTGCCCTATTTCAAAACGTGCTCCTCGAACTTTGGAGAGTGGAGGTAATTTTAGATGGAACGCACAAGATTGTTTGTTTAATGACTGATCGGTAGACCCTGACAGAACGGGTCCTCTTATGTGTAAGTGGTTTGTAATTTAAACGTTCAAGTCCTGCTGCCTCTGTTCTTGTCATCGCCGTTACCATTAATACTAATTTTCAAGTGAACGTGGGTTAGGGAAACAGTGTAGACTCAATCCATCAATCAATGGTAGGCCCCTCTCACTCATTGCCTAATGTGAAGGGAGTAGTGGACGCTGGAAGAGGCATATCTTATATTTATTGCCTCATTTGTTCCTCTGGTATAAGACGGAAAATTCTTGACTTGGAGGTAGTGGTTACAGTTGGATTATTCTAAAGTTAGAATTCCTTGGGACACCAGTTGGAAATTTTCCAAATGAAAGGAGAAATATAGGTGAAATGTTCCAACTGGACAACCTTCCTCATTCAAGACCCTCTGGGCGCGTCTCTACCTATTATATGACTAACTGCAAGAACACGTAATGTGAGCTCTTTCCAACAGTTCCCAATAATATCATATTATCAGCATTATGGTAGTGCGGCAGGGTCATGGGCCGTTCTAATCGGAGTTTGTATCATGAAAAGTTAACTCTGACACATGATATCATATTGCTAAATTGAAACTTAAAGACCAGGGTTAATGCAGGTGCTTGGAGTCTTTCAAATTGGTTGAAACTTGCATTTCCAGTTCCCAGGGCTCCAAAACCCACGAAATATACATTCTTGCATTTCGACATGTGATTTGAAAAATACTTGAATTTTGTCAAACTGTAATCCTTGGAGTTTATTAACAATAAGGAATGTTAATCTGTTTTCCTTCATTGATAATATAAGTCTTTTAAATAACGTCTTGGAAAGGTCATACAGATACCTAGTGCCACGAAATAATGAGAGAACTGTATTATCTATGGAGAAAAATGAAACAAACACTTTCCAAATAATATTATTGGGGTTTAACGACACTTTCGATAGCCGGGGTCATCTCGTGTTGGACTGTTTTACAGGTGGAGGATGCTACGCGACGAGCAACTGACAGACTCACCAGCATTCTAACTCCGCAAAAGCAGGATTTGCATTAGTTGAAGACATGTGCATCATCGACGTGTTGTATGCCTTAGTACACAGCGGCACTGTGTACCAATTGGGTAATTGGGATTACGCGCATTGCCCAATGTCACAACGCAGTTACCTCTGTTGGGGGATCGAACCGTGAACCTTCCTGTTTGAAGTCCAATGTCGCACCTACAGAGCCACCGTGCTCCTGACAATTTTCAAAGATCAACAAAACACGGGATTAGTGTCATAGTGATACGTAACCCAAACTTGGGGTTATTGGAGACCATCGGAGACTGGAGACAGGGGTGGTTTGGGGGACTTGGGACTATGGGGACCATTCAGAACTATCGGGAGATTGGAGACAGTGGTGGTTTGGGAGACTGTCGGGGACTAAACACAGTTGTTGATTTGGAGGCTTTTGCACACTGATAACAGTGGTGGATTGAGGATTATTGGATATAAAGACACTGTTAACCCTTTACCTAACATGAAAAGCAGACGACACTTGCAAAAAAAATTCTTGAATAGGGAATTTTTTTCATTTTTTGTCTCAAAAACATAGGTTATGACCCGAGCTCGTTCCAACGAGGGGTCATAACCTATGTTTTTGAGACAAAAAATGAAAAAATAATGAAAATTAATTGGCGATTTTTTAGAATAGCGCTGGCCGGTTTTGGCCGTTACGTTGGGTAAAGGGTTAACCTGGGTATTTATGGTCTGTGTGTACAGAAGACAGTGATGGTTTGCGGCTCTTGGAGACAGTGATGGCTTGTAGACGTGGTGACTAAAGAAGGTTTGGAGACTAATGGTAAGTTTGTTGTAGGTTGGTCTTTGAGGGGTAGTGGCTGGTGTCGAAGTTATTGGTATAGTAGTGGTGGTGGTTGATGTTATAGTGGTTGATATAGTAGGGGCTGATATGTTAGTTGTCCTTGTCGAGTGTGGTTTAGTAGTTGTGTCCCGTGTAGTAGTTGTTGAAGTAGTGGTTGGTGCTGTAGTAGTTGTTGTTGTAGTTGCTTTAAACATTGTGGTGGTTGGTATGAAAGTTGCGGGATGCAGTAGTTGTTGCACTAGTTGTTGTTGTAGTAGTAGTTGCTGGCTCTCTATAGTGGTTGATGTACTAGTTCATGGGATGTAGGTGTGAATAATAGTGTTTTAACCGTTCATGTTGTAGAAGTTCGTGTTGTAGACTTTGGTGAATATTGATGGGTTGTAGTAGTTTGTTGGTGTTGTCGAGGTTGGTGTTGAACCAGTTGGTGTAATAGCCGTTGATGCTGTCAAGGCAGTATAGTATTGGCTGGTGAAGTAGTTTTTGGAAGTTGTCGTGATTACCATAGTAAATGTTTATTAAAGGTTGATAGTGTTGTGGTTTTTTTGGTGTAGTTGAGGCTGTTGAAAAAGTAGTTGTAGTGGTTGTTGTGGTTGGTATAGTAGTTGTTAGCTTTGTAGTCATGGTGGTTGGTCTAGTAATTATAACCGTTGTTGTAGTGGTTGGTGCATTAGTTGTTATTGTTGTCATTGTTACTGTAGTAGTTCCAGGTGTAATTATGGTTTGTGTGGCAGTTGTCGTTCCTGGTGATATAGTAGCTGGTGGTGTATTTGTTATGGTCAGTGTCCAAGTTCTTTTGGTAGGCGTGGTGGTTGGTGTTGTAGTGGTAAGTGCATTAGTTGCCTTGTTGGACTTTTAGTTGCAGTGTTTGGTATTGTAGTTGAGGTTGTTGGTGATGGAGTTGTTTGTGTTATGGTAGTTGATGTAGTAGTTGTTGGTATAGTAGTTGTGGAGGCTGATGTTGTAGTGGTTGGTGCAGTTGATGTGTTTGTTGATGTTGTATAGTTGGTGTTGTAAAGGCTGCTTTTGTAGTGGTTGGTGAGGTAGATGCGTCTGTGTCAAGTTCAGTGTAGTATAGGTTCATATAGTAGTTGCCAGTGTTTGGCGTGGCAGTCATAGTGGTTGTGTGCACTGCTGTTGGAGTTTTTGGTATGGTTGAGGATGTTGGTTTAGTAGCTGTAGTGGTTGTTGTTGTAGTTGTTGATTTAGTAGTGGTTGGGTCAGTAGTTCTTAGTGTAATAGTTGTTGGTGTAGTAGTTGCCGTGGTTGTTCTTGTAGTGATTAGTTTAGTAGTTATCGTTGTCGGTGTAGTAGTTGGTGTTTTGTGGTTCGTACAGTAGTAGGTGTTGTCGAGTGACTGATGTTGCAGTTGTAGCTATTTATACAGGGGAGGGGGGCTTCTTCATGGCTGCCATTTGGCATCTATATCCTATATGGTTCCTAGATTATAAGTTTATGAATCCTAGCTCCTGTATGGCTCATAGCTCGCTCCTGTATAAATCATACACAGACGATAGCTCTTATGGGTCCTAGCTCCAATACGGTTCCTAAATTATAAGCCCCATGGATCCTAGCTCCTATATGACCTTAGACCCCAGTATCAAGGAATTTATGACTTCTATATTTAAAATTCATTCTAGGCTTTCCGGAAGTACTACAGGGGAATCACGAAAGTGGTTGTTGGTGTTGCAGTTCTATTGGTGGATGTGGCGTTTTTCAGTGTTCGTAGTTGTAGTGGCTTGTTTAGACAGTGTTGTGATTGCTAGTAATTGTTGGCGAAGAAAATGTAGAGGTTGTTGGTGTAGTTGAGGTTGTTGGTGTTGTAGTAGTTGTTTTGGTTGGTGTTGTAGTGTTTGATATAGTAGTTGATAGTGTTGTTATCGTTGTTAATGAAGTTCACAGAGTTGCGGTTGGTGTTGTGGTTGTTGGTGTAGTAGTGGTTGCCGTGGTACTCATTTTGATTGTAAAGTAGTGGTTGTGTAGTCGAGGTTGTAGGTGTAGTAGGTATATTAGTTGCTGTAGTAGTTGATATAGTTTAGTATTTGTTTGATTAATACGTGCTGGTGTTATAATGGTTTGTGTTGCAGTAGTTGATGTAGTTGTTGATGCAGTAGTTGGTGCTGTCATTGCAAGGTGGCGTTGTGTAGGCGTACTAAACTTTGATGGTACATTTCTCTTCAACCAACCCTGCTGTGGTTCTCTCCGGGTGCTCCGTCTTCCTCTACCCCTAAAACTGTCCGACATAGTTGACCCTGGCTGTCGAAAGTGTGGTTAAATTCAAATAAATAAATAAATAAATAAATAAATAAATAAATAAATAAATAAATAAATAAATAAATAAATAATTGTTGGGGTAGAAGCTTCTGGAATTGTTTGTGTAGTTGAGGCTGTTGTGTAGTAATTGTTGTTATAGTGCTTGGTATAGTAGTTACAGGCAAAATTGTTGTTGGTGTAGTAGTTGCTGCGGTTGTTGTTGTTGTAGGTATAATGGTTTTGTGTTGTAGTTGGTGTTGTTAATGGTGGTACTGTAATAGTTGTGTACTAGTTGTTGGTATAATAGTTATGGTGGTTGGCATTGTAATTATGGTGCTTGATGCTGTAGGTCTAATGGTTGGAGCTGTCGAGGTTGGTGTTGTACTGGTTGGCATAGTAGATGTTGTAGTTGTCTATAGGTGTAACCCTAACAACACGCGCTGCGTATGCGCACTGACACCACGTATCACTATGGTAATGATGAAAAAACATGGCCGCTCACGCGGGCTACCATAGCAACCCCATTTGACGTAACTTAGTCACGTGATACGACGTCACTTCCCGTCAATAGCGGGTTAAATGAGATAGGGTCAGATCTCAACAAGCTATACAACTGCCAAGCAATGTAAAATAAAATAGACCGTATATTATGATTGAAGGAAATTCTCGTTGGGTCCTTTGAAAAATATTTAAATCCTGAAAAGTTTGTGCTTAAGTCTAAAATTTTAGTTTTGAAAATTTGTATGAATGTTGCAACACCTTTTTCCTGAAAGACCAATGTTTGTTACAAAATAATCCCTTCTGTTCAAATCTACTGCCCCGTGTTACAAAAATATGGCCGATTCTTAACGTGTACAAGCATGGAAAATAAGAATGAAGTTATTGAACATCGTACACTGCTCAAGTATTATGTCTAGCCGATGTGTCCAGTCAAGTATCGTCTGCCTGTTCAGACAGACTACCCTTGACTAGAAACAACTGCTCACATTTCCCGATTTTACCTGCTCAATATATCCAGACCATCTATGTATTAATACTTAATAAAAAGATGCAACAAAAAAGATGAAAATAACTTCCCACCTGAGTAATTGTGATGGTCAATGCTGCACTCAAATTTTGTTTTAGCTGCCACAAACACGATCGAGAAGGTTTGAAGTCCGTCAAATACTGCAAATAAGGCCAATGCCATATATTTGAGAAGCTGGTAACGCCCGAATCCGCCGAGTTTTACAATCAGTGAATCAATATCCATGTTTTCTCTATGATCTGCAATAAAAAAACTAATCTTATGTCGCTCCATTTGCCTAGATGTAACATTGAATTTAACTGGTTGAGTGCTAGAAGACACTATCAGGGCTTTCAAAAAAAAATGACGGGACCAGAGCAAAAGGCAACATTTTCCTTGCTCGTGTTTCTTTTCAGTCAAACGCAAATGATATTTTGTTTATATGAGTTTGTTTTAATACAAATTATTGCCTGTAGGCACTCTCTTTTTAATAAAACATATTTTGAATAACAAATTCAGACCCCCTGAAATAATCTAGCCCTCAACCAGTTAAAAACAGGATGCAATTGTCTCAATGGACAGGATTTATTTAATTTATTTTTTTTTTTGGGGGGGGGGGGGGGTTATAAAGTTCTTATTGAAACGGATACGATTTCGGTCATGAAATGTTTCCTGCATTAAAGATGGAATGTGATACTGTTGATACGGGCAAAGTACACACAGTGTGATACTACAAAATCGAAACTGGGGCTGGGTAAGAATTGTGTCCTCTTCAACCTCGTGCTATAAAATGTGCCCTAAATCTGCAAACCCTCAATTAATTTAGATTTTTTTAACATCTTTGACGTTGCTCAAATGCATCAATTCAGTTTTCAACCATCGTTTTCGAATCTACACAAGATTACAGTTTTGCCACATACACCGAGGTGATGAGATAACGAGAACGCTGTAGCAGCAATCACAACAAAACAGTATGTCGCCTGCTTTCGTCCACATTCCTCTGTTCATGAGTGAACATATTATTTAATTATTACCCGGGAGCGGGTATATTATAAAAAAAACATCGGCATAGCGATGTTTCCTGGTGTACTGTATTGAATCTCGTTAGGACCTTCACCAAATTACACCGACATTGCGCCACTGCTTGGTTGTAGCCCGTCAACTCGATGCGATTCGACACACATGAAACCTTCACTGTAATGATGTTCTTAATAATTTTTTTATCTGAAAATGTAAAAAAAATCGGAACTAAGGTGACGAAATTTAGTTGCATTTGACCAACGAATTCTGGTTCCGATCGGATCAATATACGTCGTCTACTTGAACTGTCTTTCAACCTGAAGTGTTCGCCAAGGAAGATGGTTGAAGTACAAGCAATACACAGAACTATGATCGGACCGGAGCATAAAAAACAAAACAAGAGACTATAAGGGTATCCGTTCATTTACTGGCATAGTATTTTACGTACGGTGTGACATGAAAGGAAGTCGTCGGCCAGTTGTTTTGTATATTTATTAGTGTATCCTCCATACACACACTTATTGTTTTCTACCTTTGCTGAATTCAGCTACAACCAATCTAGGTATCTTCTTTAATAGGTAATATCTAGGTTGTTTACACTTTCAGTTCTTCATTTTAATTTTATATTATTATTGTCAATACATCTACCTATTCTCCAAATGGCTCGAAAAAGACAGAAGCGTCAGGGAAAAGGAGTTGCCCAGTCTGGAAGGGGCCAGGACAAATCGTTCCAGGCCCATTGTAGGCTGGTCAAGGCCCCTTTTCAGGTGGTTCAGTGTTTGCACCACATTGGGCTCTTAGAGCAGCATTTGGCAAATCGGGATTACCGAAGCAGTTGGAGAAGAAAGTAGATGAGTTAGGTGGCTTTCTAAAGCCGCCAGCTCTTCTCACCCCACACATTTTTCTGTTTTTTTTTTTTTTTGTTTTTTTTTCTACAGATTAGTGTGGGATGGGCCAACCAAACATTAAATGCTTTAATTGAGCATTACAAGAAAAATGTAAACGAGTGGAAGTTTGGCTATGCGACCCCCTCCTTTAGTATATAAATAGACTTCAACAGCGCTTCGGCGCATGCCTTGATCTGGGCCCAAAAAAACTTTAAAAATAAGTTGACAGATAAGACGATTTCGGCCTATGAGTCTTATATTTCGGAACTTTGCCCAGCGTCTGAAGTAAGGAACAGTATAGGAGGGAGCAAGCAAACGCCGGCCCGTGTTGTCCCTCTACCCCAACGCGAAAATCATAAGAAAAGATCAAGGCAAAGTACTTCTCCATCTTCTTTTCCTTCTACTTCTCCTGCCTTCTCTCAGAGTAAGCGCCTCAATTTGCAAACATCTCCGATCCATATTGTGACTGAAGATGCTCGCAAATTGAGTAACGCTGTCTCGCCTCGTCTTGCTCCTCTACCTCTTACTCCTCCTCAGCCTTTCTTCTCCGATCCCCCTAGTGCTCACACTAGAACTCCTCCTGCTTCCTCTGCTTCTCCTTCTGTTTCCTCCCTGCTTCTGTTTCTTCTCCTGCCTCCAGTGTGGTTCAACTAGGTATATTGTACTCTAAGAAACTCAAATCACCGAGCAGCAACTCGGACCGCTCATTTGATTCTAAATTCTCTCAGTTTCGGCATAAGAGCGGAGTTAATTTTGACAAAAGGAACTGGCGGCTCTCCGATGTTTGGAAAAACATCCTTATGATTGGTAGTTCAAATTTAAGACGCATTGATCGAAATCCCCACCCGGACGTCCAGGTGGAGTGTTACCCCGGCGCCAATTTCAATCATTTTCGCTCTATGTTTAAAGGGCACAGGGGCCAGTCCAGTCACAAAAAACATTATTAAATATTGGCTTGAATTCTCGAAGTGATAATACTGATCTTGTAGTTAAGCAGTTGCGAAATATGCTTAGCGATATCAGGGTCAAGTTTAGATGAGCAAAAATTTATTTCGCTGAAATAAACTTTTCGCAAAAACTCCCTCAGGCTGAGAGGAGAACCTTGAGCATCATTACTGATACCATTCGGAAAGTGAAGGACGTTAACATGATACCAAAAATTGATGACACGAAGTTTGATGTTGTTCAGTATTTAATACATTGGACCACGAGAACCGCCAATATTATGTACGATCACTGGTTGAACCATCAAGATTTAAACTAAGTAAAGGCAAAAGTAACATAGGGAATAGGAACTAATGTGGTTAACCTGTCTGGCACCAATGACCCAACAACCCAAGAGAAGTCTCTTTTAGATCGCGGTTTAACTTTTGTGCCACCACCGAAGCCTAAAACTATTTATTTATTTATTGGTGTTTAAGGTCACATATTTATGCACAATGGCTAATCATGACCGTGACAGTTTTTCGGGTGGATGAAGTCGGAGTACCCGGAGAGAACCAGCGAGCAACGGCGAGCAACTGTCAGCTCCCCAACATACTAATTCCACACAAGCAGGGTTAGCATTGGTTGAAGACAAGTGCACAATCGACGTGCAGTACGCCTTAGTACACAACGCCACCGTGCCCCCACGCGGGCAATGGAGATAAAGTGTCTTGCCCAAGGACACAACGCGGTTGCCGAAAGCCTAAAACTGGTAATCAAACAAATATACCATCATATAACTGTAATTTTCTTAGGCAAATGAAATTAGCAGACCGCTTTAGAAACTTCAGCGGTCGGAAACTTCCTTTTACAGAATCATCTGGTTGGTCACCTCCAGATAGTGAAGTAGATCCCGAAATTATTGAGGTTAACAAACGAATCCTCCAAAAGGTGTTCAGCATGAACATACTCTCCAAAAAAGACAATTTAACAGCTGGAGAACGGAGAGTCCTCACGAAACTTCGAAAAAATAAGAAATTTGTAATTAAACCAGCCGACAAAGGTGGGCCGGTAGTCGTTCTATTTCGGGATAATTATATAAAGGAAGTCATGAGACAACTCAGCAATACTAAACATTATAAGAAAATAGATTCACTTATTTGGCCTAGTGATGTCGAAAAATTCAATAAGATCTTAAAATTTCTCCCCGACGAAGGTCTCATAAGCAAAAAACAATTGAAATATTTAACAGTTGAGCTCAGTGCTCAAACAAAACAAGTTTGCATCCTTCTGAAGATCCACAAGGACCGTTCTTCATGGACGGAAAACTTAATTCCACCCGGGAGGCCAATTGTATCAGATTGTAACTCAGAATCTTATGCGATCTCGGAACTAATTGATTATCATCTTAAACCTATAGCAAATAGACATCCGAGCTATCTAAAAAATACACAGGATTTCCTGTACAAAATTTCGAAATTGAAAATATCGAAAAATGCTATCCTGGCTACTTTGGATATCGACAGTATGTATACGAACATTGATATTGATGAAGGTGTTAAATCGGTTTAAAATGCATTTGAAAAATATCCGGATGCAAAACGTCCGAATGAACAAATTTTGGATCTTCTGAGCTTAAAAGGTAAAGACTTTCAATTCAATGGAGAATATTTTCTACAAATAATGGGGTTTTTTTAATAATATTTTATTTCTTCTACGAGAAAAGGGTTTGGCGAACAGGCTAAGCCTATCCTAACGCCTTACCTGTACATGGCACTGCTTTACAATTTTTTCGTGTTGGTGCAGCTGTGCAAAAGTGACAGTAATACAACCTTACATATAAAGAAATCACCTTAACTAAATAAATAAGTGAATTAATTAATTAAAACTAAATAAGTAAATAAATATCCACAGTAATACTCTGTTGTATCATAAAATAGTGCGTATCTCGAGTAATGATTGAGATGAAGGTCCCTTTTGCATGCAGGATCCTAGAATGAAGAAAAATACAGGACTTCTAAATTTATTAATTTTTTTTTTGTTTGTTTGTTTGTCCAATGTTTGACTATTTAATTCTGGGAAATGATTTCCATATATCAAAACGTGACGGGGAAGGCCTTGAAGAAGGGACACATAAGGATAAAATAACGCCTAGTGTTTTAATATATTCCTGCACCATTTTAAACACATGCTCATTATGGGAGTGTGATTCATGCGGATCCCCGTGGAGTATTAATTGAAGGTTAACCTCATCAGTACCCAAACTGACTAGCATGGACTGACGTTCAACTGAATAAAGAGAACATGCGAACGTAAGAAGTGTCCCGAGTCCTCGTACCGATACCAACAACGGCAGGCAGGGTCATCACTGATGAATCTGTCAAATTTGTGTCCATTTAGATCACTACACCCCATTTGAAGTTTACAATGGAGTATTTGTTCTCTTCTGTTTCCAACATAATATTAGCTAGGTACATTGTAATCATTTAGCGCTATTTTTTTTTAAATATTTCCACACTCTCAGAATTTTTAGTACTTTCGTCTAATCTATTCCAAAGCTTCACAGTCGATGGCAGAAATGACTTAGCAAACCTGTTTGTATTACATTTTATTTCGAGAATTAGATTGGAGGATCTTAATGGGTACCGGCTTATATCAGATACGGTGCGAGGGACAAGTAATCGAATATAATTTGGTACGTCTTTGAACATAATTTTGTACAAAGTAATAAGTTTATGCCATTTCCGTCAGAGGCATGAATCCAGATTCCCTATATATTAGAACGTGGCTGGTTCCCCTTGGCGCTCCAATAATGGTACACAGAGCATCAAGCTGTAAATTTTCAAAAATTTCGAATTTATTTTCGCTGCAGTTATCCCATATAACATCCGCGAAGTCAAAAAGAGGTCGGATAAAGTATGTATAAAGCGTCTCTAGTGCAGATCTAGAAAGTCGATATTTCAGGCTTCTGAGACAGTTTACCATAGGACTAATTTTTGTGGCTAGATTGTCAATATGAACATCCCACGAACCAGTTTTAGAGAATGTTAGACCCAAGTGTTTATGGGTGCTCGTGTCTTTAATTTGTTGTTCGAGAAGATAAAGTGGTTGGCTTTCTGTAATATTTCGTTTCCATGACATATTGATGGTTTCAGTTTTCTGTGGGTTGAACAGGACCTGCCATTTTTTTACTACAGACGCAATTTTACTGAGGCCGTCATTTAATATTTTAGCCGACCGTTCAGCACCTCCAATTGCAAGATATAGGGCGGTGTCATCTGCGTATAACCTTATAGTAGATATATCATTCACAATATCATTTATATAAATATTAAACAGTAGAGGACCTAATACCGAACCTTGGGGACACCTGCCGGTACTATTCTCATGTCGGACTTTTCTCCATTTACTACAACATACTGGGAGCGATTAGTCAGATAGCTGTTAAACCATTCTTGCAGATCACCCCTTATTCCAACTGAATTGAGTTTATATAGTAAACCTTTGTGCCAGACTCTATCGAACGCCTTACTTATATCACAGAATACGCCTCTTACATCTTTGTTCGAGTCTAGATTGCCGCAAAAATAGTGATCGATATCGATCAATTGATAAATAGTGCTGTCCCCCGGTACAAAACTAGATTGTAGTGACGTTAATAAATTATTATCGGTCAAATATGAAAACAGGTGTTTGAAAACTATTTTTTCTAATATTTTACTAACACTACTTATTAAAGAAACCGGTCGATAGTTGGTTGTATTGTGAATCGATTCTTTTTTTTATGTATTGGCACAACACTGGCCGTTTTCCACATCTTGAGGAAATGTTTGCTGCTTAATGAAAAATTAAATAACCTTGTTATTGGAGTCACGAGTTGCTGAGCACACGTTTTCTTCTATTATTAATCAAGTCAGGGCCACAAGCTTTTGTGTATCAAGCTTGGGAAGAACGGATAACACTTCTTGTTCTGGTATACGTATTGCTTTCAGTTTCGTGTTTTTAAACGGCATAGGAGGTAACTTATCATCACGTACGGAACTTGACTGTCCAATAAAATAATCATTTAACACATTTGATATGTCCTTTGCATTTGTAAATATTTCACCATTATCTTCAAGAGATGGGAAAATTTCCATCGAATTATTTTCTTTTGAGAAGAACTTTAGCATATTCCACCAAATAATGGGTTGTCCGATGGGCAAAAGATTCAGTCCTAATTTTGCAAGCATTTATGTAGCGGAATGGGAGGAAAATGCCTCAGGCAAATGCGCAAAGCATCTTCTCGTATATCTTAGATATTAAGATGACATTTTTATTATTTGGGAACATTCAAAAGAAGATTTTGATGAATTTTTAGACATTTTGAACAATCATGATCCAAACATTAAATTAAAAGCTACTATCAGTGAAAATTCTGTTGATTTTCTTAATGTGACCGTATAAAAAGGCAAGCAATTTCAGGCGTCCGGTCTTTTATATTATAAAGTATATTTTAAACCAACTGATTCACATCAATTGTTGCACATAAAATCATTTCACCCTCAACATTCATTTAAAGGTATCATCAAATCACAGCTCATTCGTTTCCACCGCAATTCAAGTGATAAGGTAAATTTCAGTGAGGCTTGTTCTACTCTATTTGGCGCCCTCAGATCGAGGGGGTACTCACTACGCTTTTTGCGTAGCCTGAAATCTCAAACTCTGAAAAAGCTCGAAAGTCCAGCAGAAACTACTGATTTCGAACCACTGAAAATTGAACACAACAGACAGTTGCAGAATGGTAGTGGCGCGGTATTTAATGGCAAAATGCCTCGTTGTAGATTGCCTACTTTTACGCTATGCCTGATGAGAAAAAGGAATTGTCCTCCGAACAAACGAAAAATCATTGCCAGATCCGTAACTCCCTCCATTGTGATTCATCAGATATTATTTACCTTATCACTTGTAAACGCTGTCGGAAGCAGTATGTTGGTCAAAGTTAAAATCCTTTCCGAGAACGTGCTACTAGACACAAACAGGATATAAAACATAATGCTGATGATGCTTTATTTCCGGTACAAGTAATACAATGTACATGTAGAGAAACTGATGCCCCAGTAGCACAGCATTTTAACCTTCCTGGCCATTCTTTGGACGATTTCGAAAATCCATCCTATTGAATAACCACCAATTGAAGACACAATAGAAGAAACTGATGAATTTAGAAAAAAAAACGTGAAGCTTTTTGGATCAATACGCTTCAAATCCTCTGGCCATTTGGTATGAACACATCAGAGGGAGAATGCGAAAGGAGGGCCATCATTCCTTTCATTTTAACATACAACAGAATGAATATCGAAATAGCAAAAATATTAAAAGATGAATTCAATTTAACCAACTCTAAAATAAATGAACCTTTGAATCCTCGACCTGTCATCGCCTATAAGAAAAACAGAAGCTTGCGTAACATCCCTGTAAGGACTAAATTAGAGCCCATCAATGAATAACATCCATTATTGCCAGTCAGTTTAACCAGTTCCTACGCTCATCACTTAGTTTAAATCAATTTTATGTAATTTTGTCATGTTTTAAACCCATCAAGGTTCAGTAAATGAAAACAATTTTTCGGCGGAATATTAAAAGGAAAAAACGTTTCAGTAGGAAATGCCTGTGCCAGTACGAATGTTTAACCTCACACACACACACACACACCACACACACACACACACACACACACACACACACACACACATACACACAGCCTCTATCATACACAGACTCTCCCATACACACCTACATAGACACACGCAGACTTTTGTTTAACTGAAACCTTAAAAATCGCCGTGATTTAAATTATGTGCCCAGGTCTGCCAGACAACTCTGTGATCATTCAGTACAAATCGTCCAAGCACCAACAAAAAATGAATGGAAACTCGGTAGAGATGTGAAACAACAGTGAAGAAAAGAAGAAACCGTGTCACATGGCAACTAGTCTCTCGAAGCTGTAGACATAATTTTTTTTAAAAATTAAACAAGAGCGACCGGTTTGGCTTGGAAATTCACCTGATCTTCATAATAATCTTTTTATGATCATACCAGGGTTGTATCTATTTGGAGAGTTAGCTTATTCATGTTTTCAACTGTAATATGTTATAAATCTTCCAAAAATGAATTCATCAGTAAAACACAAAACAAAACTTTAAAACGAAAGTGTACAAGTACATAACACAACAGTGAAACGATTTTTCAAGGACAGTAACTTCTAAATAAAGCGCTACACCCACTATAATCATTTGGGGTTAAAAATTAACAGAAATCGACTGGGTTGAGTGAATATGAACTCAATTGGGTTCATATTCACTCAACCCAGTTGTTTGGGGTTAATTTTTTACCCAACTGATTTTAGGGTGGTACGCTGCACATTCGCAAGCTGTATGCAGTAAATCTGTAAGGTTGTGATACTTTAAACTGAAACGTGTGGGGGGAGTTGATTTCACCACATCGGTGCTTTCTCAACGATATGTTTCCTTGTTTCCTCTATATGCATGTTACAAATCGGCAATTCGTAGTCAAGAATTCTTTATGGCCTCACTGCTCTAAACTTCAGTGTGTAAAAAGGTGTCCATTTCTGAACACGTGTACCCTCATTATAAACAGGTTAGGTAAATCAACTTCTAACATATCAATAAATTTTATTGTCTATGTACATGCTGTACACCAATCAACCATTTGATCACAACCTTTTAGTTTCATTTAACAAAAGTCAAAAGTGAAAGAGGAGTTCATTTAACCTGAAGAATAACCCCTATTTGTTCAAAACCAACGAATGACAGGAACTCACATAAATTGAAAATACCCTCATCGAAGGACATGTTGAACATCGATGAACCAAACTAATTTTCGGAAGTTTCAGCAACCAGAACCCAAAGTGTAAGAGGTGTCAGGCGCATAGCCAGGATTCTATAATAGGGGTCTCCTAGCCAGTTAGAGTTTTTTTTATATTTTTTTTTTTTTTGTTTTTTTTTGTTTTTTTTTGGGGGGGGGGGGGGGGGTAAAGTTGATATTTGAAAGACCTTTGTGTAGGGTTTCGGGGGCCTCCACTCGTTCTAACTAGTACAATTCGGTCGTTGCCCCCTCCTCCCACTTCTCTTCAGAGGGAGAAAGGCTCAACGACCTGAGGGTTCTAGTTAGGACAAGTGGAGGCCCCCGAAGCCCTACAAAAGGTCTTTCAAATATCATCTTTACCCCCCCCCCCCCCTCTACACACATCCACACACACCCTCACACACACACACACGCTCACACACACTGTAAGGGCAAAGCCAGCCTAAATATAGGGGCAAGGGGCCTCATATTTAAAGATATTGTAAGTTCAAAATATATTCCGCATCAAGGCGAAAACCCACGTGAATTTCACTTCTCTGTAAAGCTGGACATAGAAAAAACACACGTGGTGTATATCCAGCTTTAGCGCAGGGACCCAGGGGAGAAACGGTATGTTAGATAAGGTTTAATCTCATTTAATTTATACAGTAGTCGCGAATCTTACGAGACGTAATCGGTTTTCGTCACGGCTAATTGAGAAACGAAATTCTAAAAGATAGAAATGTCGTGTCATCATTAGTTATAGCAATGC
This sequence comes from Pictodentalium vernedei, assembly GCA_031216915.1. Classification (NCBI taxonomy): domain Eukaryota; kingdom Metazoa; phylum Mollusca; class Scaphopoda; order Dentaliida; family Dentaliidae; genus Pictodentalium; species Pictodentalium vernedei. The sequence continues at coordinate 338,334,852 of CM062296.1, forward strand.
GTGTCAGGAACGAATCACTGTTAAGTCACGCGCGAGATGACTTGTATTGATTCTGCCTCGATGTACGTCATCTCCCACCGTTTTGACAGGTGGACAGATGAGCGTAGGTCCACCTGACAGTTTAGGGTAAAAAGTATATATACCTTGAAGAGGAGAGCATTAGACACACTTGGGGTCACACACACGTTGGTGAAGTCCAGGACAGGCGGACTCTGTTTCCTGGCATAAGGGTACCTTCGATCACAGGACCCTGAAACGGCTGGAATCGCCAGAGAGGGCATTCCATGATTGGTTTAGCTTAACGTTGATAGGCGGCTACGGGGCCGAATTCGTGAGAAGGAACACCCCAGGTGGAACGTTAAAGTTTAGATTGTCGAGTAGCAGGTATCGGCCTGCAATAGTCAGAAGTGTAGGTTAATTGTATTGTGCGTATTAACCCTTTGAAGCGTCAGACTGATTGCGCTCTGAGTAGTTTGTTTTGCTGTCGAAGCATCGCAATACCGACTGGAGATCGGTGTGAGTGACAATTTCGCCCTAGCGCAAAAAGGGCATTTGTGAATCGTGAATTCAACCAGGAACGGTGAATATTTCAACAGGACTTTCACGGAGGACTTCCAAAAGGCACATAAGGTATGAGTAGACAATATCTGACCCAAATCAGAAGTACGGTGTCTTTATAGATGACGAACATTGCTGGTCGGAACCCTCCGACAGCCAGAGGTACAGTTACGCGCAGACGTTGACATTTGAGCTTAAGTGGATGAAGCTCTTATGGCGAGCTCACAGTAATAACATTTCAGATTTGTGAAGCTCTTATGGCGAGCTCACGGTAGTAACATTTCCAGTGTGTAGACTATAGTGCCAGTACAGGGCTATAGAATGACTATATGATTGTTTAGAATTATTTAACCGTAGCGACCCATTTTTTGTGAAAAGAATCGAATTATTGATTGTTGAAATATTGAAACGGATTTATTTTTATGTGTAAATAAAAGAATCGTTGTTACTTCAAATCATTCTTTCCATTATACAGCCTGAAGTGATTAGGAATCACACCTAACGGAAATCGAACCTATTTCAGGCCAATTTGGCAGAGAAGGAATCACGGCGTCGGTCTAACTCAGCTCTCTGCGCCGAGTTCGCGACACTTGGATTCCGACCCTCCACGTTGGTCTAATTTTTCCGCAACTTCATCAGCGGGACTAAATAACCCCACGTCAGCCCAGGCCTTACGGGGCCTCAGGTGTCCCTGACATTGATTGGCGAGCGCTAACCAGGATATTTCTAAAAGGTAAAAAATGGCTATATGGAAATTTTGTTTTATTTTAACGGCGGTTCTGTTTATGTTTTGACGCGTTCGGTCAGCTGATGCCGTTCAAGGGTTTAATATCGCAATACAGTAGTCCCCAAGAGGATAGTTAATAGCCATTATAACTGCGGTAGGTTTCAGGGTATTGGGGCGTTTAATTACGTTAAATTACAGAGGTAAATTAGGATTAATTGCCATATTTTTTTTTCTTTCTTTCTTTTCCTTCTTCATTCTTTCTGACGAGTGTTGAAGATAGAAAGAAAAAATCAAAATGGATGTTGTTACACCCCTCGCCCAACTGGTATCGTTAGGCAAGGAAATGGGCCTTGAGGGAGCCGAACTTCAGAAGTTCGTTAAAGATGAGCAGAAACGTGAGGCCAAGGAGATTGCCTTACGTAATGACGCAAAAGAGCGAGAGATTCAATTAGAACGAGAGCGTGAGAAAGACGCAAGAGAGGCGAAAGAGAGAGAGAGATTCAATTAACAAACGAGGCGAGGGAGAGAGAAGCCCAATTAGAACGAGAGCGTGAGAAAGACGCAAGAGAGGCGAAAGAGAGAGAGATTCAATTAACAAACGAGGCGAGGGAGAGAGAAGCCCAATTAGAACGAGAGCGTGAGAAAGACGCAAGAGAGGCGAAAGAGAGAGAGATTCAATTAGCAAATGAGGCGAGAGAGAGAGAAGCCCAATTAGAACAACAGAGGCACGAGAGAGAATTAGAGCTCCTCAGAGCAAGGGCCGATGTGGAGAATGGAAGTCGGCGCTCAGGGGACGGGAGTGCAGGGGTAACAATTCATGCCCCACGCCCCCACCTCGCTCATTTTAATGAAAACACAGATGACTTGGACTCGTACTTGGAGAGGTTCGAGCGTTTTGCCTCCAGTCAAATGTGGCCAGAAGACACATGGGCTATGTGCTTGAGCCCTTTGTTGTCAGGTAAAGCCCTCGAGGCTTATACCAGTATGCCTCCTGCACTTCTTAACGACTACAGTGAGCTGAAGAATGCCATCCTTCGGAGTTACCAGCTCACCGAAGAAGGATTCCGGACCAAGTTCCGAGAGATTAAGCAGGAGAAGGGAGAAACAGTGCCTCAGTATTTTGCCCGGGCTAGGCGGTACTTTGACCGCTGGACTGATCTCGCAGAAGTGAATGAGTCATATGGAGCCCTGCGAGATCTATTTCTCCGGGAGCAGTTTTTAACTACATGCTCCAAGGAGTTGGGCCTGTTCATCAAAGAAAGGGGTCCGCCCACCTATGATGAGATGGCAACTGTGGCAGAACGCTACATCGAGGCCCACGGTGGGAGTGTGAACGCACCCAAATCGGCTAGGGGTGGGGCAAATGGCACCCGTAAGGCAACACCACCCTGATCCTCCTGCGTCGCAGACCAGCCGGAAGGGGAGCGCTCCCAAGGACACCACTTGTTTTATCTGCAACAAGCGGGGTCATATTGCCAGGGACTGCTGGCAGAAGCAGGTAAGGACCACTGGGAACATTAGACCACCTCAGCAGGGGGCCGGGAACGCAGCGTCAAGGGGTTGGAAGAAGGTGACCGCGTAGATCCAGGGCCCAGTAGACAGACGGCAGCGTTCTGTCAAACTATCGGTCCAGAAAACAGTCCCCTCCGGGAATGTATACAAGAGGGAGAATTAAGGCTGGAAGACGGGAAGGTTGTCCCGATAATAAGTGGCATGTGTGAGAGGCTCACAACTTCGCAGGAGAAGGTTGATATGCCAGTGTACCCAGGGTATGTGGGACAAAGGGAGATCCGTCTGCTCCGAGATTCTGGGTGCTCCTCTGCAGCGGTTAGAAAGCAACTGGTTGACGACAAGCAATTGTTGGGGCGCGACCATTTGTGTATTTTGATAGATGGAACCGTTAGAAGGTTCCCCATCGCGAGGATAACTGTGGATACCCCATTTTATTGTGGCGAAGTGGAAGCCATGTGCATTGAATCACCTGTGTATGACCTGGTCATAGGTAATATCCCAGGGGTGAGGGCAAGCCCTGATGAGTTATGGTCCAGGGATAGGGGGCCAAGTGAGGGCCCAACGAGTAAGGAAGGGAAGGTTCCCAGGGGGAACCAATCCGATGGTCCAGGGGATGGCCCCTACACGACGAAATGTCGGGAAGTTTCAGGAGGGACGACTCCTGTCCAATTAGGGAGAAGGGGCCGCAGGCGGTCCAGGCTAAACGCCAAACAGCGAGGGAACCCAATGGGATCATTGGGGAAAGACCCTCAAGCAAATTTATGTGGGGGAGTTGAGCGCCCCAAGAAGTCGGTGTCACCCGTGTGGAGAGGGGAGGCCAGACCCACGCAAATGGCTGGGCAAACTTCCCCAGAATTGAGAGGGCACGGGTCAACACAAGTTGAGTATGTTAAAGTGGATGGGACCGCTAAGGTGGGCGCCCAGGGGACCGAGAAAAGGGTCCACAAATCAAAGGAGAAGCATCCTAGGTGGCGGAGACCACGTAGAGAGTGCCGGGGGCGCACAGCGCCCAATGTGCGCAAGAAGTCGTCGCAATGGACCGGGGGGTCGACGGCACAAGGGCCAAGGACGGCCAGTGTCGTTCGAACGACGGTAATCGCCGGGACGAGTGAGCCTGGGGGATATAGCGCCAAGGGAAGCTCTTGGGAATGCGACAACGACAGGGTATGGGGACCCTGGTGGAATACCCGTAGAAATGGCGGGGCGAGAAGTAGGGGTGTGTCAAGGGTTACCCAAGGGGATACTGGGAACCGGGCCCCTACCAATGGTCGGTGGTTATAAAGAAGCAATAGTTGGGTGGCTGTGGGCCTGGTGCCTGGGACGGGGGCTCCAGTCGCAAATATTTTTGTGGGTGAGGTGATGGGCTTCGTAAACTCGGTGTTAAGGCCCGGAGGAATTTTCTTATTTTAGTATTATTATTGCTCTGACTGCTGACTAGAGTAGTTTGTGAGTGCGAATGTGAGATACACTGCCCCGTTCGTCGCATGTGCGTGGACGGGGAGCATGTGTGTCGAGTTTTGTAAGTGTGGGATACACTAACCCCGTCTGTCGCAAAGGCGCGGTCGGGAAATCTGTGTGTTGAATGTGTGAGTGTGTGCGTCACAATTTTAATCCCCTGGTTGAGCTTTGCGAGGGAGAGGCTCAACATAATGCAGGGGTCGTTTGCCCCTTCACAAGTCATAGGGGAATGGGAGGCGAAGTTACACTCCGTTGGAATTAACCCATCTGACGCAAAGGCGCGGACGGTGTTACTCGTCGGAGTGACTGTTTGCAAAATGGGCGAATGTGTATAAAAATGTGTATGTTTAGGTGTAAATATATAGTATTACGGAGAGAGAGAGTGCTGCAAATCTAAGAATAAGGCTACTCTCCATATGTAAACCCGCAAGACGGGAGCATGTGGTAGCGTGTGTGTCGTGGGAATCGGTATGGCCGACGCATGAGCCCGGTCTCGAACCCCACGACCACTAGGGCACAGTTTTGTAGTCTTGAACATGATGGGTAGATTGTGAAAAGGTGTGAGAGGCGAGCGTACGTGGCTTTGCCCCTTGTGTTTTAAGAGATACACAGGGTCTCTCTCGGATAGGGAGTTGTCAGGGCAAAGCCAGCCTAAATATAGGGGCAAGGGGCCTCATATTTAAAGATATTGTAAGTTCAAAATATATTCCGCATCAAGGCGAAAACCCACGTGAATTTCACTTCTCTGTAAAGCTGGACATAGAAAAAACACACGTGGTGTATATCCAGCTTTAGCGCAGGGACCCAGGGGAGAAACGGTATGTTAGATAAGGTTTAATCTCATTTAATTTATACAGTAGTCGCGAATCTTACGAGACGTATTCGGTTTTCGTCACGGCTAATTGAGAAACGAGATTCTAAAAGATAGAAATGTCGTGTCATCATTAGTTATAGCAATGCATGTCAGGAACGAATCACCGTTAAGTCACGCGCGAGATGACTTGTATTGATTCTGCCTCGATGTACGTCATCTCCCACCGTTTTGACAGGTGGACAGATGAGCGTCGGTCCACCTGACAGTTTAGGGTAAAAAGTATATATACCTTGAAGAGGAGAGCATTAGACACACTTGGGGTCACACACACGTTGGTGAAGTCCAGGACAGGCGGACTCTGTTTCCTGGCATAAGGGTACCTTCGATCACAGGACCCTGAAACGGCTGGAATCGCCAGAGAGGGCATTCCATGATTGGTTTAGCTTAACGTTGATAGGCGGCTACGGGGCCGAATTCGTGAGAAGGAACACCCCAGGTGGAACGTTAAAGTTTAGATTGTCGAGTAGCAGGTATCGGCCTGCAATAGTCAGAAGTGTAGGTTAATTGTATTGTGCGTATTAACCCTTTGAAGCGTCAGACTGATTGCGCTCTGAGTAGTTTGTTTTGCTGTCGAAGCATCGCAATACCGACTGGAGATCGGTGTGAGTGACAATTTCGCCCTAGCGCAAAAAGGGCATTTGTGAATCGTGAATTCAACCAGGAACGGTGAATATTTCAATAGGACTTTCACGGAGGACTTCCAAAAGGCACATAAGGTATGAGTAGACAATATCTGACCCAAATCAGAAGTACGGTGTCTTTATAGATGACGAACATTGCTGGTCGGAACCCTCCGACAGCCAGAGGTACAGTTACGCGCAGACGTTGACATTTGAGCCTAAGCGGATGAAGCTCTTATGGCGAGCTCACAGTAATAACATTTCAGATTTGTGAAGCTCTTATGGCGAGCTCACGGTAGTAACATTTCCAGTGTGTAGACTATAGTGCCAGTACAGGGCTATAGAATGACTATATGATTGTTTAGAATTATTTAACCGTAGCGACCCATTTTTTGTGAAAAGAATCGAATTATTGATTGTTGAAATATTGAAACGGATTTATGTGTAAATAAAAGAATCGTTGTTACTTCAAATCATTCTTTCCATTATACAGCCTGAAGTGATTAGGAATCACACCTAACGGAAATCGAACCTATTTCAGGCCAATTTGGCAGAGAAGGAATCACGGCGTCGGTCTAACTCAGCTCTCTGCGCCGAGTTCGCGACACTTGGATTCCGTCCGACCCTCCACGTTGGTCTAATTTTTCCGCAACTTCATCAGCGGGACTAAATAACCCCATGTCAGCCCAGGCCTTACGGGGCCTCAGGTGTCCCTGACACACACATACACTTACTCGATAAAATTTTGCAGATTTAGTTCTCTAAGAGCAAATCTGAGTCATTTGTAGCGTGTGTGGTCCTATATTGGAGACCATTTGGGGACTCTAGTTTAAAAATGGTCTATTTAACATGCGATTATCCAGCAATGGAACAATATATTTTCCAATTATTGACCAAGGCAAGATGTAGCATTCATCGTAGAACAAAGTCGCAGTTGTACATTTTGCTCTCTGACTTAACTCTCTCCCACTTTTGGTGGTTTGAATTAGAGTATCATCTCCTTGTCATCAAAAACTTTGTATTTGTGTTATTAATTTACATTCAAACAAATCTGCTGTTGTAAATTTCGTTGTAAAATTTGACTCAATCCCTGGCCAGGCTGCACAAAGATTGGTGCTCTCAGAAAAAAAACATTCATTATTTGAGAATTCTATGCGTTTAATTACCCATTTTCTCCATTACGAAGCGGTAAACATCGTTAAATCTACTGTCCTTTGCAGATGATACTGTCCTTTGTCATCTAACCATGACATAAACTTACTACAAACTAAGGTAAATGCAGAACTAGCCAAGAAGAAACGCTTTTGGAAAAGAAGAATAACAAGAGTCTTTCCCAAACTGGGTTTGGAAAAACCTAAAAACGGTAAACTTTCTTTGAGCAACTCTTAAAAAACTTAACATTTAAAACTCACTTATCCCGTGTCTGTTCCAAAATGTCTTGAGCAATATACTGCATCAACAAAGTAACAAACGTCCTTCCAAGAAACGCCCTAATATCTCTTTTCAACGTACTCGCTCATAGTCGTTTATTATATGCCACTCAAATTTGCGGTCATTCACCTGCTGCTAATAAATTACTCCGACTACAGAAGCGACCCTTGCGTGTAATTAATTTAAAGAGATTTGTTAGTCACACAGACCATTTATTTATGAAGAATGGAATTTTTAAATTTAATGACAAATACAAACTGAATGTTTTTTTACTACAAAACTACTGCAATCCTTTGACAACTTGTTTAACACTCTTACCATCCCTAGTACGTATACTAGACATTCCAGACAGATACGAGAGCAAAAGCCTAGAACATAATTTGCCGCGAATCTCCCTAAACATAATTTTCCCAAAATCTGTAATGGAATGGCAAACAATGTCATAACGCAAACGCCCAGATCCTTGTTCAAAGACACCATTACAAAAAATGTGTAGAAAACTATACTCTTATTGCGACTTGTAATAACGGATTGTGCCCGGATTGTTGACCAATACGAGTCAAAAATGTCAAAAATGCGGATAAGTGGTACGGAGGTATGAGTCAAATATGTGAACAAGAGCTACGCCCGGCGGTGTCTCATACGCCCTTTAGGCTTTTTTTCAAATTGTACATAATCACTGTTTTCTTCCAACAAATGACCTGCATCGCCAAGCGCTAAATCTTTCAAAATGCATTTTGGAGTAAAGAGAAAAAAATGCCTAAATGATGTGGGGAAGGGGGGTATAGGAGTTATTTTTTCTGCATGTAACCACTCCAAATGCTTAAAAATGCATTTTGCGGCAAAGAAAAAAAATACCTATATGACACGGCGGTTGGGTGGGGGGCGGAGGGGTGGGGTGTTGAGTTATAGGAATCCTTTAAAATACATTTTGGGAAAATTTGCCTAACTGACAACGGGGGCGGGGCGGGGGCAGTTTAGTTATATGAGTCAATTTTTTTCTGCATATAATCACTCCAAATCCTTCAAAATGCATTTTGGGGCAAAGAAACAAAATTGCCTAAATGACACGGGGGAAGGGGCGGGGAATGGGTGTTTGGGTTAATTTTTGTTTGCATGTAATAACTCCCAATTCTTCAAACAGCATTTTGGGAAAACTTACCTAAATGACACGTGAGGGAGAGGGGAAGGCAGGGCAATACCTCTGGCAATTTCATCGGATAACGGTGGTTATCATACTTGAGGTTGACGTTGTTTCCAAAGAGATTTTTACCAAAAAATTGATATTTGGTTACTAATGTTTGAGTTATTCCATAAACAAGTATTAAGTATTACACGATATTTTTAACAAAGGGCAATAACTCCCATAATTTTCATCAGATATGGCTGGCCATCGAACTTAATGTAGACGTTGTTGCTATAGAGACATATACTAAATAGATTGAAATCCGTTAACTATTGTTAAAGTTATGCCATAAACAAAGTTCTGAAAAAATATTGATGGAAATATGCCCAATTTTGAGTGCAAAGACTCGATAATGTTCGATTTATGGAGATTCGAAAGCGAAACGAATCGAATTGTAGGAACAACTCAGAACTGATTATATTTTGGAATCCACGCAGATATGCTTGGGGGTTGCCTTTACTACAGGTGAAGCCAGGATCTCTACGATAAAGGGGCTTGTGATACCGAGGGGGCAGAGTATTCCACGAAAAGCCCACGATAATGAGGCAATCTCATTAACGGAGGAAGAATTAGACCTACCCTCACCCGAGCCTCCTGGCGCATCCTCTGGCCCTGACCACAGAGCAACATCCTAAACGAATTCTAGTATCTCATCCATCATGACCCTCTACAAATTAACGTAGTCGGCCATCGCACAGAACCTGGATCCTGATTCTATCTGTAAGTTAAAACAGGGACTGTGACATTCTGCCTACAGCAAAAAGTCTGCTCCGAGAGGGAGTTATCGTGAGTAATATGGAGACGTCTTGAAGACAGTCAATCCGCCTATGGTGTCTCCAAACAATGTGCCAACTCTCATTCATTATGTATACTACTCAACGTTTGCTAAGCACCAAGTGTATCCAACTATCTGTTTTACGTTTTAGTTGAAATATTGTAATGAAAAGTGTATATATTTTTTATTTAATAATACCTTTAATGATTTAAGTACAGAAATTAAGATTTTATTTGTCTTTGACATTATTTTATAGCTTTTGAATACGATAATCATGGAAAATGGATATTATTGGTAAACGAGGAAATTTTTCAAATTTGCCAAAAAGTTGACCGAGCGATCAGCTATGGGTTAAATATCGAGTATGAGACCCATTACTGTTAATTACAGCTTGCCAACGCCTTCTCATGCTCCCAATCAGGTTCCTGGTGGTCCTTTGTGGGATGTTGTTCCATTCTTGGAACAGCATGCCACCAAGCTCCTGCACACTTTTAAGCTAGACTGGACGGGCTGAAATTGCAACCTGCAACTCATTCCAGACATGTTCGATTGGACTGAGGTCAGGGGATCTTGCTGGCCAGCCCATACGTTCAATCCCCTCCCTCTGTCGGTACTCCCCGACAGCATGGGCAACATGAGGACGGGCATTATCGTCCATCAGAATGAATCTATCACCCACTGCACCTGCATACAATCTGACGTGGACATCCAGGATCTCATCAGTATACCGCAGTGTAGTCAATGTACCACGTTCAAGGACACAGAGCTCTGTACATCCACCCCTGATTGACCCACCACCATAGCGGTCATGCTCAGCAATATTGGCTGCATGGAATCGCTTTCCTGGTCTTCTCTATACCCTAGAACGCCTATCTGTGTGGTCTAGGCAGTACCTTAACTCATCTGTAAAAAGGACAGGTCGCCAATCTTCTCTGGTCCATCCAACGTGGTCCATGGCCCATTCATATCGTGCCTGTTGGTGGTTCTGGGACAGCGGAATGCGAATACATGGTCTTCTCGATCCGAGACCACCTTCGTGCAACCTTGCCCGGATAGTCTGCGTCGAAACATTTACCCCGGATGCATTATAAAGGTCACTGCGAAGCTGGGTTGCTGAGGCAAAGCGGTTCCTACGGGCCTGAGTGACCATAAACCGGTTTACAGCTGCAGATGTTGCCCTGTCTCTGCTACCACCATGCCGTCTTACTGGTGTGCCATACTGCTGAAATCTTTCCCAGACTCTGGTGATCACCGTATGGTGCACACCAAGGGCTTAACCAACCTGACGATGGGTAGCCCCTTGCTCCACCATCCCTACAGTCCGCCACATTTCTGCTTCAGACAAATGTCTTCTTACATCTGCATTTGCCATATTCAATCATAAAATCACAAGGGTTTGTGTTGAAATGAAGACTGAATACCCTACACATGTCATGTACATGTAGACAGTACACGAAAACATCATGAAAATCAAGGGTTTCATGCTTTCCATGACTGTCACGAAAAGTCTTCCTGTCAAGATAGCTAATGTAAACACTGTGGACCATCTCAATACATTCCTCAATCATATCCACCAAAAATATCGCAAATATGTCACAAGCAAATTTCACAATGATGTGTCAAATATTTGGTGCTTAGCAAACTTTGAGTAGTATATAATGTATACCATAATGTATACCATTGCATCTTTATATGCTCAACTTCACTTTCAGCTGTTCATTTTGTTATTATTAAGTTTTGATATCATTTGTGAGATGTTATATTGTTGAATAAATTTCATTTCACTTCAATGACAAAAATGCTGTGCACAGCTTTATGCTGCACTGTAAGTGGAACAATTTTTCTGTTATATGGTATTGTGAGAAGTGTAACCCTGGCTGCCATGGTAGCTTGAATAGTAGAACTGTCAAAAATGGTGATGTTTGGCAAACTTGTTTTAGTTTGGCGCCGTTTGCGGTCAGTTCCGAATGGAAAATCTGAAAACAATTTGTATATCTGTTAATATCATTACCTGTTGAGAATATTGGCTGTTGTGAGTTATATTGTAAAGTTTAACCTACTGCCTCTCCTGGATACATGGAGGTCGGTGCTGTATGCAAAACACTTGCTTTTTGAGAATTTGGTAGGTTTAGGTACCGATTTTCTCCAAAGAGGAACGGGAAGTGCCCAAATATTGTGAACAACTTTGATGTTATATGTTGTTATAATAAGTTTAAGCCTGAGCCATCATGGTAGCTTGAATAGTAGCATTGTCAAAAATGGCGAGTTTTTGCAAAATATGATAAGTTTGGGTTGTGTTTCTCGTCGGTCCCAGATGGAAAATTTGAAAACAATTTGCATATTTATTTGTATCATCACCTGCCAAGAATATTTTCAGTTGTACGTTTTATTGTAAAGATTAACCCAATGCTTGTATTGGCTGCATGAAGATCGGTACTGGAAGCAAATGGTCGTGGTTTGAGAATTTGGCAAGTTTAAGTTGTAGTTTTCCCCACTGAGAAATGAGAAGCGACCAAATGTTGTGAATAGCTCTATGCAGCAGTTTAGGTGAAATAAATTTGTTGTTATATGTTATTATGAAAAGTTTAACTTTCAGCAATTGTGGTAAATTGCATCGTAGTACCGTTAAAAAATGGTGATTTTTCATAAAATTCTCCAAGTTTGCCTAGTGTTTGTCGTCAGTTCCATCTGAAACATTTTGCATATCTGTTTGCAGCATCACCTTTTGAGAATATCTGCTGGGTAAGATATACTGTAAAGGTTGACCCAATGCCTGTCCTGGTTGCATGAAGACCGGTACTCACAGCAAAACGCTTGTTTTTTAGAATTTGGCAAGTTTATGTGCCTATTTTGTCCACTGCGAAAAGGGAAACGACCAAATGCTGTGTATACCTTATTGCAGCCGTGAAAGAGGAAACAACTTTGCTGTTATATATGATTATGAAAAGTTTAACCTTGGGCCACAATGGTAGCTTAAATAGTAGTATTGTAAAAATAGTGTTTTATCACGAAATTCCAACAAGTTTGGCTTGTGTTTACTATCAGTGCTGAATGAAAAATCTGAAAACACATTGTACATATGTTTTCATCATCACCTGCCGAGAATATTTAACCCAGTGCCTGTTCTGCTACATGAAGATTGGTCCTGTCAGCAAAACACCCATTTTTGAGACTTTTAGTTTAAACAATATTTATTCAAGATAATGTTATATGTATATATTACATAACAGTATAATACAGTAATGAAAAAGCTTTGCTATGTATACACGAAATAACAGCAACAGAGATCATCAACCTGGTAGGTAGACTAGGATTCGACAGAAAGCCTTAGGCCTAAATGAGACTTTTGAAAGTTTAAGAACTGATTTTCTCCATTGAGAAATGGAAGAGAACCAAATGCTATGTATAACTTTATGCAGCAATGTTGTTATATATTATTATAAAAAGTTTTATCCCGTACAGCCATTGTATAGCTTTTATAGCAGTAGTATCAAACAGTGGTTATTTTTCGCACAGTTTGCCAATTTTGGCTTGTGTTTCCCATCAGTTCAGAATTAAAAGTCTGAAAATACATTGCATGTCTGTTTGCCTTATCACCTGTTGAGAATATTTGCAGTTGTAAGTCATATTGTAAAGTTGAACCGCGTGAAGATGGGTACTACCAAAAAAAGCTAATTGTTAAGAATTTTGTAAGTAAGATTAAGTAACTCTTTACTACACTGAGAAATGGGAGCGGTCAGAATCCTTTGTATAGCTGCGTTCTGCAGTCAAACTGAAGCATCTCTCTCTGCAGTTATGTGTTATTATGAAAAGTTCAGCCCAGGGCTGTTATGGTAGTTTGTATAGGCATAATGTCCAATAAAAATAATTTTCACAACATTTGCCAACTTTATTAGTGTTTCCCATCAGATGGAACTGGAATATCTGAAATACCTTTGCATATCTGTTTGGAGGATCATGTGTCGAGAATATTTGCTGTTGTTAGCTATCTCGTAAAGTTTAACCGAATGTCTGTCCTGGCTGCATGAATATTGGTACTGTCTGAAAAACGTTCATTTTTTAGATGTTTGTTTATTTAACCCTTTGAACCCTGATGGTATCTTCCATCTCTGTTCAATGTAATCAATTGGAAGAGTTCATATTTATTATTTGGGGATAGACCAATTAATATTTTCAACGTGCTGCCTTGGGGCAGCATGTTGAAAATATTGATTGGTCTACCGCTTACTTTAACTCCGCAGCCATCCTACCAAATGAAAGTATGACATATCTTGTTTCTGGTGCGAAAACCTGCCGCTCGTGTTCAAAGGGTTAAGATCATTTTGAGAAGCTCTTTCCATAAGTGAGTGCAGGTACCATATCCTAAAAGGGTTGTTATTGTACCTTGTCTTGCGGTTTAACCCTACAGCATATGTACATGCATGAATATAACACAAATGTACTGTCAGAAGAGCTATTAGATACGATTTTCTATCAGGTATCCACGGAATTACATTAACGCTTTTCCAGCTAAGTTCTCTGTCTGATTATGCCCATACTAAAAACATAGGTCAAATCGGCGAATCTCTCTATCTTTTAATATCGAGATTCTAGTATAAATACTAAATTTTCCAAGTCGATGACGGTCAATAACTCAAGAAATGAAGAATCTATACACATCTTGCACATCGTTTGTCCACAAACAATGTTTTAAAGTTTCATTAGCCCTTCACCCAACGCAAGACGATATTAAAATTTATCATTTTAAATATAATTTTTTTCGAATTTTTCAACAAATTTTATGGGTAACATGGTATGGTTTTGTTGAAGTTTTTAAAAATATAATCTTGTTTGTTAAAGGTTTCATCAATATTCCAAAGTATAGAAGAAAAAGTTAGTCTAAAGTAATTTCATGTTTATTGGACAGGTTTCCAGGCTATGGGGGTTAATATCTGCCTTCGAAAAAACTTGAAAGGGTATCTCTCCCACCCCCCCCCCCCCCCCACCCCCGCACCCCCCACAAAAAACATAAATATAAGCGTTTCGGACGAATCGTCCCGGTAGACAACTCGACATGAAATAAAACACCAGTGCACAGGTGATTTTGAGAGTAACTGCTCCGCCACCATCTCCAAGTATTTTTAGTGGTGGTTCTCGAAATTCTTTTTAAAGATTTTCAAGCTTATTGGACAAGGGGAGGGGGAACACTATGGAGGTTAAGATATCCATTCGAAAAAAAACTTGGAAAACTACCCCACCCCTTCACACAAAGTAAACGAAGCAGAATGCTTAAATGTTGGCTACAGACATATCGCGAATTGGGGGAAAATATTCCCGGAGACATCTCATCTAATATAATCGAGAGTGGATGTGTCATAACAAAAATGGTTTTAAAAAGTACTTCTAAGTTTGGAGGTGGCATAAGACAACACGAATAATGATAATATTGAATACGGTGAATCCCAGTTAAATAACGAATTCCGCATTTTAGTGGGTCCAGTAGATATACGGTTCCATTTTTCATTGTTGTCCAAGTCAATTGAACTGACCCGAGAATTCAGTACCGTGTGATCTGGAGCAATTACTACCCCAACATATATATTAATCCAGAGTTTAGTAGGGTCGCCTCGTGTCGGAGAGTTCTACGGGTGGAGGAAGTAGAAGTACTCGTGGAGAACTGCCGACCAGCAACTTTGAGATCCCCCAGCGTGTTAACTCAGCACAAGCAGGTTAGCATTGGTTGAAGGAAAGCGCACCATAGACGTGCAGTACGCCCTAATTCAAAGCGCCACCGTGCCCATTTTTTGGGCAATCGGGATCAAGTGCCTTACCTGAGGACACAACGAAGTTACCGCTCACTCAGCGGCGAGAGATGAAAATTTGGGCGATCCCGAACAAAAATGGTAACAAGCTAAATTTGGAATCAGTGGATGCCGGATAGATCTCCGATGAACATATGCAAAATCTTCTAAAAACCGCCTTGGGGAAACTGTTTACATCGATTTACAAAGTGGCGTCCCGTTCGGCTGCTAAAACTGAGTAAATCTAACATAGGAACGAACATAGTCAACTTGTATGTTCAAATGTCAACGAAAACGTCGATATTTGGTAAACAGCAGATTATCAAAGGTACACAAAATGAAACTGCTCGAACCTCGATCAAGATATCTCGGGATGACTGTCAACATGGCCGCCAAAAAACGCAAAATCGATTTTACTACGGATAAACAATAGTAAAAAAAAGATACGAAGAAAATGGGGATTTACAAATGGTATCAATTGGTCAAATGTCGAATATTATACACCGAGCAAATCCGCATAACAAATACAAGAGGCCTAATGAATAACACAAAAGTCAGACTGACTGGAATGTCGAGCAGCAGGTTAGTCATCGTCTCTTCTGTGGACGGTCTATCGACGTAGTGATAGTTTTCTCCGTGGCAGTCTCCACAAGCTGTGACACACTTCAGCCTATGTTTTCGACATGAGCACAGATTTGCTCCTCATGGGTTCTTGGATGTCAGTTTGCAATTGCAACGGACAACCTTCAGAAACCTCTCTGGTACCGGGTCTGAATCAGTCATGATGGCTGAAAGTTTCGTATCTCGGAGCATTCCATTTAACGCCGGACAAGCTCGACAGGATCGAACTGTACACCTTTCAGTTTGAAGTTTAATTCTCTAAACACTAAGCCATTGCGTTCACTCTCTGATAGTGTAGATTTGTTTTCTTTTGGCTATACAGCATATCACATTTGCAATTCTGTGTGGTAAGCTGCGACTGTGGGATAATCATGGTTTCAACAATCAACCGCTTAACTGCCAATGTGTTTGCCTCATCCCCTCCGAAGAAAACAACATTTCAGATCTACTGTATAGAAGCTTTTGAAAATGTATAACTCTCTGCCGAATCCAGACATTCCAGACACTGTGTTTTCACATCGTCTGTATGGTAAAATATCTGGACTTTTAGAACAATTTACTTCTAGAATTTAAAATGTCCTACATGTGTGATTTCATATAATTATATATAAGATCTCATAAATGATCTTGTTTCGATACTGACTGAAACGATGGTTCTGGGAGTTCCCGTTGAGATGTCTTGCTGTCATTTCTTTGTTACTTCTTTGTGTGGATACAAAACTTACCGATATCCTCGTGTGCTAGCTGCGAACCAGCAACGCCAGTCTCTGACTTCCACTGCCAATAAATTAACAAAACACTCCGCTCAAACAACACTTTCTGTCATTATCCGGTTTCTTCGAAAGAATTCACCTCTTAAGAAAGTTCACTGTCATCTGAAACATGTCCTTTTCACACAAAATGTAAATTCTGTTTTCAAAATAAACCTTGCGGGTATTTTCGATGAAACTAGGTCAGGCCGCTTGACTCATAAGGTTTATTGTGTAAGCAAACATTTGCTTACCAATGCTGGCTGACAAAGCAAACCCATTATCGCCGAGTGTGACCAACGACTCCACATCTGTCTGCAGAATCCAGCAGTGCATATTGTATTTATGATTGCAACACATGTGGCTTTATTATACAGCCATAAAGAACATGTGAATGAAGTTTGTTTTGCATTTGTATATTTCTGCTCAGTGTTTCAAACTGGCCCTTTAGGAGACGTTCTTCGTTAATTATTCAGTAATCCGTCTGGGTGGCCCAGAATACCGACGCTCTATGTTGGTGCTTCATTCTCAAGGTTGAGGCCTCTTGGAAAGGGTGTTACACAAAATTATTTCAACATCGATAAGATAAAAACGTTCCAAGTTAGGTTGTTTGTTTGTTTGTTTGTTTACGCTGGTTTTTTTTCATTAAGTGAGGGAGTGGGAATTTGGAAAACATGTGCAGTCTCAAGAACAAACATTTTCCTGTTATTTGACCGCCAAGCACTCCCACCCATGCGTGTTAAAAATGAAATGTTTTTCCGATGAAAACGAGGACAAGCACACCTCCCCAACAGCACCACCACCACCTATACATTTTTCAGTGTTACCACATGAAACATTATTCCGCTGTGTTTCCATGTCCAACATAAGGTGACCCCGGCTGTCGAAAGTGACGTTAAACCTAAATAAATAAACAAATAAATAAATAAATAAAACGTGTTTCCATTTTTTACTGCTTGCCTTAATTTGAATCCCGAAATGAAAAGTTTTCATTTCGGGATTCAACTTAAGGCAAGGAATGAAAACGGAAACACGTTTTATTTATTTATTTATTTATTTATTTATTTATTTATTTATTTATTTATTTGGGGGCGCTTTGACGTTGCAGTAACCGGTTCTCGTCAGATCACCGAAGTTAAGCAACGTCGATCCCGGTTAGTCCTCGGATGGGTGACCGTCTGAGCGATCGATTCGGACTCCCGCGTCGTGTCCTTTCGGCAAGGCACTTAACCCCGATTGTCCACATGGATGCACGATGACGCCGTGTACTAAGGCGTCCTGTACGTCGATGTTGCGCATGTCTTCAACCAATCTAACCCTGCCTGTACTGCAGTGCCGAGTTACGATGTTGGGGAGCTGGCAGCTGCTCGTCGTTGCTCGGTGGCTCTCACCGGGTACTCCGGCTTCCTCCATCCGTAATACTGTCAGGGTCATGAATTAGCCATTGTGCATAAGTATGTGACCTTAAACACCAATAAATAAATAAATTATTTATTTATTTATTTAATTTGAATCCCAATCCACTATCCACACTAATTATGTACACGTCAACAGAGACATTTAGATTTCACCATGGAAAGTTGTAAAATACTTTTGTCATCAATGTTGTCATGCTGTCAGTCATGATTAATTTGGGTAACTATCATTATTTTTATTGTCTGTCACCGATTGATACAGCGTTAGGCACCAGAACTGTAGCTGTCATTGCAGTATACAGGCGGGTGTTTGATATTGTGGAAAAAGCAAGGTACTGCTGCTGATTGACAGTGCTTGCTGTTTTCTCATTCAAATTTACTGACAGGCTGACAAACACAGAACGACACGCGTGTGCGAACAGGTTATTCGATATGGCACGAGCGCCAGCGCGGAAGGATAGAACGAGAGGCCACAGGCATCGAGTTTTATCCCTCCGCGATGGCACAAGTGCCATATCGATTAACACATTCACACGCGTGTCGTTCTGCGTTTATTACACACCTTCGCGCCCAAAAAAACAATTATTAGATGTACACGCAGCAATTCATTTGACAACTGTCAACAAAAAGAACACATTTTATCGCCAACCAGACTTGCGAGTGGAACCCGTGTTAATATTTCGTCCCCCGAGTTCCAGTGTTTTCTATGTGCCTACTGGCACATGGAACATATTGGAACTCAGGGATTATTTTAGCTATCGCTAGCGATTCAAATTGCAATTGCCGTGCACGATTTGTAGAAAATTCCAGTGAAACGTCGCTTCTTTATAAAAAAAATAGTTCGTCAACGATTTCCATTCTGCACATGTGTGTGGAAGGGATTTTCATTTTTCGCATGGTTTAGTATTGCTGTAGATGGGGATTTCAGGTGTGTAATAAAATGCAGTCGCCGGACTACGTGGTTTTTCATAAATTATTTTATTATTACGTCCGTAGAATTATTGCCCACCTGTAGAAAGTGACTAATCCATGACGGCCGTACTGTACAAGGATACCAGATGAAATGTCACTAATAAAAAATGAATATACTTCTCACCCGTGCCACGGATTTGCCAGCATTCAAAAGTACCAAAGAAGCTGAATTGCGAATGAAATATCATACAATTACTGTCACAGCAAAAGTGTTAGAAACTAGAGAAACAGAATTTTCTGCACCCAGTAAATTCAAGTCTGTGTGAAAAGGGTTAAAGTATCAGGAAAAAACTATATAGAAAAAAATTTATGGAGGCTTACTTTCAGGAGTAAAATATGTTTAAACAAATCAGAAACAGATTTTCGTTAACAGTATTTACAGATATTCATTCAGGAATCAGATCATTTTTTCCAAGAAACCAGAAAAGGGATAAGTGAACAGCAATCAAAGGGTTCGATCAAGGAATCAGAAACGGACATTTTTTGGCTCTGCTACTTATTTGAATGATGACATACATGTATAATCTTCAGAACTGCATTAGTTGTTATAATTAATTCCTAATAGCTCTGAAAAATATGTACTTAATGACACCTATTCACTGCATTGAGGTGGACCATATTTTGAACCTCCAGCAAGTTTCAACTCATTCGATGTAGATCCCATGTCTATAGGTCATACCAAGCATGAAGAATGAGCATAAACCACTTTAAAAATGTTGGATCTACCAATTCCAGATCTGCCATATTTTGTGATGATAGAAAATATTCACATCAGCTAAAAAATGTTAAGGTATATAATAGATCTGGAAATATATTGTGAGTTAAACAATTCAGTAATGTTTGAATATAGACGTAAAAAGGTCTTAAAGGCTCCAAGAGCCCCTCTACAGGCCTACTGGCACTGGCAAAATATCGAGGCCTGATCGATGCCCATGTGTGTTTTGAGCAAACATTGTTCCCTGTTCCACTGCCAATTTTTTTGAGAATGAAAATACATGTGTGAACTGCGGCAATGCATTATGAGATGAAAAAAATGTGATTTCCAGCAATTCTGGAAAATGCACGCAATGCCCTTGGGTGACCTCATTGACCTTGACCCATATTTTGAACCTCCAGCAAGTGTCGACTCATTTGGTTTTGGTCCCAGGTCCATTCGTCATACCATGATTGAGATATGAGCGCTACCCACTGCCCGCTTTTTTGTGTAAAAATGCATGTATTTTCTTTGGGAATGCATTAGGGGATCCAAAAATGTTATTTCCAGCAATTCTGAAAAATGCACTCAGTGACCCCTGGGTGACCTCAGTGACCTTGACCCATATTTTGAAACTCCATTGAGTTTCAACTCATTTGCTGTTGGTCCCAGGTCCATCCGTCATATCAGGCTTGAGATATGAGCGTCACCCACTTTAAAAAAAAACATTGGCCACGCCCACTTTTTTACGTAAAAATGCAAATATGAACTTTGGGAATACATAAAGGGGGTCCAAAAATGTGATTTCCAGCAATTCTGGAAAATGCACTCAATGACCCTTGGATGACCTCAGTGACCTTGACCCAAATTTTGAACCTCCATTGAGTTTAGACTCATTTGGTGTTAGTCCCAGTTTCATACCTCATATCATGCTTGAGATATGAGCGTGACAGACTTTTCAAAATGTTTGGACACGCCCACTTTTTCTCATGTAAAAATGCATGTATGAACTTCAGGAATGCATTAGAGGGTCGAAAAATGTGATTTCCAGAAATTCTGAGAAATGCACTCAATGACCCCTGGATGACCTCAGTGACCGTGACCCATATTTTGAACCTCCATCCATTGTCGACTCATTTGGTGTTGGTCCCAGGTCCATATATCATACCATACTAGAGATATGAGCGTTACCCACTTTCAAAATTTTTGGCCATGCCCACTTTTTTTCGTGTAAAAACGCATGCATGAACTTCGGGAATGCATTACGGAACTAAAATTTGTGATTTCCAGCAATTCTGAAAAATGCACTCAATGACCCTTGGGTGACCTCAGTGACCTTGACCCATATTTTGAATCTTCATCGAGTGTCGACTCATTTGGTGTTGGTCCCAGGTCCATACGTCATACTACTGGGTGCAGTAAATTCTGTTTCTTCAGTATTCCAATTACATTCGTTTCAGGCATGCCTTAATGATGTAGATGGAATATTTCTGTCTTCTATGCACTTTTTGTTTGCGCGATAACTCGAATACAAACTATACTATGTCTCTGATTTTTGCTATACAGGTAGGTAATCACTTCTACTTAGCAATCTGTGTTTTACAGGCGTTTGGAGTCTTGGTGTAGCACGAGAGGTCAAAAATGTTCACAGCTTCTAATTTTACTTTTAAAACAGGAGAGAATTTTTTCCACACCAACTCATTATAGAGTAATATTTAATAGATCAAACAGAATAACATTGCCTGCTTATTTAGTCTCATGATACAAATTCATTCTCAACTCAAGCTGGTTAGAGAACCATTCACTTTTCAAAGCATTTTCTCAATCATAACTCAAGACCGACAGGATTCGGGGTGGAGTCAGGGACGTAACCAGGATGTTTTCAATGGGGGAAGGGGGTTTAGATCTATGAAAATTCCAAATAGGAATGGATACATAAAGCTCTCGCCACCCCCACCCCTCCCCACTCCCCCCTCCCCAAACCCTGGGAGATGTAATTTTGACTACGAGTGACAGTGCCGGTAGGTTTTAGGACACCCTGAGAATATTTCCAAGCAGTTCAAATGACTGCAGCTGAATATCTATATACATAATTTGAGGTTTTAAGACAGCACAAAATGATATTTTCTTGTGGTGATGCAGTCTGCAAGTAAACCATATCTGCCTTCATTCGGCATTCTATTAATTACATGATTGTGCATGCCTGTTGGGACGCATCGTTCTGCGGGGAGAATCATTTGGCGGCTGCATTTGATCTTTTTGCCGACATATGACGCGTGCCGTTCTGTTAGACTGCAGTCGATCTCAGTCATTTAACTCTCATAAGCTTGTATGTTCATTTTATGTTACTTTATTATGAAAAGAGGTGCAACCTACAAGCGAACGAAGTTTTGGGATAAAAAATAGGTCATGAAATTCAGTTTATTCCCCCACCCCTCCCCCCCTCCCCCGCTCCTAAGAGAAAAAATGTATTTGGAAATGTGTTAATCCACAGGGACCGGAAAATAGATCAACTATTGACATAATCTTACTTTTTTAAGCCCACACAACGAATACCCTTGTCTGTCTGTCTGTCTGTCTGTCTGTCTGTCTGTCTGTCTGTCTGTCTGTCTGTCTGTCTGTCTGTCTGTCTGTCTGTCTGTCTGTCTGTCTGTCTGTCTGCATATGGGTACATTGTTGGTCAGTCTAACCCCTCTTACAGCTTCCATGCTATTACTTTTTTTATTTCACAGGATGTTTCTACATATACCAGATGTGTGCATATTGTCAGGATTTTGACTTGCCTCAATATTTCGCAAAACTACCGGTTGTTAAACTTAGTCGGCAATCTTTTGTAGAATTTCACCTGTATGATACGTGATTTCTTCGGCAAACTCTTCCCCAGTTTTGAAGCTAGGACCTTTTTTATTATTACAATATTTAACTGCGTTCGCTAATATGAGTAAGGTTAGACATAGAAGATAACAAAATGCGTAACATGACCACAGCTGTGGGATTAACCTAGGATCCACTGGGTAGTGAGAAAATCTTGCGTTGTTCAATTAGAATTCTGTGTTTGTTGTCGGTTGCAATTTTAACGGAAATGTAAAATCACACTCGGAAAAAAAATCCGTTACAACAATGCTTCGAATTTGCAACTTTTGGAATTTTTGCCTAAAATATTTCCAATTTTCTTGATTTTTTGGTAATATTGGGGAATAACCATGTTGAAAGAAACCATTTGAGTTGCAAGAAAATTTATTTATTATGCAGCTCTATTTTACAAGACTGGACTTGATTAATTCTAGTTGAATAAAGAACCATTCACCTTTCATTGCATTTTTTTTATTTTATTTTTTTTTCATTCTCAATCATAACTCAAGTTCAACACGTTTCGGGCCGGCCAATTGGTTAGTGGCTTTTCTCGAAACACTTATCACAATTACGAATTAATGAAATGCAATATTAAAATGGTCTGTTTTTAACCCTCTTCATACTTCACCGCGAAGAACAATGAAAGTGCCAATGACACTGTAGCTCAACTTGACAAACTTGGTAAGTTATAAATGAAATGGCAAAATTGAAGATCATTGGTACGAATGTTATTTGGTGACATTTCAACATAACATCATTGTGTGTGCACAAAGTCAAAGTATTGCATGCATTTTAAATGTAAACTCTAAGACTGGCTAAAAGAAGAATGTTGATACACAAATGCAGTAAGTTCAGAGGTTATTGTAAATGGAAACTTTTTTTCACAGAAATGAATGCTAATCAATAGCTCTTATCTAAAGGTCTCGCCTAATGAGCACACCAAGTTCAAAAACAATCCTCTGATAAATGTGGCCTGTAGGCCATTTCAAAGAAGAATGTTGATGCACAAATACAATAAATTCAAAGATTGTTGCTAACAGCAACAGTTTTTGATGGAAATGAAAAGAAAATCAATAGCTCCTATCTTTTCATTCTGCATAAGCATACAAAGTTTCAAAACAACCTGATAATGAATGTGCCTTCTGAGGCATGCCAAAGGAAGATGTTAATGCACAAAAGCATTAAGTAGAAGGTCATTGCTCGTGGCAATGTTTTTGGGTTGTTTTTTTTCTCTTTTATGGAAATTCATAAATAAACCCTGCAGAGAGTGCAAAAGGGATAAGTTGATGCACAAATGCAGTAAGTTCAAAGGCTGGTGATAATGACAATATTTTTTATGGAAATGAAAAAAAGCAATAGCTCACATCTAGAGGTCACCCCGAATACACATACCAAGTTTCAAAGTGGTCCGATCATAAATGTGCCCTTAAGGGTATGTTAAAGGGAAATATTGAGGTCTGACTAAACTAAGTTCAAAAGTCAGCGGCACCATTTTTTGACAGAAATGGAAGAAAATCAACAGCTCCCATATAGATGTCACTCCACACAAGCACACCAAGTTTGCAAGCGATCCAATCATAAATGTGCCCTGCAGGGTATGTCAAAGGGAAATATTGATGCTTAACTGCACTAAGTTTTTCTAAGTTCATCAGAGGTTGTTGCCAATGGAAACTATTTTTGACGGAAATGGAAGAAAATCGATAGCTCCCATCTAGAGGTAACCCCAAACAAACATTCCAAGTTTCAAACCATCCTGATCATAAATGTGCGTGCCAAAGGAATATGTTGATCCCAGACTAAAGTAAGTTCAAAACGCGTTGCCAGTGGCAACATTTTTTGACGGAAAATGGAAGCAAATCCATAGCTCCCATGTAGAGGTCACCCCCAAACAAGCATGCCAGGTTTCAAAACAATTTGATCATAAATGAGCCCTGAAAGGTGTGACAAAGGGAAATATTGAGGTTTGACTAAACTAAGTTTTAAGAATGTTGCCAGCGGCAACATTTTTTGACTGAAATGGAAGAAAATCTATAGCACCCATCTAGAGGTCACCCCAAACAAGCATACCAAGTTTCAAAGTGATCCAATAATAAATGTGCCCTACAGGGTGTGCCAAGGGGAAATTTGGATGCATAACTGCACTAAGTTCATCAAAGGTCGCTGCCAGCGGCAACATTTAATGGCAGATATAGAAGAAAATCGATAGCTCCCATTTAGAGGTAACCCCAAACATGCATACCAAGTTTCAAACCTATCTGATCGAAAATGTGCTCTGTACGGCGTGCCAAAGGAGTATATTGATGCCTGACTAAACTAAGTTCAAAGATCATTGCCATCGGCAATATTTTTTGACGGACGGAAATGGAAGAAAAATCGATAGCTCCCATCTAGAGATCACTCCAAACAAGCATGCCAGGTTTGTTTCACAGCAATCCGATCATAAATGTGCCCTGTAGGGTGTGCCAAAAGGAAATATTGAGGTCTGACTAAACTAAGTTCCAAGAACGTTGGCCGTGGCAACATTTTTTGACGGAAATGGAAGATAATCGACAGCTCCCATCTGGAGGTCACCCCAAACAAGTATGCCAGGCTTCAAAGCAATCCGATCATAAATGTGCCCTGTAGGGTGTGCTAACTGGAAATAAGGAGGTCTGACTAAACTAAGTTCTGAGAACGTTGGCCGCGGCAACATTTTTTGTCGGAAATGGAAGAAAATCGATAGCTCCCATCTAGAGGTCATTCCAAACAAGCATGCCAGGCTTCAAAGCAATCCGATCATAAATGTGCCCTGTGGGGTGTGCTAAAGGGAATATTGAGGTCTGACTAAACTAAGTTCTAAGAACGTTGGCCGCGGCAACATTTTTTGACGGAAATGGAAGAAAATCGATAGCTCCCCTCTCGATGTCACCCCAAACGAGCATGCCAGGTTTCAAAGCGATCCGATTATAAATGTTCCCTGTAGAGTGTGCCAAAGGGAAATATTGAGGTCTGACTAAACTAAGTTCTAAAAACGTTGGCCACGGCAACATTTTTTGACGGAAATAGAAGAAAATCGATAGCTCCCATCTAGAGGTTACTCCAAACAAGCATGCCAGGCTTCAAAGCAATCCAATCATAGATGTGACCTGTAGGGTGTGCTAAAGGGAAATATTGAGGTCTGACTAAACAAAGTTCTAAGAACGTTGGCCGCGGCAACATTTTTTGACGGAAATAGAAGAAAATCGATAGCTCCCATCTAGAGGTCACCCCAAACAAGCATGCCAGGTTTCAAAGCAATCCTATCATAAATGTGCCCTGTAGGGTGTGCCAAGTGGAAATATTGAGGTCTGACTAAACTAAGTTGTAAGAACGTTGGCTGCGGCAACATTTTTTGACGGAAATTGAAGAAAATCGATAGCTCCCATCTAGAGGTCACCCCAAACAAGCATACCAAGTTTCAAAGCGATCATACATACATACATACATACATACATACATACGCCGACGGACGAGAAGTGATGGCAATAGCTCAGCTTGACTTTGTCAAGTTGAGCTAAAAATCGTCATTTAACTTATGACTGTAGAACGTTTTGCACGCTTCCTGCCATATTGCCGGTCTTTACACAAAAGCCATTCTTCCGGATTCCACTATCTTATTTTATGTATGCCTTGTTTAGGGCACTAGATGCTCTTTCAAGAGTATGCCTTCAAATGAGCTCTTGAAGCTTTTAAGGTTTTTATGGCGCGATAACTCAACTACGAATCGTCCTATTTCTATGCGTTTGGGCATGCTGGTTGACAACAACCAGTTTGCACTCATCTGTGTTTTTTCAGCTCGTTCGATGCCTTGGGTGTGATCCAGTGGGCCGATTGCCTTAGAGTCTTCTAGCTCATAATAAATATTTGCTATCATCCCCAAACATCACAGATCTGGAGTTGGTGGAGTCATTACTTTGAAGTGAGTTGCGCTCATTATTTAGTGTAGATGTAGACATGGGACTACAACGACTGAGTTAAACAAATTTGAGGTTCAATGTATGGTCCACCTGAATGAGGTCACCAAGGTCACCAAGTGCATATTATTCAGAAAGACTGGGAAATGCATTTTATTACATCTTAATGCATTTCGAAATTTTATGAATGTATTTCATCACTCAAATTAGTGGACAGAGCCCAAAATGTCCATTTCTGATTCGTGCATCGAACCCTTTGAATGCTGGTCACATATATGCCTTTTCTGGTTTCTTATAAAAATTGTTCTGATTCCTGTATGAATATCTGTAAATACTGTTAACGAAAACCCATTTCTGATTTGTTAAAAAATATTTTACTCCGGAAAATAAGCCTCCATAAATTCTCTTTCTGTATAGTTTATTCCTGATACTTTAACCCTTTTCACACAGATTTGATTTTACTTGAAAAGTTTCCACAAGATAAAAATGCGTTTGGGTCCAGAAAGACCCCGAAACCTTACCGTGTCAAGGAAAAAAAATGAACTAACTAGATAAACAAACCAACAAATCCCATTATACAAACTGGGACTCGTGTATTTGGTAGTAAACACCAAAAGAGCCCCGTACTGAACCAACCAAAAATAACGCCAGTAATGCGAAGGTGTCGCCTAAAATAACACCAAAAATCATCAACTTGTCAGCTCTAAAACTAACTGACGACCAAATAAATGTCTTAAAAGTTGGCTTAAAATTCATGCCCAGACAGAACAGTCGTAAGACATCAAAGAATTTACAATGAATGATCAAACGGACATCTTAAGTGAAGATAAATCAGGTTACTGAATCGGACAGAGATGCATTTCTTGAACAATTTATCATCTGTCTCCCAAAGCACCCACACCCCATAACTTCCCAAAAACATAACCAACATAAGTGTAAATTAACAAAAAGTAACCAATGAACTCAAAAACAATAAATACCTAAACACCTTGTCGTCATGGTCGTTGATGATTCTGATCGGACAGAGCTGGACGCTTTATGACCCTTCTGGATGTCATACCCAGTGCTTTGAGACGGGTTCGGTCAGTTCTGTTGCACAACCGCCTGTTGGGGAGCCAAAGGCGTTTCAAAACCCCACTTGAAGCAAAGGGTTCACGCCTAACGAGGCGTGCCGCCAGACTTCGATCTTCACGAGGAGAGGTCTTTTGGGGTTGTCCAGGACTTGGTCGGTTCTTAACATCGTTGGTTTGTTGATGTTTTTGGACATGTCTGCTGATGACAGAATGACTATAGCCAAGTTGCCTTCCAATAGCTTTGAATGACATGCCTGTTGTATGCATGTCAACGATTTACCATCTCAGTGCCACTGACAGTCTCCCCCTTGTCATGTCAACATTTATTGATAAAAGAAGTAACAAATGTTCTTGTTCTATACCCAGATATTGCATGTGGATGATAGTGTTTTTTGTGACATTCGTGGGAAGCATGCTTCACGAGGACGAGGGGATGTGTTTGGGGGATGCTATCAATCAGAAACATCACGTTTCACAAGACGAAATGTACTGCAAGACACAGCAATCATTAAAATATAGTAATTAGTAACAGCAACTTCACTGTAATGAAACATTCCAGGGGTGCTTAATTAAGTTCCAGGTGTATATATAGGGATGACTTTAGCTATTTTCATCCGTTCAAGAACGGTTCCATTAATGAATGAGCTATTGATGATATGGGTAAGTGGTTCTGTCAACATGTCGACATAATTTTTGAGGATGCGTATTGTGATACCATCACAATCTTCTCTGTTTTTGGAATTCATGTTGTTGGTTACATTTATCACCTCCGCAGTCGTTGGGTTTATGAAGAAATTACGAGAAGAATTTGTATTCATATAAATCTGAGAACGTTTTATTTGTTTTGCCAATATGTTTGAAAGTGAACTTGCCAATGTTTGCAAAACAGCTGTTAAAGTAATTGCTGATGAAGCACTAATTCATACAAGAACTAGTCACCCTGAAAGCATTGATTTTGGGTTTTGCCAGACCGTTTTGGTAGCTCATTGTTTCAGTTTTTATTCAATATTCTTTCTGAACAGCAGCCATCCAGCCACTTGTACCCAAATCATGTACACATGCACCATATTTTGGTTAAAAGCGCCCGATAAAAATGCCCTAGTGAACCGATCAGAACAGTAGTGATCAGTGGTGAACTGGGTCCTTTTTCGGAATATTTATATCATCAGATTTTATCAGGAAACTGGACTTTTTTAGCTGTCAACCAGGTTGGAGAATACAGACTACGAATATATATTGCCGCACGCGTTATATTGTTCGGAATAAGACGCTTTATTGGGGTAAAATCATTTATTGGGGTAAAATCAGAGAGGGAAAAACTGAAGTGTTGGCCCAATTCCGCCAACGGCATTTTTACACAAAATTTTACTGTCAGTTTGAAGCGCCGTGACCAGTGAAATTATCGTCTTAGCTTTGTATTTCGTAGTTCCTACGTTTAGTCGGGGTACGGATCTACGAATAAATCGCAAAATAAACGTATAAAACCTACCTAAATTCGCTCATTTTTTCTGAAATTAAGTCGGAACAGAATCGATTCAACGGAACGCAGTTCCTCCCCAGTGAATATTGTTTGGTTCACAATAATCGACGATATGTTTACCGAAATCATGTCATAATAACACTAGTTGTACAACTCGATGTGGTCTGATGATATATGAGGGAGATCGATTAAAATTGACTTATATTTGCCGAGTCAAGAGCTTTACTGGGAAATGTTTACGCAGGATGTTGTTGTATTCGAGGAGTGGATCTAGTTTACAACTTTACACCTATTGCACCAGGGATATTATCTTGTCGGCTGTTATAAGTGCTCGTAAATTTATTTATAGAAATGTGGCCAACACCAGGCACAGAAACGACCAGGGGATACTGGCATGCACTTTGTTAACCAAATTATCAAATTTATTTGGCTTTCCCAAACCCAGTTTGGAAAAGACTCTTGTTATTCTTCTTTTTCAAAAGTTTTTCTTTATTATTTTTTTCCGCCGTCAATTTTGTCTGTTGCATTGCTCAAAAACAAGCTGTATGATTTCAACCAAATTTGGCATACTTATTTATGTATGTCATAAAATCTAGTGAAATGAGGAATCGTCATGTCTGTGTAAACGCTTATTTGAAAAAAATTCTGCCAAAACCATCAAAAATTCACTATTTTTCAACATAGCTCAAAAAGAGCTGTACGATTTCAGCCAAATTTGGCATACTTAAGTATTGTCACAAAATTTAGTAGAATGACGTATCATCATTTATTTTCAAAAAATTCTGCCAAAACCATCAAACTTTTACCTTTTTTTCAAAAGTCCCCAAATTGCTATTTAGCTCAGATTTCCAAAACATTTAGAGCATAAAATGATACACCAAAATCAACACACAAATATTTCAAAATTAACCCATTATGGCCCATAACAACATGAATATAGCATTTTTTCTTCAAAATTGACCAACTTCAAGGGAAAATATCTCTAATTGCAAGGTTGTTGTAAAAATTATTTTGGAATATATAGATGCAACAGTGATTGCAGAAGAAAGTTACTGTTTACTTTTTAATCTCAGATTTAACTCTTAAGCACAATGAGGGCGAGAATAAGACTACTGTTTGAAAATGCCAAAATTAGCCAATTTTGGTTTCTTTTTTCTGTCATTTTGGAAAGGGTAAATTTCAAACACTTTGCTTTGCTATATGCAGAGATGCTTAATGAACAAATCCGCTATAGAAAGTTATGCTCTGGGGTTTAACCCAATACATGCTTTGGCCACTCAAAGAATAGTACTGTCTGAAAACCAATTGACTTTTAGTGTATTTTGCAAATTTCTATACGTATTTGCTCTAATTACAAGGTTGTTGTAGCAATTATTTTGGTAT
Source organism: Pictodentalium vernedei (assembly GCA_031216915.1). Classification (NCBI taxonomy): domain Eukaryota; kingdom Metazoa; phylum Mollusca; class Scaphopoda; order Dentaliida; family Dentaliidae; genus Pictodentalium; species Pictodentalium vernedei. The sequence continues at coordinate 338,364,945 of CM062296.1, forward strand.
GGATACATGCAACAATGATTACAGAAGAAAGTTACTGTTCACTTCTTAATCTCAGATTTAACCCTCAAGCATAATGAGGGTGAGAATAAGAGTACTGTTTAAAAATGCCAAAATTAGCCAACTTTGGATGTTTTTTTCTATCATTTTGGAAAGGGTTAATTTCAGACACTTTGCTTTGCTATAAGTAGCCTGCCTTTTCACAGTCAAAAGTTGGGAAAAACCGTAATTCGTCCAACGAATTACAATTCTCTGTTACAAATATATTTGCTCATGATACTTCGTAATGTCTGATTTGGGGGTAACGTTATTGACCTCAACGTCCTAAAACATTAATTGACGTAGTATTCTCATGCAACTTAGTAGTTTGTAGCTGACAAAAATTGGGAGATAGCTGTTCTTTAGTTTCTCGATTTATCCCCATTTTGGGATATTTTACATCAATTGACGTTCTAAAACGTTTTAGCATTTAAACCCTTAAAATGATGACACGCATAACTTCCTCATTACCCCATCTACGGTTGTGAATCTTCGTAACCTTGTTCTTGGTTTAGAGATGTAGTGCAACGGATTTTAACCCTTTGAACACTAGCGGCCGTTTTTTCTGGCCAGCAACATGATACGCCATAACGTCATTAAATAGGATGGCTGTTCAGTAAATGTGTGGGGTAGACAAATCAATATTTTCAACGTGCAGCCCCGAGGCTGCACGTTGAAAATATTGATTAGTCTACCCCCAAAAAAGAATATGGACTCTTTTAATTACTGCCATCGAACTGGCATGGAAGATACCACTAGAGTTCAAAGGGTTAATATTTTCAACGTTTAACGTTTATTATAGGAGATATCATCTCCAACAAAAACCATATCTAAAAATATGGTACCAACCTGGCAAATTCCCAACGGTTATGGCCGAATTCAGAGTGACGTTAGTTCGTAAATTAATAACGTCGGATTCTCGGGAAATTGTAGTATTTTATAAAGCGCCCCCCCCCCCTCCCCCCCACCAAAAAAAAAATAGCAGTTACTTGCTTTTTCAGTTTTTCACCATTTTTCGTTTTTACCTTACTTCACACTTTGACCATTTCTTACATATCTATTACAAACGCTGCGAATTTTGGAGGGTTAACAAACGTTTTCTAACCTCAAGCCACGACAAACATTTCACACTTGAGTGCCCAAACAGTAAATAATATGAATGAGTTGGAAACATACATTGCAAAAAATATAGGTTCTCTTTAGAACCAAAACTGGTTCTAAACTTGTCCCTGAGATGGAACCAGTTCTGTTTAAACAGTATTTATTTCAAATCAAATAACTTTATAAAGATTAACATTAAATATTAACAGAATTAAACATAAATTGAGGGGGGTTTCAGACGTAAGTTTAGAGCTCATACGTGGTTGTCTCAAATCATTATTAAGCAAAGGAGATATGAACAGTTGGCATATCGAACCAGTTTTGGTTCTAAACAGAACCAAAACTGGTTCGATATGCCAACTGTTCATATCTCCTTTGTTTCACAATGTTTGGCGACTGCGTTGAATAAGCTCCAAGTTAACTGCTGAATCTACTTCAGTTCATGTAATATTCTGTTAAAATTGAACACTAATGTTGGTAAATTTATTTGATTTGAAATAAATACTGTTTAAACAGAACTGGTTCCATCTCAGGGACAAGATTAGAACCAGTTTTGGTTCTAAAGAGAACCTATATTTTTTGCAGTGTACATGCACACAAAGCGATCAGTTTAACGTTCCTTCATGCAGCAGATGAGAAATTAGGACAGGAAAAGCAGAGCTAGTGCCCGCGGTTCCTTGGTGCTGATGTGCAGTGTCTGGAATTCAGAATGCAATGACCAACTGGGAGCGCAGTGGCTCGGTGGTTACGGCATTGGACTTCAAACTGAATGGTCCACGGTTCGATCTCTGCCAGTGGTAACTGCGTTGTGTCCTTGGACAACGCACTTAATCCCGACACGAGGTGGGCCTGGCTGTAGAAAGTATCGTTAAATGCCAATAAATACACAGAACGACACACGCGTGTGAATTGGTTAACCGATATGGCACGAGTGCCAGCGCGGAAGGATAGGACGAGAGGACGCTGGCCTCGAGTTTTATCATTCCGCGATGGCACAAGTGCCATATCGATTAACCCATTCACACGCGTGTGTCGTTCTGTGTTTATTACACGCCTTCACGTCTATAAAACAATATTAGAAGGACACTCGGCAATTCATTTGACAGCTATTAAAACAGACAACACATTTTATCGCCAACCAAATTTTCGAGGGGAACCCGTGTTAATAGTTCGTCCCCTGAGTTGCAATGTGTTCTATGTGCCTACTGGCACATAGAGCACATTGGAACTAAGGGGACGATTTTCAGCTATCGCTAGAGATTCAAATTGTAATTGCGTTTGATTTGTAGAAAATTCCAGTGAAATTTCGCTTCTATTTAAAAATATTCCGTCAACGATTTCCGTTCCGCACATATGTGCGGAACAGAGTTTTATTTTCCACACGGTTTAGTGTTGCTGTAGATGGGGATTCCATAGAACAGGCGTGTAATAAAGTTATAATAATAAAAAAACCAAGACCTTTTGTGTATACGAGGAATCAAAGTTGTTTAAAAAGATGTTTTTGCGTTGAAACGTCAAAATTTGGACATCGCCATCGATGTGCTCATGTAGAAAATAACGTATGACGTTTTAGGTATGTAGCATTATCAAGTAAGAAGTTATGAGTGCCATAAATTTGAGGTTGTTCCGCTAAAGAAATGCGAAAAGCTGAAAGAATATTATTTATTTATTTATTTATTTATTTATTTATTTATTTATTTATTTATTTATTTAGTTATTATTGGGGTATAACGACACTTTAGACAGCCAGCATCAGCCAGTGTCAAACTGTTTTAGGGTTGGGGAAGCCGGAGTACCCGGAGAGAACCACCGAGCAATGGCGAGTATCTATCAAACTCCCCAACGTACTAACTCCGCACAAGCAGGGTTAGCATTGGTTGAAGACAAGTGCACCATCGACATACAGTACGCCTTAGTACACATCGCCACAGTGCACCCACGAGGGCAGTTGGGATTAAGCACCTTGCCAAAGAACATAACGCAGTTACCCCTGTCGGGATCGAACCGTGAAGCTTTCGGTTTGAAGTCCAATGCCTTATCCACCGAGCCACCGTTCTCCCCAAAAGGTCTTGGATTCTGAAATTTTGGACATATAATGTCCCATAAAAATCGTATCCAAAATTGTAATCAGTTTTTTACCCAACGGGACAAAAGTTCACTGCTGGAGAAATTTTTACGTCAACGTCGCAAAAATTAAAGTTTGCCTGATATGGACGAGAAAGTTTAGTATGTTGTAGAGTTTCAAAAATTAGCAGATAGGTTGACAGGCATGGGTCGGAGACACGCCTGTAGTCTTAATTATAAAAATAGAGGCACCAAATTTCGCATACAGATGCAACGATAACCGAAGGAATGTAGCGTCGTGGATTGCCTTTGCTACAGCCGAAACTCCCGAAGTGACAGCCTTGTAAATACAAGGCTGAAAAAAATGAAAATGCGACTACAAATACGGAGATACGGTGTAAATACAGTCGAACGTATTACTACATGTTTTCGGCCATTTTGGACAGTTTTTCATTAAGAAGTCGAATTTTATTACCGACAGAGCCCAGTAATTATGAAAGGCAAAACTTTGAAACTATACCGCTTGTTGGTCGTTCGAAATTATCAACAATGTCTTGACATTTTTACTTTCGATCCGTGATTTATTATTCTTTTGTTTTTAGCCCACTTTGGGTCACATCCTTCTGAAACTTTGGTTATGTAATCTTGAATGAAACCCATATCTTAACGTGTTTGCTGTCCTGGATAATTCTCAACGCTTGAGTCCTAACTGACCCGTGATGTCATAGTAGGGCAATGTGCGAAAATTTGAAATGCGTCAATAGTAGAGATGCGTCGGCCGATGTGGATTGACCGGAGGTGGCGCCAGCGGTTGCGCCTGGCTCCGCCTCCGGCAATGGGCGTCAAAGGATGTTATGGGAAGGGGCGAAGGAGACAAGGGTGCGGTCATATTTTTTTAAAAAGTAATTTTTTTATTTTAATAATTTAAGTGCTATGGCGTAGTCCGCCTAACAATTAAAAGGAGTTAGCAGATAATTTTAATTGCTATGGCGTCATACCCCTACCCCCCCCCCCCTCCCTTAATGTCGAACAGTGATATGACGCAATACCCCCACCCCTCTCCCTCTTTTAAATTTGAATTGCTGTGACGCAGTGCTCCTAACAATTGAAAGGAGGTAGCAGATAATTTTAATTGCTATGTCGTCATACCCCGTCTCCATCTTAATGTCGAACAGTGATATGATGCATTACCCCATACCTTTCCCCTCTCAATAATTGCTTTTAATTGTTAAGGTGCTATATAAGTAGTAGAAGTTTGTTTTTCTGAAATTCCCACCTCTGATATTCCTTATTTCCAAATTAAATATACACAAATTATACATCAAAAGAAGGTTGAGATGTGAAGAACACGAAACACATATGTAATCAACTCATAGAGTTGACAGCAGGCACCACTGGTTCCTGGAAGTCTGCTACCGTATTCGTACCAGGAAGATAATAAAATAATATTTCACGAGAACAACTTGTGACCAAATGTGCTTCACATATCCAAGAACAAAGCTAGGGCATCCAAATTCTTCAAAACACAGCGACAGAGCTGCATGGGGGTAAATTCCAAGATTGTTGCCTTTGTTCACACTGTAAATTTCATTCGATTTCCGGTCACCGTCATCGGACGGAAAAGGCATCTAAAAATCAAGTAAGGAGAAAGATCGACTTAATACAGCATACTGTTATTATATAAGTAGTAAGGGATGACACTATGTCTATGGAGATTCCAGTGTTAAATTAGGTCCCCATAGTGCCATCGCCTCTTATCACTGTTTCCCCCATAGACAATCCTGTGGACACTCTGACGTATTTGTAACATTTTATTCCAAACTTGAATAAGGATATCTTGTTTCTTTTTCTCTGCTTTTTAGAAAAGCTAAGGAGAAAAAACAAAATGAAAAAAAGTTGATGGCACGTGTTGTGGTAGAACTTTCTGTGACAGTTGTTTTAGGTGTAAAATATTTCGGATTATATGACTGTCTATCACTCACAGAATGGGTGAGAGAACTGTGTCTCTCTTTCTGAGACTTGTGTATTTAGGAAAAAACTTGAAATGTGTTTGCAAAATAATCTTCTGATAAATGGCTTTGCCGCTTCTTTTCCTTCTATATTCTTTCGTATTCTTCTTCCAGTCACTTATTCCATTCGTTATCAGATATTTCCCCGGTCCTCCACTTTCTGTAAACTTCTTGATCAAGAGAGAACCTTACATTCATTTTTTCATGGAAGAAGAAATGATGAGCACATGAAATGATCACTGCTTTTTATACCCAACACAAACTGTCATTCGGATCAAAATCTCTCCAAAGGACACTCGCGTGTTATTTTGATTGTTAGGCGGTAGAAAATCAATCATTTACGACGTTTACTATCACGTCGTTGGAGTACGTATAAGACAGCCAACTCAAGCTGAATTATTTCGTCGACATGGATTTTTCAAAAATTAGAGTTAACAGATGAAGATGCAGATAAAGGAGGAGAAAGATATTTGAAAGAAAGAAGACAGAGAACAGATGAAGTTTTCCTGTTAGCTCTCTACCAGTGTTGTAGTTCAACCCTGCCGAAGAATGAATTTGGAGAAATGATGAAGAAGTTTCTGGAGATGGGGGCGGTTAGACGGTCGTTTGGAGAGATCCAGTTTCACAACAGATCAAAGCAACCCTGCGAATACCCAACAGCCGTCTACGAGGCGATCATCACTGGCAAAAGACAAGAATAAGATTGTGAAAACGAATGCTTAACAAAAGAGGAGATGAGATCGCCTCAAAACCGCTCCTTGGTAGGGTGAATTTCACCATACTGGCTTCGCGAGGACCCTTCTCAGGGCCCATATATTCTCAAATTCTCAATCACATTACAAGTTTTTCTAAAAAAACAAAAGTCTCAGAAAGAAAGACACAGTTCTTTAACCCATTCCACGTTGCTTGAACATAAAAGCAAGATTTTAAAAATTTCCCCGTGAAAATCAAGCGTGCGATTTTCATCAATCAAAAATATCCATCTGACCTCCCCCTCTCACTTGGTTGAACATAAGGAAGAAATAAAGTATTAAAAAGGGATTGTGTGTCTATGAGATTTGATTTTTTGTGAACGCGTGTGCCTCTCTTTTGAATCATGTTGGTAGCCCTGAAAGGGGCTTTTTTAAAATTATGTCAATATATTCACTTATCCATTCTCTTTGAATATCTTCTAATTCCATTGAAATGTACATGTTTGTTGGGTGGTGGAGTGAGTGATTTTTTGATCTGTTCCCTTTTCTCCTCTTCTAAAACCTCAGTGTGTATCAGTAGTAATAAGTCGTTTACATGGTTTTCGTCCAGGTTTTCGTCCAGGTTTTTGCTATTGTGGAATTTGTATTGGTTCTTTTCTACCATCTTGAATTCCAGTGATACTATTAGTTTAGTTTTTCTGCTGATAGCACTACTTGGTTGTGACAAGATTCATTTCTTGTATAGCTTTTAAAATATCCTTCTTTAAACCTTCATTACGATCTGTAGTGGGTGATTCCGATTCACTCGCTATAGACTTCTCTTTCCCGGCTTTTGATGATGGTATTGCAGGATCAATGCTTATTAAATCGTCAAAGTCTGATAAGAAATTGAGCTCTGCCATATTTTCTTGACTGAACAAATACAATCATCATTTGATATTGTGACCTGTTATTTGTAGGGAAAGCAACCTGTCATTTGGATCAAAATCTCTCCAAAGAACACTCACGTGCTATTTTGATTATAAGGCGGTAGAAAATCAATCCTTTACTATCACGTCGTTGGAGTAAGTATAAAACTGTGAACTCGAACTCAGCTATACTTGATACTGAACGAACAATGAGAATACAGCTATTCATAGAAATGAAGATATCGAAGGGACGAAATGATGGAGTTGGAAGAGGTGGAATGAAGCGGTAATCAACCATTACTATTCCAAGAAATAATTTATGAAGACTTGCAAGAAGAGAGAATTTCACCATTAGTATTTGACAATATTCAATAATATTTACAACAATTTCTACGGAATGTCATCAGCGATACCTCCAATATGCAAGATTACGAGGAGGTGAACAAGCCATTGTTACTGGAGATGATATTAACAAAGGATGTAAGAAGAATGGAATAAATATGAAGGATTAGCAATTAAAATGAAGAGAAACAAAGCAAAAGGCCCTTTTCAGGGCCACAACATATTGTAAAAAGAGAAAACTGTTGATACACACACTTGGCAATTCCCTCACTTGAGTCTTGTTGTCAAGACTTTATTCAAATCAAGAGGTGTAAACCTCATAGTTTCCACGTTTTTAACAATTTAAGCTTTTTCATTGCGGTGACATACTTGGTGATTTTACATATCGTGTAATGCAAAATGTGTGTGTGTGTTACACATAAGCATTTTTGTTTTTAGAATTTGTGCATTGTGCAAATTCAGGAAAACATAGATACTTATGTGTAACACAAACATGTTCTGCACTGTACCTTAAATTATTTTAACTTAAAATTATTTTTACTTGTACGCAAATTAAGTTTTCTGAGAATTGTTTTTGTGTGAAACATAAAAACATTTTCTCAAACATCTTTTTGAGAAAATGATTTTATGTTTTGAAAACTTTAGAACATAAAAATCAGTTTTCTGTTTGCAAATTAGTTTTCTGGAAAAAAGTTTTTCAGAAAACTAATTTGCAAACAGAAAAACATTTTTTTTTTATTTCTATGAAATTATTTTTCTGTTTGCAAATTAGTTTTTTGAAAAAAGTTTTTACAAAAAAAATTTTCCAGAAAAAAAAATTTTTTGGAGTTTTTTAGTTCTATTCAATTTTTGTACTTGCCTGACAAAAATAGTTTTCTTGAAAACTATTTGTCAGGCAAGTATAAAAACAAATTCCTAGCAAGACATATCTGAACAGAATACAAAAAATCATTTTTTTGAATTTTATTCCATGAATATTTTGTGATACAACACAGTTATGTTTCACTTTCTGAATGTCACTTTTTGATTATCACTTTTCAAATGTTCATTTACAGTTTCTTGGGCAGTTTCGACATTTTTGGTTTGCTGTTCTTAGCTTTACGTTTTCTTGAAACTTTCCTTGGAGGTGCCTCTTTCTCTGGAAATAATGTTTCTAATTCATCATCTGTTTTTGTTTCACTTGGTATGTCCATATTATATAACAAAGTGTCTGATTCCTATCAAAATCTGGTAACACATTATCGTCAGGCTGTTTTGGTGAGCTATTAGGTATTGTGATTTCCAGTGGTAGAATCTTTCATTCTATCTGCTCTGGATGAATGCCAAGTCCTTTAGAAGGGGTTGGAAGAATTCCAAACCCTGTTGTATGTGATGGAACAGCTGGTGTGCCCACTTTGGTTGATTAGATAATTTGTTCAATGCACATTCATTAATCCAATGTCCTTTGTGTTTGCAATAATAACATGCCCCTTTACTTGAACATGTTTTAGCCAGGTGTCTACTCTCCTTACAAATATAACAGTGCTTCGTGAGTTCGTATAGTTGATTAATAATAGTTTTTGCTTCATACCATGTATCAGGTATTATCTCATAAAGTTTCCCTACAAGAAATCTCACTTCTTTTTAATATGTACTGTTTGGATTACTTGGTTTCTCTATTTTCTTGGATCTCGCTATCTCTCTATCTTTCATTTTACAATAAATACTGTTCGGGTCACTTGCTTTTTCTAATCTTGGATCTCTCACTTTATACATCTTTGGAGCAGTATGAAATTCAGTCTTAATCTCTTGGTAGTCACAAAGCATGTATGAAGAAAAGCTGAGAATCGATGGCGTTTTATACTCTCCTATTAAGAAATGTTTCATGTAATTATTGAAATAAATCGTGTGTATTTGTCACAACACATTCGAAATAAAATGTATTGAATTGCAATACATTTTATTTCGAATGTGTTGTGACAAATGCACACGGTTTATTTCAATAATTACATGAAACATTTCATCCCACATATGAATCTTGTGGGTATAAAAAAGACAACTTTTAGTTTTTACAGAAATGTCAAAGTAAAATATTGAACAGTCAACATGTCTCTACCACTTAATCCTACATATGCTATATACTTATCAGAGCTTACAAGACTGTCGAGTTTTAGTATGACTACACATCCTATTTTACAATCTAAGAAAGAGGAATTAGCTAAAGCTGGGTTTTTCTATGTGGGGGATAGTAAAGTAAAATGTTTCGTTTCTGGACAATGTTTAATGAATTGGGAACCTAAAGATATTCCTTTACAAGAACATGTTAAGTGGTCACCAAATTTTTCTTATATTCAATTGATAAGAAATTGTCAGTTTTACAATCCACCATCATGCATGCAAACACCTCCAGATAAAATATTATCAGTGATGGATTATGGATACAGTTTAAAACAAATACTTTCAACTATATTCCAGATTCCAATTTTCTACATTCACTCATGTTATTAGATAATGTAAATATATCATTTAGTGATGTGATTGCAAGAAAAGCTTCACTTTCAAATACATTTAAAACTAAGTTAGACAAAATATTCATAGATGGTGTAGAAAATGATTATCCAGATTTTACAAAGTTCATTACCTCAAGATGAGGAAAAATGGGAATAGAATGGTGAATTGTAAACATTTTATTGTAAAGAAATAAGGGGTATAAAAAGGGGTGATTCTCAGTTTCCTTCACACGGTTATCGTTCACACCTCTGACCTCAGAGAGTGAACACATTGATCAATATCATGGAAAACCCGGAAGTACCAGCTAGATTGATGAAAGCCATATCAGCTATGGGAATCTCTCGTCCCATCTCCTGGATTAACCAGGAAATAGGCAAGAGCGTCCATCTGACGCTGGAATTCAATGTTTGAGAGAACACCACAACACCACCCTCCTCGGGGAGAGGTAGTACATGTGGTGAGAGGATCCCCTCTCACACTGGTCCTCACCGAGGGGGCCAGGAGACCCTGAAAAGGATATAAAGAAGAAAATAAAAGAAGAGCCCATCGATCAAGCGTAGGGACGCCCGACGCTTGGAGGCTTTCCTGGATAAGAAGAAAGAAGGGAGTGAGGGGGTGGATGTTTCGGAGGCAACCGCCAGTTCACTCCTAGTGCCACAGGCACACCCAACGAACTACCGGCTCCCCAGCCGATATAGTTGGATGAGGACGTTCTGTGAAGATTGAGGAGGAACTGGAAGTTGCTTTTTCGCCACCTCCCACCCCTCACTCCCCTCTTCCTTCGCTTCTGAACAGCCAGGGCAAGGGACGCACACCAAATCAGCCATCACAGACCTCCGACACACACGACACGAAGAGAAGATTATGAAGGAATACAATCAAATCGTTCCAAGAATTTAGACAACGCTCAGATGAAATCACCAGAATGGCTATGGAATTCTTAGACAAACAAAATCAGCAAACAACCATATCTCCATCACAGCCACCTCCTAAAAAGAAGACCCGCAGGAAACACAAACGTGGATAAGCTGCTTCCTTCTACTTTCCTCCTTTACCACGCCCAGACATAGCACAAAACTCTTATACAGCTAAAGAGGGTCGAAAGGGGCTTGCCCCACAGCGTCCCTGCATGCCTTCGGGCACAAAAAACATTTCATTTCTTTCTTTCTTTCACAATTGCTTTTTTGGATGACAAGAAGACAAGACTGATTTATACAAGAGAACACAGAAGATGAAGAGAAGCTTTGAAGATAACAGTGAGATAGAGAGTGAAACAGAGGATGCTAGTGGAGAGAGCAAGAAACGAATATTAGAGAATGAAAGAGAAATATACAGAATCCATCCTCAGATGCTAAGAACATCAAGAAAATTCCATTCAAAATCCCATGTTTTTCCAATAACATTTATAGAATTTGATGAGAAGAATCCATTTGAAAACCTGTCCACAGTATTTGACAGCATGTTAGCAGAGATTAAAGATGAATGTACGATAGAAGTAAATGACCACATGAGAGTATCTGTGAATCACCCTGAGCTGGATATAGGTATATTTATTCCTTTTAACAAAGCATCTTCTATCACTGGTAATACAGTGTTAGATGAAATTGAAAAAGTTGTACAATCCAATGATAACTTTACTATCCATGATGGGAAATTATCTTTAGAAGTAACACACACTTCCTTACCACAAGTGTCCGGATGATATAAAGCAAATTTTGAATCTGCTGATAAAATGGTTGGTAATAAAAGAAGTATTGTTGAAATTGAAAATGTTAATGATTCCATGTGTCTCCCATGGGCCATTGTGGTAGGAAAGTGTCATGTTGATAAAGATGGATCAGAACTTTGGTAAAAGAAATGGCAAAAAATTAGAAAATCAAAACTGAACTTTCAAGAAACTGAAGCTAAGACATTGTTGGACAAAGCAGGGCTTGATTATAATACTCCTTGTGGATATGAGGTGTATTATAAAATACAAGATATGCTTTCTCCAGACTATGTCATCAAAATTCATACCCAGTATAAAACTGATTTCTTATTTGAACCTCCAAAAACTAGTAAGGATAGTAAAGTTATACATATATACTACCATCACCAGCACTTTGACACCATTATCTGCGTAACAGGATTTTTTATGGTATCAGTATTATTGTGAACTTTGCAATCAAGGCTATCGATCTAAGGAACGGGACATGTGTAAATTAGGTTGTGTTTGCTATGACCCATCAAAATGTATTCCTGAACTCTCCACCACTTGTTACAGTTGTAATAGACAGTTTATAAGTTCGTTCATCATGTTATCAAAACCACATCACTACAACAGAGAAAGAACAGAAAACCATTTGTCAACTAGTGCAAAAATGTAAAAATTGTAACATGTCAATATTTCCCAGGAAAGGAAAACCCATTTGTGAGGGGTTTAAAAAATGTAAATATTGTCATCAAGAAGTAAATTCAGAACATAAATATTTCATTCCAAAACACACATTACCTGATAATGACACAATGAGAAAAACTCCATTTGTATTTTTTTGATTTTGAAACTACTCAAGACTCAGAAGTTCGCATTCCAAATTTTTGCATTGCTCATCGTGTTTGTGCAGATTGTATCAGTAAACCCATAGATCAAAAATGTATTTCGTGTCATCAATTTCGTCAAAGAGAAACAATATTTAAAGGGGAGTCCACTTTGACAGATTTTTGTAAATGGCTTTTCAGTAAAGAACATAAGGGGACTACAGCTATTGATCATAATTTAAGAGGACTTGATGGACAATTTGTGTCAAGACATCTTGTTGAAAATGATAGCACAACTCCAGAAATTATTATGAATGGAAACAAATTATTCTGCTTCAAGCTCATGGTGTGAGACTTGAAGTCCTTCTCAGTGCCTTCTTTAAGTTTTCTTTCAATGAGATTGGCATAATTCCCTAAAACATTTGGTTTGACTGAATTAGCAAAAGGTTATTTCCCTCATTTGGCAAATACACAAACTTTTTCAAAATTATCTTCGTGATTATTTAGATGCAAAATTTTACATGCCTGATTCTATAGCTCCATCGGATAGGGAAGAATTCATCAAATGGCATAATCAAAAACTCACGACTAATGTTACGTTTAACTTTAGAAAAGAAATGGAAATGTACTGCAGGTCAGATGTTGATATTTTACGAAGAGGTTGTGGGGAATTTAAACAGAAATTTTTAGATAGTGATGGAAAAGACCCCTTAAGAGAAGCAGTTACTTTAGGATGCCTGTAATAAAGCTTAGAGAAAAACTTCAATGCCAGAACACACGCCTGCCATCATTTCAGACATAGGTTATCCATCTGCAGTCAAATACTCTATAAAGGCTATCAGATTTATACAGTTACTTGCACAAGAAGAACACATACACATACAAAATGCACTGAATGGTGGAGAAGTTAAAATATGAGATTATTATGTAGATGGATTCAACAAAAACACAAACACCATTTTTGAATTTTTTGGATGTATGTGGCATGGATGTGAAAAATGTTATCCAGACCGAAATGCAAAAAACTCAGTAAATTTAAAATCCTACAAAACTCTATACATATAGACACAGACTCGCATAGAACATTTAAAGTCACTTGGGTACACTGTGAAAGGGATATGGGAACATGAATATGGCACTTTATGCAAAACAGATTCTGAATTAAAAATTGCACTCAGTTTGTTTTTTTTCCAAACATGGATCCAATTAAACCACAGCAAGCATTATTTGGAGAGAGAACAAATGCCATTAAATTATACCATAAAATAGATCAAAGCTCAAGCACTGAAATAAAGTATATAGATATTTGTTCACTTTATCTGTATGTTAATAAACACAGAGAATATCCAGTAGGTCATCCGAAAATACAAAAGAAGTATAGACATAGATACACATAATTTATGACAGTATGGGGAGGGGGGCATTAAATGTAAAATTTTACCACCACAAAATCTTCACATGCCAGTTTTACCAATTCACTGTAACACGAAAATGGTTTTCACACTTTGCAATACATGTGAATAACACGAAAATGATCACTGTGAACACACACCAGAAGAACGCAGCCTTGTAGGTACATGGACAACAGTCAAACTTTCCAAAGCAATGGGTATGGGTACAAAATACTTGACACTTATCAGAATTGGCATTGGGAAGAATGGTCTTCAGAAATTTACAAACACTACATGAATAAATATTTAAAAATGAAACAAGAAGCTAGTGGGTATCCAGACTGGGTGAAACAGATATAGATAAAGCCACTTTTAAAAAAGATTATGCAGACATTGAAAACATAAATTTACAAGACATTGAAAAAATCCAGGAAAAAGATCATTTGCAAAAACCATGTTAAACTGTTTATGGGGGGGGGGGGGGATGCATAAACCAATGTTAAAACTAAAACAGATTGCATACATAATCCATCCAAATATTTTGACTTGATACAGAACCCAAATATCATTGTTAAACATGTAGAAATATTTGACCATGATCAATTTATTTTATTGAATTACACAGATACAAAACAAATGTATGAGCCTCATGGTTCAGCTAATGTTGTTATAGCTTATTTTGTCACAGCATATGCACATTTGGAATTGTACAAAGATATAGGAGGATTAGGTAAATGGGTATTATATTTTGATACAGATAGTTGCATTTATATACATAACCCATTACTTTGGAATCCAACAGTTATAAACGGTAGGTTAGGTCAGTGGACAGATGAACATCCATATGCAAAGATGAATATGAAGGTTTAGGTCCTAAAAATTATGGTTATAAATACATTACAGATGGACAAATACACACTTCATGTAAAGTCAAAGGAATTACATTAGATTTCAACACATCACAAAAAATCAATTTTGAAAGTATGGTTGAATGTGTACAAGATTGACAGAATTACAAAATAAACATTGAATACACACATAGAATTAAATGTAACAAGAACAGACAAGTCACAAGTGCAACACAGACCAAAACATTTTGATCTGTATACACAAAACATTATGTGGTAAATAAATATGATACATATCTATACGGATTTAAGACATAAATAGAATTAAACAAAACAAGAATAGACAAGTGTAAATAAAAATGAGATATGTCCATGTTAAAGGTATAAATAGAATTAAATGAAAACAAGAATAGATAAGTGTACATAGATATAAGACATGTCCATACATATTAAAGGTATAAATAGCCCACACCTATGATGTCAATGGAACATTTGAATTTCAACCATGCACCAGGCAGGATGTCTTTTAAAAACAAAATCTCACATAAGGCATTATTATATGCTTTTCATCTTATTACTCCTACTCACCAAACAATAACAAAAGATGTAATTCAAAATCAATTAGAAAAAATAGAAATGTATGTTGAATTTTGTAAAGCATTATACATGATGAATGTTTTTTTACAAAGACAATTTACAAACTATTTAGACAAGAGTTATGTGGGATTATATTATTTATGATGAACAAATCATAGATTATTTATATACACAATGTGTACCACAAATTGATCAAAGAATAGATTCTTCAGAAACCATATTTGAGTTAAAACCACCTTTACGAAAAATTCCCTCAAAGTGGTACGAGGAAAGCATGGAAGAAAATAGTATATAAGTTAGTGACAGAAAACTTTTTTCACAAAAACAATTATGGCATCAAGTGAATGTTTATTGTTTCAGCATCCCTGTAATATTTTCATCTCAGGACCTAGTGGTTAAGGGAAAAAAGAATTTGTTAAAAAACTGATTGATATGAAACATGATTTATTTCAAATTGTACCTCAAGAAATCAGTTGGTGTTATAAAGAATGGCAAAAGAGTTATACTTTACTAAAAGAAAGTGAAGACATCAAATTCATTGTAGGTATTCCTGATGATGAATTTGACATTGTCAATGATGTCAGTATACCACATCTTGTAGTTTTCGATGATATGTTAGGAGATAAAGATGAAGAAAAAATCAAATTATGGTTTACTCGTAAAGGACATCATCGAAATGCAAGTGTTATTTACATAACTCAGAACATGTTTCAACAATCTAAATCCAGTCGTACCATGAGTTTAAATGTTACTATGAGACATAAAGCAACAACATTATTATCTGCTTTATCAACTCATCCAAGCATGAGCTGGGATGATCAGGGTATATTAAGTTAAGATGGAGAAGAAATACAAGGTTCAAACGTTATTGATTTAGTTAATGATGTTCTTAGACATCGAAAAAGTTTCAAAAGCAAGAGGGTGGTAAATATTCAATCTTGGATTAAAGGATATAAATATACCAGAAGATTTTGTAGGAAATCGTGAACGTTGGCTATGTATGCATCGACAACACACTCATAAAGCCAGCAGTAAATATCAGAGTGCCCCTGAAGATAGTTGGCCAAAGTCTCCTTTATCAATACGTAAAAGTAAGAAAAAACAGTGGAGTGAAGACACACCAAAATCATTACTAAAATGTAAATTATCAAAATGTAAAATTACTGACAAATGGGTAGCCTATTGAATGATTTATTAAGTGAATTGTATTACAATACAAAACAATCTGCTGGTTATGGTAGTGTACAGCAATTATACAAGGCAGCACAGCAAAAAGATAATTCTATTACACTTGATCAAGTAAAATATTGGTTAAAGGGAGAAAGAACATATACTTTACATAAACATATCCAGAGAAAATTTTCAAGACGTAAAACTATAGTAGGTGGAATTGATCATCAATGGCAAATTGATTTAGCAGATTTACAAAGTTTACAATCTACAATGATCAATTTCGTTATTTAGTTTGTGTCATTGATGTATTTTCAAAATATGCATGGGTATAACCTGTCCATAATACATCTGGAGAGACATTAACAAAATCATTTCAAACTATTTTGAAAACTTCTGGTTGTAAACCATTATCATTACAATCTGATAAAGGTTCTGAATTTAAAAATAAGGTGGTTCAGAAATTTCTGAAGAGAAAAAACATTCATTTTTTCACAACAGAAAATCCTGAAACAAACATAAGTACTGTAGAACGATTTCAAGGTACATTGAAAGCACTTATGTGGAAATATTTCACACATAAGCGAACATTAAAATATACTGATGTGTTACAAAACTTAGTGGATAGTTACAATCATAGTTTCTATTGGAGTATTCAAAGAACTCCTGCTTCTGTATCTAAAGAAAATGAAGTAGAAGTTTCTCAACATTTGTATGGACAAAAAACTCAAAAGAAAAAAAATGATTTCCATGTGGGGGGTGTGGTACGCATTAAGAAAACCAAACATACATTTGGAAAAAGGGTATTTACCAAATTGAACAAAAGAATTATTTAAAATTACACATGTAAAATGTACAATACCACCTACTTACAAACTTTAAGATTTAGGTGGAGAAAACATTCAGGGTACATTTTATCCTCAGGAAATTCAACATATAAAAGAGGATAAAAATATACTACCGAATCAGTTCTTAATAGACGTTTAAGATGTGTGAGAAGAAAATTATTAAAGAACTTAAAGCACGTTGGGAAGGATATCCAAAGAAATTTGATAGTTGGATTCCCGAAACTGATTTGGTATAAAAACAAATATGTTATCAAATGAAACTTCATTATCTAATGGTTAGTGTTATTAAGTAGTTCTTTAGGCTATATTCTTCCGAGTCCAGGTTTAAATTATTAGAAACAACCAAAAGATAAGAAAAATTAATTCTTTTTACGTAACACTTCTGAGTGATAGTTCTATGAATATGTTTCCAAATAATACCCAATGTTCCTTTGAAACGCAATTACATAAACCCATCCATCTTGATAAAGAATGATGGGAAGTAGGTTTAGTTGAAGTAATTTTAACTTCAGAGGCAAAAAATATTACAGATGAATCTGTTTTTAAAATCATTGTGACAGATAGCAAAATATCGACTTGTATCAACAAATCATCTTTGAAACATACAATTCACAAAGGTGTTGCTGCTGTTGAATTAAATATTTTACCAGGTGCTTATGCAAATGGTGGTCATATCGTAGATGCAATGGAAACGGAAATTCAAGAAAAACTTGGAGATATATTTAAAACATTTGATTTATCATTTCATGTTGTATATTGAAATCTTCAAGGCCGTGTAAATATAGTAGAAAATAGTATTGGGAAAGTGGGTATTGAAATGTCAGAAAGTTTATTTCAAAAACTGGGGTGAAAAAATATTTTGTTGCCAGTATATCAAGGTATACCACGTCAATATGGGTATAGATTAGGTTCTATTTTTCGTACAGCATTGAGAATTGCTGTACCATTTGTACAACCCATAGCAAAAAAATCCATTTCAAACTGTAAAACGTGAAGCTTTGAAACATGGTATAAGCAAACATGGCAAAAGAACTTTTAGGAAAACGTATAGCACCTAAAGAAATTTCATTAACTCATGGAAAAGATGTTTTGAAATCAATGGGAGCATCTGCTTTAGGTATAAAAAGACAAAAACGAAAAGCAGTAAGTCATTCTAAGAAAATTTCTCAAAGAGGAAAGACGTATAGAGCTCCTGTAAAACGAAATTCAAGTCCACCTGATATATTTGATTAAAATCATGATGTTACATGGATCATGTGAACAGTTTGGAAGTAGTTTTGATCCAGATAATGTTTCACCAACATCAAGTGGTATAGAAAATATTGGTGAAATTGAACAATTCCCAATAGCATCTTTAAACAATTCTTCACCAATAGATTTTTAATTCCAAGACAAACAACCAAGTGGTTAGATCTTGCAGCATCTACACTTGAAGTTCAATTTAAAATTACAAAACAAGATGGGAGTGTTTTGGCTCCAGATACACAAATTGCTTTCATTAATAATTTTTTCATAGTATGTTTAGCAAAATTGATGTCACATTGAATGGCAATCTTATCACCACCAATACAGATCTTTATCCTTTTACAGGATTTTTGGAGAATCTTCTTAGTTATTCAAGGATGTGACAAAAACACAATTGGCTGCAAGTGAAATGTGGTATCCAGATTCTCCTGGTGTACACACTGAAACTACAAAAAGTTCATCTCACTAAGGGTTGACAGAACGTGCAAAATTAATTGGTACTAGTAAGTCTGTACAGATTAGAGGAAAATACACTTTGACCTATTTGTGCAAGAAATATATTTACCAAATGGAGTTGAGATGATAATTAAATTGCATCATAATCCATCTAAATTTTGTCTGATTGGCGCTGAACATGGGAAAATTGAAATTCAAAAAGCTATTTTTAAAATACCAGCATTAGATTTAATTCCAAAATTTGCAAATGATGTTAATGCACAAATAGTTCATTCTAGTTACAAAATGCCCATAAGGCATGTAGAAATTAAAACATTTACAATTAGAAATGGTCTTCATTCAAAAATAGAAGATCATCTGTTTCATAAACACATACTAAAACGAATTATTCTTGGCTTAGCATCTAAAAGAGATAAAAATGGAGATATTGGCACAACTCCATTTAATTTCCAACATTTCAATTTGAATAAGTTGGAAGTAACTGCAGCTGGACATTCCATTAAATCACGTCCCTTTGAACCCAATTTCGAAAGTAGACTTTATCTGAATTCATATTTATTATTGTATGAAGCATTTAATTTATCTTTGCAGGATTATGTAAGAGGATATACTCTTTGGAGAATTGATTTGACACCTGACATTGGCTCATCCTATAAAATCTGGTAGTCTTCGAATTGAACTTCAGTTTGCTCGAGCTCTTCAAGGGGTGATCAACGTTGTCGTCTATGCAGAATTTGATAGTGTGATAGAGATCAACAGATTTAGAGAAGTAATATTTGACTATTAAAAAAATGTTTCAGTGTGAGCACTGCAAGATGTGTGAAGAAAAAATACAAACATTATTTCAAGAATGTGTTGTGATAGAACTGATAAAATCCATTAAACAGAAAATGAAAAATATCTGTGAAGAATGTCGAAGCAACACAACAACATTAATAGATATATATATTGCAGAATGTTTACAGAAACTGTGTCCAATGACTATACTATATAATCTACACAAGGGAGCAAGAAGAATAAACTTATTAGAATATTGTGCTCATATAGACTTTGAAATAGACTGCCAAAAAGACATTCAAAAGTGGGCAGATTTAGTTAAAAGAGACTGGTCATATTATACAGCATATCTTGATTAACGGCTCCGTGTCAGCCTTTTTCAAGGCTAAGCCGATGGAAACCATACAATTACAATATATACTTGACAGTACTCAAAGGTTATCATCCTTAAATGGAAAAGTGTGTTCAAACGACTTGTTAACAAAACGAAAACATAAACGTAGACAAGCATATATTGGGAACACAGATTCATCAAAAGAACCAGGAAAACGTTGGATAGCCATATATTTTAAAGATAATCATTCTGCTATCTATTTTGATTCATATGGTCTACCACCAATGGATAGAGACATAGGCAATTTCGTAGTGAAAAACACAGGTTCATGGATAATAAATACAATGAGACTACAAAGTGCTTTTAGTGTGTGGAATGTACTGTATATTTGCTTTAGATCATCTTGCAAAAGGATATGATTTAGAGACAGTTCTTACTATCAAATCTCATCCAAGACATATCCAAGAAAACGACAGAGATGTTCTACATTGGTTTGAGCAAAGCTATAGACAATATTTAAAATGACTGTGAAGAAATAAAAAAAAATCAGGTGTCAAAACAAAAGTCCAAAGGCATTTTTCCATTATACTGTTTCTTTTTGTTAAAGTCATTCATCTATTATATAAATGTTATAGAAATCCATTATGTATCGCAAGCTGGATTTTTTAGTTCATTCTTATGTTTATTTAATTCAGACAGTAAATGAGAGACTGAATGCTTTAAGTTTTATTCAATGATCTCAATGTAAATAGTTTTTTTCATGGATAGGCAAACTCAGATCTCGGCGTACATATGTTCAGTTCATAACAATATATTGAATTAACTTTAAATAAATTTCTGTCATTTGTTAAAACTTCTGTGACAGTTTTGTGGATTTTGTTAGGTAGTCCTGTAATCCTTTTTTATTACAGCCTCCCACATATCCCATCAGTAAAACAGAGTCAAAAGTCACTTCTCTTTTTTACTGTGAGTACTAGATTAATATTGTATGCATCTCCATCAAATTTCATATTTTGAAAATACTCTCTTCAAAATATGAAAAGTTGACAGACAATCATATAATCCTAAATATTTTACACCTAAAACAACTGTCACAGAAAGTTCGACCACAACACGTGCCATCAACTTTTTTCATTTTGTTTTTTCTTCTTAGCTTTTCTAAAAAACAGAGAAATAGAAACAAAGATATCCTAAATCAAGTTTGGAATAAAATGCTGCAAATACGGCAGAGTGTCTCCAGGATTGTCTATAGGGAAAACAGTGCTAAGAGGCGATGGCACTATGGGGACCTAATTTAACACTGAAATCTCCATAGACATTTGTATGCGAGAGAAAAATCATGATCGTGTGTACTATGGGGACCTGATTTAACACTGAAAATTCCCATAGAGTTTTGAAATTTATGAAAAATTTGTGTCGTGTGCACAATGGGGACTTGATTTAACACTGAAAATTCCCATAGACATTTTTTTGCCAGAGTGTCATCGGTCCCCATAGTGTAATCCCTTACTACTTTTATAAAGACTGCACAGTTGCCATATTCTATGCAAGGTATCATGACACCTGTTGAATTTTCTTAGAAATGCGATTTTGTTTTTCAATGGAAATTCGTGGTATTGAGTGAATTGCGCATGTCCATCGAACATGGAATCCATCTTTTAAAAAAATGCAGACAGTGTTGTCCTTTTCCCAAATGCAGTCCTATCGCTACACTCTAAAGTGTTTTGAATGCTAGCTTTGTTCTTGGATATGTGAAGCACGTTTGGCCACAAGTTGTTCTCATGAAATATTATTGTATTATCAGTTCTGGTACGAATACGAGTAGCAGACTTCCAGGAACCAGTGGTGCCTGCTGTCAACTCTATGAGTTGGTTACACATGTGTTTCGTGTTCTGTACATCTCAACCCTCATTTTGGTGTATAATTTGTGTATATTTAATTTGAATTTAATGAATATCAGAGGTGGGAATTTCTGAATAAACAAATTAAACTCAAGTAAAAAATGAAAGATGCTAAAATTAAGGTGATAACCCTGCAACAGCTTTATCGATGAAGTGAATCTTAAAAAATTACCCTGTGGTATTGTCTTTTACTAGCCTATATCAAATGTTTATTTTTGGATGTTTACTGAAGAATAAGCTAGCCATCTAACAGGAGAAGTAAAAAAATTAAAGAACTACCATTCTCCAATAGCCCATTTGGAGGCGCATTTAGCATTGTGTACTAAGGTGTACTGCATATCGAGGGTGCACTTGCCTTCAACCAATGCTAACCCTGTGTGGATTTGGGGAATTTGACAGTTGCTTGCCCTTGCTCGGTGTTTCTCTTCAGCTTCCTCCAACTGTCCAACACAAGGTGACCCTGACTGTTGTAAGTGTCATTAAAACCCAATAAATAAATAACTACCATTCTTTATTATGACAGAAGGGGACTAGGCCTGTTTTGATAATTTTTTGGATAAAGGTCAAAATGTTTATGATAGAATGGTAGTTATTTATTTATTGGGGTTTTAACAACACTTACGACTGTCATGGTTACCTCACGTCGGACAGTTGGAGGAACCACCGAGCAAGGGCAAGCAACTGTCAGACTTCCCAACTCCACAAGGGTTTGCATTGATTGAAGGCAAGTGTACTCTAGACGTGTAGTATGCCTTACAACACAACACTACCGCGCCCCCACGTGGGCAATTGGAGAATGGCAGTTCTTTCATGTTTTTACTTCTCCCATTAGATGGCTAGCGTATTCTTCAGTAAACATCCAAAAATAAACATTTAATATTTGCTAGTAAAAGACGATACCGCAAGGTGATTTTGTTATGATTCACTTCATCGATAAAGAAGTCGCAGGGTTATCGTCCTTAATTTTTGCATCTTTCATTTTTTACTTGAGTTTAACAATTAAAAGCAATTATTGTCATCACCTTTGAGAAAAATGGTGGCTGAACATTATTTTTACTTGATTTTGTCAATTTTAAACGCAGTGGAACTTATTTAATACAATTGAACAGGTTCGGTCCATTGTTTAACACAATTGGTATTGTTTGCAACAACAGTTTAGCCTCAGGGTGTTTTGATAAGCGACAGACCATCATGAATAAGTTGCTTTATCGATGCATGCCATATACATGTGTAGTAGGTTTGTATTTCTCTCAAACTGACACACCATTTTGTTTTTCGAGGAATTCTGAGAAGTGTTTTTAAAAAATAAATTAAAATTTAAATTTAATTTAATTATAGATTCTTTGACGAAAATTATTAATATATTATATTAAATGAACATACGTCATTCAAATTGTTAGGGGGACTACGTCATAGCAATTAAAATTTAAGAGAGGGGGTAGGGATGGGGTAATGCATCAAATCACTGTTCGACATTAAGTGGGGGAGGGGGTATGATGTCACAGAAATTAAAATTATCTGCTACCTCCTTTCAATTGTAAGGCGGACTACGTCATAGCAATTAAAATTAAAAGAGGGGAGAGAGTGGGGATATTGCATTATATCACTGTTCGACATTAAGAGGGGGTAGGGTTATGACGCCATAGCAATTAAAATTATGAAAATTATTAAAATAAAAAATTTAATATGACTGCACCCTTGTCTTCTTTGTCCCTCCCCTGAACCTCGTTTGACTCCCCTTGTCGAGGTGGAGTCGGGAGCCAGCGCCACTTCCGGTCAATCCACATCGTTTGGTGCATCTCTACTACTTGCTTCCAATTTTAATGAACTTTTTTATATTGTAGTGCTAAAAAAATTAGCAGATTGCTGTTTTTCATTTTTCGATTTTCCGCCATTTTCGACGCTTTTAGACGTCAGTTGCGTTTTTTGACAAGTACTAGTTGATGACCTTCTCCTTGAAGTGGCAAAAATCGTCATTGGTCGTGCTTCGTTCGATGGTATCTGGAGATTCACTCTCGATCTTAAGTACACCTCTAGTTAGTCTGTGTGACACACACACACTATTGTTTTTGTACGGTTTATTTTTTTTTCTTTCTTTATTTTTCTTCTTTTTCTTTTTCTTATTCTCCTGTCTTCTGTCTTCTATGCACTTCCTTGTCCTCACGATAACTCGTCATATCTCGCTCATGTTTGGCATACTGATAGATTTATTTATTTATTTATTTATTTATTGATGTTTTTAAGGTCACATATTTATGCACAATGGCTAATCATTACCGTGACAATTTTACGGGTGGAGGAAGCCGGAGTACCCGGAGAGAACCACCGAGCAACGACGAGCAGCTGCCAGCTCCCCAACAGCTCCCCAACATCGTAACTCCGCACTGCAGCACAGGCAGGGTTAGATTGGTTGAAGACATGCATACCATCGACGTGCAGTACGCCTTAGTACACGGCGTCATCGTGCCCCCACGCGGGCAATGGAGATGAAGTGTCTTGCCCAAGGACACAACGCTGTTGCCGCAGGTGGGATGCGAACCGAGGACCTCTCGGCTTGCAGCCTGCACCTCTACCAACTGAGCCACCGCGCTCCCTACTGATAGATAGTCACACGTTCTCGGATTTTTAGATTCCTGGTGCATCTGGGGTGTCTGTTGGGGGTGTTTTGAAAATGGGTCACGCCCATATCTTAGTTGTGGTATGACCTATGGACCTGCGACTAACAACAAATGAGTTGACACTCGATGGAGGTTCAAAATATGGGTCAAGGTCACTGAGGTCACCTAGGGGTCATTGAGTGCCTTTTTCAGAATTGCTGGAAATCACATTTTTGACCCCTAATGCATTCCCGAAGTTCGTACATGCATTTTACACTAAAAAAGTGGGCGTGGTCAGCATTTTTGAAAGTGGATCATGCTCATATCTCAAGCACGGTATGACATATAGGCCTGAGACCAACACCAAATAAGTTGGCATTCGATAGAGGTTCACAGCATGGGTGAAGGTCACTGTGGTCACCCAGGGATCATCGAGAGCATTTTTCAGAATTGCAGGAAATCACATTTTATGGACCCATAATGCATTCCGTTGATCGAACCCTTTGAATGCTGTGCACATATATTCCTTTTCTGGTTTCTTAGAAAAATTGTTCTGATTCCTGTATGAATATCTGTAAATAGTGTTAAGGAAAATCCATTTCTGGTTTGTTTAGAAATATTTTACTCCCGAAAATAAGCCTCCATAAATTCTCTTTCTACATAATTTTTCCACATACTTTAACCCTTTTCACACAGACTTGAATTTAGTGGATGCAGTAAATTCTGTTTCTCTGGTATTTCAATTACATTTATAGAAGGCATGCCTTGATGATGTAGTTGGAATATTTCTGTCTTCTATGCCCTCTTTGTTCAGACGAAAACGTGAATACAAAATACGCTATCTCTATGATTTTTGCTATACAGGTAGGTAATTACCTGTCCTCAGCCATTTATGTTTTACTGACGTTTTGGGGTCCTGGGTGTAGCTCCAGAGGTCAAAAGAAGATCACAGCTTCTACTTTTACTGTAAATACAATCCGTAAAACAATAGGCAATACTTAAACAGAATAGAGTCTCTTCCAAACAAACTCATTAATGAGTAATGTTTAATGGGTCAAACAGAATAACATTGCCTGCTTATTTAATCTCATGTTACAAATTTATTCTCAACTCAAGCTGGATAGAGAACCCTTCACTTTTCAAAGCTTTATTAAATTGATTTATTCTCAATCATAACTCAAAATCGACATGTTATGATGCTTTCAATGGGGGGTGTATAGAAAATTCCAACTAGGAATGGATACTTAAAGCCCCCCACCCCCACATACACACTCCTCAGTCCTCAAACCCTGGGGGAGATTTTTCAAAATGTTGACTCCGAGTGACTGTCCCGGTGAGTTTTAGGACATCCTGAGAAGCAGTTTACATGACTGCAGCTGAATATCTATATCCATAATTTGAGGTTTTAAGACAACACAAAATGACAATTTCCTGTGGTACTGTAGTCTGTAAGTAGACCCTATCTGTCTTCATTAGGCATTGTGTTAATTACATGATTATACAGGCATGGTGGGTCGCATCGTTCTGCAAAGAGAATTATTTTGGCGGCTTCCTTTGATGTTTTTACCGACACATGACGCGTGCTGTTCTGTTAGACTGTAGTCGATCTCAGTCATTTAACTCTCATAAGCGTGTCTGTTCATTTTATGTTACTTTAATAAGAGGTGTAACCTACCATCGAACGCAGTTTTGGGATATAAAAAAATAGGCCTAGAAATTCAGTTTATCCCCCCACCCCACCCCACCCCCCACCCCACCCCCCACCCCCCGAGAAAAAATGTGTTTGGAAAAGTGTTAACCCACAGGGGCCGGAAAATAGACGAACTGTTGAAATAATTCTTACTTTTTATGCCCCCGCTACAAATAGTCAGGGGGGCATATTGTTTTACCACTGTCTGTCCGTCCGTTCGTACGCTGTCCGTCCATCCGTCTCCATATAGGGTACATTGCTTGTCCGACTAACTCCTCTTACAGTTTTCAAGCTATTACTTTTTTATTTCACGGGATGTTTCTACATATGCCAGAGGTGTGCATATGGTCAGGATTTTGATTTGTTTCTTTATTTCACAAAATTACAGGTTGTTAAACTTAGTCGATTTTTTATATAATTTCACCCGTATAGAACGTGATTTGTCCGGCTAACTCCTCTCTCAGTTTTGAAGCGAGAACCTTTTTATTATTACAATGTTTTACCTGCGTTCGCTAATATGAGTAAAGTTAGACATAGAAGAGAACAAAATGAGTAACGTGACCACGGTTGTGGAATTAACCTCAGAGCCATTGAGTAGTCGGAAAATCTTGCGTTGTTCAATCAGAATTCTGTCTGTGGGAGTCGCGGTTGGAATTTTCACAGAAATGTAAAACCAAAATCAGAAAAAGCATCCGTTACAACAATGCTTCCTATTTGCAAGTATTGGAATTTTTGCCTGAAAAATTTCCGACCATCTTGATTTTTGGACAAATATTGGGGAGGTGGGAAACCCCTCCTACACCCCCATCCCCGTAGCTACGTGCCTGGGTGGAGTGGCGAGTGTCTTTCTTAAAGTACCTATCCACAATTATGCATGAGGGAAATGGAATATTCAAGTGGTGTGTTTTTAACCCCCCCCCCCCCCCCCCACCCTTCATACTTCAATGTGAGTCCGAAAGCTTTCATTTAACGTTTTGTTCGATTCTGTCACATCGCCACACTGTACACAAAAGCCATTCTTGAGTTCCAACCAACTTCTTATTTCCAGTATGCCTCGTTTAAGACTCTTTAGGGCCGTTTAGGACCTTTTAAATGGCGCAGACAGGAGAGTGGTTGCTCACTGGTTACGGCATTGAACTTTAAATCGAAAGGTCCACGGTAGTCAGTACGTTGCGAATTTTGATATTTGCTCGCCGCTGCTCGGCATATCTATTCAGATACTCTGGCTTCCTTCGCTCGTAAAACTGTCTGACACGAGATGAACCTCGCTGTCGAAAGTGCTATTAAACCCCAAGAAAAATGATTCATCAAATATCTCAAGCATAGTATGTGATAATGTTACCTATAGATAATTTCTATCCCCTTAATCTTGTCTTCACGAGAACTCAAATACAAATCATCTGTCGTCAAATTAGAGAGAAGTTGCTATAGCTGTCACACATTAAAAATCTTATCAACTGATGCAATCAGAATTAAATTCCATCCCCAAACCAACTTGAAAGAAACCCTTTGAATTGCAAGGAAATTTATTTATTATTCAGCTCTGTCTTACAACTCTTGATTAATTCTAGTTGAATAAAGAACCCTTCACCTTTCAATGCATCTTGTAATTTTTTTTTCATTCCCAATCATAACTCAAGATCCACAGGTTTCGGGGCCGAGTGGTGAGTGGCATTCTCGAAACACTCATGACAATTATGAATTAATGAAATGGAATATTTAAATAGTCTGTTTTAACCCTCTTCATACTTGAAGAACAAAAATCTTCATGTAATTGATGACTGTAGAACGTTTTATAAGCTTTCTGTCACATTGCCGGTCTGTACACAAAAGCCATTCATCAAGAACCCACCATCTTATCTTATGTATGCCTCGTTTGGGGCACTAGATGCTCTTTTAAGACCGTTTAAATGGATCAAGCAGGAGCGTGATGGCACAGTGGTTAGGGCGTTGGACTTCAAACCGAATGGTCCACGGTTCGGTCGACATCAAGTGTAACTGCATTGTGTCCTTGGCAAGGCACTTAATCCTGATTGCCCATATGGGGAGACAGTGGCGTTGTGTACTATTTAACTGGCGTGCTTTTAACCTTTAACCCCCCCCCCCCCACCCCCCCCCCCCCACCCCGACTTCAATATAGAACCCAAAGATTTTATTTCATTCAATACGAGAATAATGACAAGCCTTTTCATATCCATATTGTTGCTCTAAACACGGATTGGCACCGGTGCGATCCCAACATTTTGCCAGTGCTAGTAGGCCTTCCAATGAGCTCTTGAGGCTTTTAAGGTTTTATGTCAATATCCCTGATATTCACTCTGTGACTCTTTTTCAGCACGATAAATCAAATACGAATCATCCTATCTCTATGCGTTTCGGCATGCTGGTTGACAACAACCAGTTTGCACACATCTATGTTTTTTCAGCTCGCTCGAGGTCTTGTGTGTGATCCAGTGGGCTGATTGCCTCAGTCTTCTAGCTCATACTAAATATTTGCTATCATCACCAAAAATGACAGATCTGGAGTTGGTGTATCCAATATTTTAAAGTGGGTTACGCGCTCATACTTCAGTGTAGATGTAAACATGGGACTACACCGACTGAGTTGAAAATTGCTGGAGGTTCAAAGTATGATCCACCTGAATGAGGTCACCAGAGGTTATCAAGTGCATATTATTCAGAAAAACTGGGAAATGCTTTTTATTACACCTTAATGCATTTCTAAAGTTTATCAATGTTTTTCATCACTCAAATTAGCTGGCAGAATAAAATAAATTTTGGTGTACTTTTACCTGATCATGGGTGAACAGATCCTTTGGTGGAATTAATTTCCTCTCTTTAATACATACATAGTTATTTGCCCTGATTTGAAGTAGGGTATTACAAAAAGATATATCCTATTTTTGCACGACTGGTCAAGTAATAACCTTGCTGTAAGCTTCAGCAACTCTTTTAGATTATATGAAAATCCGTCTGGCATGATCACCAGACAAGGTGGCAAAATCTATCCAACAAACCGAAAACCAAATTTTTCGCCGACCTCCCTTTCCACACGTTTCCCCGAGCCTGGAAGGAAATAAACAACGCTATCCAGAAACACAGACATCACAAATGAAAGAAAACAAAACGAGACATCTTTTTTAATATTTGGTATTCGGATACTGTGAACTGCCATGACCCAATATGTACAGTTTGCAATGCAACACTGGTCGCCAATGAGTATTGGCTTGCGAATTTATTTATTTATTTATTTATTTATTTATTTATTTATTTATTTACTTGTTTAGTTTTAGTTTTTTCGAAGTATTGACCATTCTGCCGCTGTTGGATTACAATTGTCGCCTACTGAGCCTCCACCGTAACACCATGGCTGGTTCGATGTCAGGGCAAGCTCCCTGATCACCAGGTTAATTATGTAAGGAACTCGACGTTGTCTTTGCCTGAAATCAGTTTTCGCGTACTGCGCCTCCTGCCTCGGAAAACCATTGCTGATTCGCTACCAGTCTAATTCTGTAAGGAACTCGTTGTTGTTGTGGACAGTGAACCAGTCTTGCACTGACATAATCCATCGCCTACGTTTAGTTTCAATCGGCTGGAATATTTCAGCTGCTCGAAAAAAACGAACCCATGTTTCGCTTTTCTTACCAACTAAATATTCTATCCGATTGAATCTGAAAATTACGATAAACATTCATTTCCTTTAAATCGATGCAATACATGTTTCTCACTGAAACAGAATCTTTGATGGCATTACCATTACAGTACAGTTGCCGTGGACTGTTCGAAATTACGCCTGGGCAATGATGTCCACGCATGCGTTTATCAGGAAATAAAAATCATCATCCCAAAATTTTAATTAATGAAGCACCGAGCTGTACCCGGTGCTTTATTAATTAACTTTTTGATTATTATTCCTATAATTAGTTTTTGGAATCTAATATTATTGCGTTTGTGAAAAAATTGCCAACCCGTGCA
Organism: Pictodentalium vernedei; assembly: GCA_031216915.1. Classification (NCBI taxonomy): domain Eukaryota; kingdom Metazoa; phylum Mollusca; class Scaphopoda; order Dentaliida; family Dentaliidae; genus Pictodentalium; species Pictodentalium vernedei. The sequence continues at coordinate 338,394,933 of CM062296.1, forward strand.
AAGTGACCAGTCCACGGTGGTTGTACTGTATGAATGAAAATTCACCACAGCTGTAGTTTTATGATTACGCACTGTAGTGCAATCGAGGCCTGTTATATACGACGCATTATCGTCGCGTGGAATTCAATTGATTCCAATTAATTGAATTGAAGTCGACAGTATTGCGACGTATATAACCATTTAATGTGAGTAGACGAACCTCAGACGAAACTTTGTGTCAGCCAGACGAATCTAATTCCCAAACTCGAATTAGATCCCTGTTGGTTATAGACGTCGCATCACCATCGACTCGAATTAAACGCAACTGAAATGATGACGATATGCTAATCAGGAAAACATCGAATAGCGTGATGAAATCAACAATTAGTCTGTGTGAAACAAAGACTAATGTTTTTGTACGGTTTCTTTTTCTTCTTTTTTTCTTCTTTTTCGTTTTTTTCATCTTCTTCTTATTGTCTTGTCTTCTGTCTTCTGTGCTCTTTCTTCTCCGCACGGTAACTCGAAAACGAATTGTCCTAACTCGCTGATTTTTCGCATACCGATAGACAGTCACAATTTCTCAGCCACCTATGTTTTTCAGATTCCTGGGGCATTAGTGGTGTCTGTAGGGGTGTTTTGAAAGTGGGTCACGCCAATATCTCAGACATGGTATGACCTATGGACCTGGGACCAACACCAAATGTGTCGACCCAAGATGGAAGTTCAAAATATGGGTCAAGGTCACTGAGGTCACCCAGGGGTCATTGAGTGCATTTTTCCGAATTGTTGAAAATCACATTTTTGACCCTCTAATGCATTCCCGAAGTTTCTACATGCATTTTTTATATAACAAAAGTGGGCGTGGTCAAAAATTTCAAAAGTGGGTCACGCTCATATCTCAAGCATGGTATGACGTATGGGACTAACAGCAAATGAGTCGAAAATCAACAGAGGTTCAAAATATGGGTCAATGTCACTGAGGTCACCGAGGGGTCATTGAGTGCATTTTCAGAATTGCTGGAAATCACATTTGGACCCCTAATGTATTCCCGGCGTTCATACATGCATTTCACACGAAAAAAAGTGGGCACGGTCAAACTTTTTGAAAGTGGGTCACGCTCATATCTCAAGCATAGTATGACGTATAGGTCTGGGACCAACACCAAAAGAGTTGATACTCGATACAGGTTCACAATATTGGTCAAGGTCGATGAGGCCACCCACGGATCATTGGGTGCATTTTTCAGAATTGCTGGAAATCACATTTTTGGACCCCTAATGCATTCCCTTAACCGAACCCTTTGAATGCTGTGCACATACACGCCTTTTTTGGTTTCTTGGAAAATTGATCCGATTCCTGAATGAATATCTTCAAGTACTGTCAACGAAAACCTATTTCTGATTTCTTTAAAACCATTTTATCCCCGAAAATAAGCCTCCAAAGTATTCCAAGTACATTCATGGAAGGGCGTTATGGCTCAGTATGTAGAGGTGAAGGTTGCAAACCGAGAGGTCCTCGGTTCGAATCACAGCTGCAACAACCGTGTTGTGTCCTTGGGCAAGACAATTCGCCCCCATTGCCCACGTTGGGGCACGGTGGCGTTGTACACTAATGCGTACTGCACGTCGATGGTGTACTTGTCTTCATCCAATGCTAACCCTGCTTGTGTGGAGTCAGTCAGTTGGGGAGCCTGACAGTTGCTCGCTGTTGCTCGGTAGTTCTCTAAGGGTACTCCGGCTTCCTCCACCCATGAAACTGTCCGACACAAGGTGACAGTGGCTGTCAAACGTGTCGTAAAACCCAATAAATAAATAAATAACATTCATAGAAGGCATGCAGTGTAGTTGTAATATTTCTGTCTTCTATGCACTGTTTGTCAACAGGATAACCCGAATACAATCAATCCTATCTTAATGTTTTTGTTATACTGATGGACTGTACTTGCAAATGAGTTGACTGAAGTAATAGCCATTATTTAAAAAGTTACAGAATCTCTCATAAACAAAGAGGCCAGAGAGAAAGCTGTAACTGTTACATAGAATAGCATTGTGTATTTATTTAATATCATGTTACAAAATTAATTCTCAAACCATGCTGAAAAAAGAACCCTTCACATTGTCAATCATAACTCAGGGTCGACAGGTTTCGGGATGGAGTGGTGTGTGGCTTTCTCGAAACACCTATCACTATTATAAAGGAATGAAATGGAATATTTGAACGGTCTGTTTTAACTCCCTTAATACTTCAATGTTAGTACAAACACCTTTCATATAACCCATGGATACAGAATGTTTTTTACGCTTTCTTTTCTGTAACATTTACTTCTATATGGACTGGGACGCCTTTTCAGGTGTACCTTCCAAAATAAGGCAATCTTAACCCTTTACACAACATAACGGCGAAACCAGCCAGCATTATTCATAGAAGTTTCCATTCAATTTTCCTTATTTTTTTATTTTTGCTTGAAAAACATTGCTTATGACCTCTCATTGGAATGAGCTCGTTTTTAAATGGTTAAAATGGGGTATTTAAAGGGATTATGTTAACCCTCTTAATATCTTAATATGGGACCACCAACATTTTACTTCTCCAATGCAGGGGGGCGCGGTGGCTCAGTAGGTAGAGGTGCAGGCTGCAAGCCGAGAGGTTCTCGGTTCGAATCCCATCTGCGGCAACCGCGTTATGTCTTTGGGCAACACACTTCACCCCCCATTGCCCATCTGGGGGCACGGTGACGTCGTGGACTAAGGCGTACTGCACGTCGATGGTGCACTTGTCTTCAACCAATGCTAACCCTGCTGGTGTGGAGTTAGTATGTTGGGGAGCTGACAGTTGCTCGCCGTTGCTCGGTGGTTCTCTCCGGGTACTCCGGCTTCCTCCACCCGTAAAACTGTCATGGTCATGATTAAATGCAGAAATATATGACTTTAAACCCCAATAAATAAATAAATAAATTCTCCAATGCAGGAATAATGATAACACTTTCTGCTCTCACAATGTTGGTCTAAACACGCATGGGCATCGATGGGACCTCGGTATTTTGCCAATGCCAATAAGTCTTCAGATAGGCTCTTCGGGTCTGTAAGGCCTTTTTACGTCTATATTCCAATATTACTGAAATCTTCTACTCGCAGTATATTTTCCAGAGGTGCCATGTACCTTAACATGCTCTAGCGAATGCGAATATTATGACTGCGGGGTGGTTTGCGAGGCGGGACTAAAGTTGTGTACTTATTTGTTTTAGGACCGGCGATTAATTTGATGGTCTAGTGGTTAATTTTTGTGCGTCCCAGGTTCTAAATTTTTGGACCTGGCCGACTTGGGTTAAGGGTACTTCTGGGGTGGAATTTCATGCAGAAATATTTTACCAAAACTCAGAATTAATTTTGGTGAAATAAATTTTTAATTTAGAAAAGTGTCAATGTTAAAACCTTTATTTTAAAACTCATATCATAAAATAATGCAAAAACTAAAAACTAAAGTGTTGAAACTGACACTTTCAAGGTGTTAAACCCATTCTAACTCCTAGGGTTTGATTTTAACACTCAAAGTGCAATGCTTTAAGCACTTAGACATTACAATCGTCAGACATATGAAACTTGAATGGATGGCACTTCCCATGTGTCTAGCATTGGTGGTTCTTCCAGAATCGTCCATAATTTGATTTGCGCTTGGTGGGTACATAATTAAAAGGACACAACGGAGATGACGCTGATCAGGCTCGAGAGTTCGAGCCTGAACCGCGTCATCTGCGTTGTTTCCTTTTAAGTGTCGCGACATTACACTTGTCAAGTGGTATTATTGTAACACCTGTCAAGTTCTGGGATACCTACACTTGAACAAAGTGCTAGTTCAGCACTTAGTAAGCGTCAAATACAGCACTTCAAGTGTAGTTTTTAACACTTTAGTTTTTAGCGTGTAAAGCGAAAATGAACCAGGAGCCTAAATACCATGGCTTAAAGCCATTACCCACCTTGTAAATTGTTATATCTCAAGCTTTGAATGAATGAATCTTTATTTAGCAGTATACAACAGAAAACATAAAATTATACATGCATCATTATAGAACAAAAATAAACATACAGAATTATAGACAAAAATAATCTAATAAACCTGTGTACCGCAGGGAGACGGCATAGCCAGATTGGCTGTCTACCTGTCGTCTCCCGGGGATTATATAATGCAACATTGGAATCGGACTGTCCAACAATCGTTCATCTATACTTTGTCTTGGTCGCTGGTGGCTAATGTAACTCACACAATTTAGTTAAGAGACGAGCATTGAGTTAACCCTTTACCCAACATAAAAAGCAGACGACACTTGCAAAAAAAAAAACAAATAAAAAAACAAAAAAAACCCAAAACTTTTGAATCACTATATTCTTTCATTCCCAAGAACACTGGTCGCGAACCCCCATCGGAACGAGCTCGACGAACTCGCCCCAAAGAGGGGCCATAACCCATGCTCCTGAGACAAAAAACGAAAAAAAATAATGAAAACTGATTGGCAATTTTTGAGAATAGCGCTGGCCGGCCCCGGCCGCCACGTTGGGCAAAGGGTCAAGAGACGAGAATTTGTCCAGTCGTATACAGTACCAGCAGAAATGTGTCAATAGTAACTACTTCTCCATCTTTGACAACTCCAAACCCCGACGCCTCTCTGTGGGGTGCTCTCAGAGAGAGACTCCCACGGACCGACGCTAAGAGTTGGCGTCCTCAACAGGAGTAGACCAGGTACAAAATTCCCCTATTGTTATTTCACTGCCCACGTCGGTCGGCTCTGCACTTGGAAAGCTTTAAATTTGTGTTATCTTGGAAATGCATAAAAATGAAAATGAAAAATGCATACCCACTCGGTTTATTCTGAAAATATTCTACCTATTGTTAAAAGCACAGTCAGTACAGTAAGGATTATTACAGTCGATGTTGTCGGAGTATTGGGACAATAATTTTGTGATTAATTGTTTTTTAAAAATGTTTCTGTTGTTTATATTACGTAAATCAAGGTCTAAATCGTTCCAGAGTTTGGGGTACATGTGTGTTGGAAAATTCTCAAGAGACCTTGTCCTTGTTATAACAATTTGGAGGGTATCTCTCCTTCTACTAGCTCTACCCGTAGTATTGACTACTGGGTGGAAATAATGTCTAAAGGATACTGGCAGGTTATCATGATACCAGTCAAAGACGAACAGGCACGCGTGGAGTTTGAAGAGATCATTTACTTTAAGAATCTTATTTTCCCGAAAGAGGGGATCAGTGTGTGCATTATATTTCTTATTGTTTATTATACGGATGGAGCGTTTCTGAAGAAGCAGCATCTTTTTGGTCGTTCTAGCATTGCCCCATACGTTTATCCCATACACTAAATGTGTGTGTATCAGGGCATAATAAAGTGTTTTCAGAGCTTCACGGGGAAGTGTGGTCTTCACTCTATTTAGTGCGAAGTTTGCCCGAGCAATCTTTGAAGAGAGTTGAGATACATGATGTTTATAAGATAAACTATCATCAATATGTATTCCTAGGAATTTAAGAGATTTTTCTGCATTATTTGAACCTTTTCTACTTATGATTTGGCCATTTATTAATATATTTTGGTGAATTGTTGTTTTATTTTTGGCGGAAGGGTTGATTAAAATATATTTAGTTTTTGTTGCATTTGGTACAAGTTGATTCGCACAACACCATTCAAACACTTTTTCAAGCTCTTTATTTATGAGTTGGACCAATTGATTTGGGTCTGGACCCGAAGAAAGCCCAGTTGTGTCGTCAGCAAAAGATAGGAGATTTAGGCATGTAGCATGATAGATGTCATTGACATATATCAGGAACAGTGTTGGGCCGAGTATCGAGCCTTGTGGAACTCCGTGTGATATTTTTGCTCTATCAGATGTATGGTCACCGTATGAGACATACTGTAACCTATCAGATAAATAGCTTTTAAACCAGTCATTACCCAAACCTCTAATACCATATCTATATAGTTTATTTATTAAAATGTCAAGGTTCATTGTATCAAATGCTTTTGAAAGATCTAAAAATAATGCAAGTGTGCTGTTTTTGCTTCTTTTATTATTTTCTTCTGATATAGTTTTCAACAATTGCATGACAGGATGCACCGTACTATGAATTTTCCTAAAACCGTACTGATTTGGATGTAGGATACTAAAACGATTTAAGTATTTTAAAAGTCTTACTGACATAAGTTTTTGTAACACTTTTGAGAATGTCGGAAGAATGCTAATGGGTCTGTAATTTGTAAAGTTATGTTGGTCGCCTGCTTTAAATATTGGAATAACTTTTGCGATTTTCATTTTGTCTGGAACAGTGCCACATGAAAACGAACAATTGAAGATGTGTGTTAATGGGTTAACGATGGTGTCAATAGTTTGCTTAAGTAGATTTGAACTAATATCATCACAATCTTTGGTTCCTTTTGACTTTAGGGATTTTACGATATTCATAATTTCAAGATCACATGTAGGGCTTAAGTAAAAAGTATTAGTAGAGTCTGCCTCTATGAAGTCGTGAAATGACTTGTTAGTACCAGGTATTTTATCACTTGTTCGTTTTCCAATATTCGCAAAGTAAGTATTGAATTCTCTAGTTATTTCTGTCGGGTCACTTATTTCTTTATCATTATGTATAAAAATTTGAGGTATGTTGGTTGTTCCGTTGAACTTTTTAATGGCGTCATTTAGTATTTGCCATGTTTTACGCATGTTAAATTTGTGCTCGTTTAGAATACTTTTAAAATAACTTGCTTTGCATTGCTTTTTCACTTTATTAAATATTTTACAGTAGTTTTTGTAGTTTTTTATATTATGTTCAGTTGGGTTTTTTAACTTTTTATTATAAAATTTGCTTTTATTATTAGATGAGACAACTAACCCTCTTGTCATCCAAGGTTGCCTCTTTATGAATTTTTGATGCGTACAGACGCGTATTCGGGGGAAAGCCGCATCAAATAATCCTAGATATATATGTAAAAAATTGTTATAAGCCGTGTTTGGGTTATCTGAACACATAACAGAGGAAAAATCACATTGTGATAGAAGTAGTTTGAAGTTTGCAATAGTTTCAGCATTTACCTTTCGAGTCCATGAATATGATTCTTTCTTTGTTTTGAGGGGCACAGTTTCTACGTGAAAAGTACCAACGTGGTCGGAGGCGTCAGTTATTATTATCCCCGATACTGCAGTGGATAAAATATTGTTAGTAAATATGTGGTCGATGAGTGTGGCTGAATGTGTAGTTAAGCGGGTGGGTTTAGTAATGACAGGTAAAAATCCCTGGCTGAACATTTGGTTGATATAATTATCTGTTTGGGCGTTGGAGTCATATTTAAGTAGATCAATATTAACACCGCCCATTATATAGGAAGATACATTTTCCTGATTTAATTTGTCAGTTATTTCGTTTAGTTTGTTTAAGAAGATATCAGTGTCCGCTTTCGGTGGTGTGTTGGGTCTGTAAATTACCCCAATGATTCTCCGAGATTTATTAACATTAATTTCGATAAAAAGAGTTTCTATGATATGAGGGATGAAAGTCTACAGGTCATGACGAATTTTAATATCAATATTCTCTTTAATAAGGAACCCGACTCCTCCTCTACCGTCATCACCTTCAGGACGGTTGCGTTTTATAAGATTATGATAGCCGTCAAGGCAGTATGATATATTAGAGGGGACATTGAAGATTTCTGTTAGGCCAATGATGTCAAACTTATTTTCTGTTCCTTGCAGGTTGAACAGAAGATCACGTAAAGATTCCCAGTGGGCATTAATACTTTGACAGTTAATATGAAAAAGCGAGAAAGATTGGGTTTCATTATTGATAAAGGAGCTTTTGAAAGGGGTTACAGCACTTAGTTCGGCAGAACTAACAAGAATTTCTAGTTCCGACAGGAACTATTAGAAGCTAGTTTCGACCGAAACTACAAGATGGGAAAATCCGATTTGACAACGGAGGGTGCCTGCTTTTATTCACACTGCAGACAACAAGGCACCAATGAGAGGGAGTCTCCCACTGGGATCCTGTTCGAACAGTGAGTACTGCATCATCCTTTCTATTTAACACTTAATAATTAATAACTAAGAGCGGCGATCCAACAACAATTACTGGATGAAATATTTATATTTTATCTGCAGCACAAAGTCTGTTAAAGTTAACTTCGTGCAATGCTATCATACCTCCCTCAAATAATAGACTAGAGTGATTGACAATTTAAGCGATTTTATGTAAACAGTTCTCTAGTTGTACTAAGTGCACACAGTATCATTACTTTAAGCCTTTAACCCTTTACCTAACATGAAAAGCAGACGACACTTGCAAAAAAAATTCTTGAATAACTAATTTTTTTCATTTTTTGATCTCAAAAACATAGGTTATGACCCCTCATTGGAACGATCTCGACGAGCTCGTTCCAAAGAGGGGTCACAACCTATGTTTTTGAAACAAAAAAATGAAAAAATAATGAAAATTAATTGGCGATTTTTGTGAATAGCGCTGGCCGGTTTTTACCGTTACGTTGGGTAAAGAGTTAATTAAATATATGCTAAATAATACAAAGGAACAAAAATGATTAATTCTTCCGCAAATATAGCAACAAGGGCCGTTTAGAAAAGATAGAACAAGAGAATGAATCCCTTGTTCCAAGGTTGTCTGATGACAGTTACACATGCAATGTGACCTTGACTGTTTCGGGTTCCAATTTACCACAGAAGCAATGTTGAGAATCCGCGAAAAAATGAAACATAAAATGTGTCTGTGACTAAAATATGATAGAAGATCACTTCACACTGGTTGAGAATGACTATGAGCATTATAACGATGTGAGATGAGATTTCTTCAATCTCACGGGAACTGACTCCGGGAGGCTCAAGACTATTTTGCTACTTTCCTTCCCTTTCAATGCGTATTGCTACATCCGATATTCATGAACGAAGTTTGGACTTTCATGAACGATGTTTGGACTTTCTTTTTGTAGTGTAGTCGTAGAACAATTTTACCCGGAAGACATTGGTTAAAAAAACGATTTTCATGCCGTTTGACGCGGGAAGCTCCCAGGAATAATATATACAAAATCCATCTTGAGGAAAATTTGAGGAAAATTTTCTATAGCCATTTGAAATTGGGGTCTGTTTTGGGGTGGAAAATGTCGATGATACCATGGTTATTGTTTTGTTTCATCAGACATTATACACAAGTCAAAAGACCACATCATTCTTTTTCATTGAGACCTCTGAAAAGGTTTTTATTGTTTTACATCCACCCTGGTAATGTTTGTCAGTGAAGTGCTATTTTTATAGGGTTTTTGTTACAGGAGTGAGGGTGCAATCGTTAGCTTATTAAGGGAGTTGGAGAATATTGTTTTAAATGCGGATTAGTATAGAATTGATAGTCAGAAGGTTCACTTCAACCCAATTACTTTATTTCCTCGTCTGTTAACAATTGTCCAAAGTGGAGACAGTATGGCTGAATACTTTGCATTTGAGCTCAGCCCAATACCCACCTCACTTTTTAAAGACAAAGATATGAGAAAACCCACGAAAACTGATCTGGCACAGGCCATGACAGAATCTGTTGAAGTCTGTGAAACACTCGACAATTTAGCCATTGTTGACGGCGGGGCTGTAATTCACCGAGTAATATGGACTAAACCGTCCACATGTATTGGGATAACACAACAATATGTGACATATGTGAAGACCAGTTATAGATGTGGGATATTGTGATTAAACACCATGAGCATCGAAAGAGGGATGGAAAGACTTCTTCCGATATTCTCGTACATGGGACAATGGAAGCGCACAACAATAGGGAGATATTTTTCTCTAACTCAACCAACAAAGCACAGTTTATAGCCTTTTATAATGTGGGGTACATGATTGTTGAACGGAGTCAGCGTTGTCGTTGTGGCGGATGACACTGCTATCCTGATGCTTGTAACCCTTTACCCAACGTAACGGCCAAAACCGGCCAGCGCTATTCTCAAAAATCGCCAATTAATTTTCATTATTTTTTCATTTTTTGTCACAAAAACATAGGTTATGACCCCTCGTTGGAACGAGCTCGTCGAGCTCGTTCCAACGAGGGGTCATAACCTATGTTTTTGAGTTCAAAAATGAAAAAAAATAGTTATTCAAGAATTTTGTTTGCAAGTGTCGTCTGCTTTTCATGTTAGGTAAAGGGTTAATACACCACTGGGATAGTGGAACCATGTCCAATATCTTTTTCCAGTCTGACGCCAAACGGTCTTAGAGAAACCTCAGGCAATATGGAATATTAGAGACGTCGTGAAGAAAGTTAGTAGATTGATAAAAAAAACATATTCCGTTTACTCGTGCATTGAATGGCTGTGACAGCACATCTGGCACATATGGGCAAGGGAAAACTAACCTCCTTCAAAGAATAGAAAGTTCAAAAGAAATCCAAGAGATTTCAACTCATATTTATGACAATGCTGTAACACCAGATCAAGTCAGAGCAGCTGGTATTGGGCGGTTTACAATTCTATATGGTGGAAAGATTACAGATTCCCTGAACAATTTGAGGTATGCGAAATTCATGAGAATGGTTTGTTCCAGGAGAGCATCAATCGAACCCCCAAAAAGTACTGCTATGCAGCAGCCATGACTGGAGTTGATTAAAAATTCATCTACATTTAATTCAAGAAATCATTGCTGAAAGAATCCATTCAATTTATCGGAGGACAATTTGATTAAATGTGCCAAAATTATACTTATTAAGTGACAAGAGGAATTTTGTCATAGGCAGGAATATCCTCCAGCAGCACGTAATGAGTTAATCACAGTATGTGTCTAAACTATGTTTTGCGTTCTCTATTACCACAGTTTGCTATATCCTAGGACTGCAATGGAAACGAACAAAGATTCTGTATCATATTCCACAGATACCGATATGTTAGACCTTGTGAGTACTTAACATCATTAGTGTACGTTTACGGTGATAATGGCGGTCATCATTGCAGCCATTTTTGGATATTGGTGTTTTGGCTTATGTCTACACAGAAGAGTGATCTACAGACAGTAACTTCGGAGAATATTAATAATTATTCTTGTTCATTTGAGACGTCTGTTGTTGACTTGTGGAAATTGAAATTGACCGATACTGGAGGCCATATTGGCGGCCATCTTGGAAAGTATGTTGCCCAAATTTTCACCAAAGTGGATTTTGGATATGCTATTCTCAAGAGCTTCTCGCGTCAAAGAGCACCAAAATCGTTTTTTTTACCAATTTCTTCCCGGAAAAATTGTTCTACGAATACACGATGGTTAAATTGACCATATGGGATGGGATGTGGAGTGGGGTGGGGTGGGGTGGGGTGGGGTTACAATTCTTGAAGTGTAGGGTTGAGTGTCAATATATTCCATGTAAAACAATAAAAACCTTTTTAGATATCTCAATGAAAAAGAATGATGTGGTGTTCTGTATAATGTCCGACACTAGTAAAACAAAACAATAACCACACGAATACGTGGTATCATCAGCAAAATTGACATTTTCTGTCCAAAAACAGGGCCCTCATTTCAATTGTCTCCAGAACATTTTCTCCAGTATCGATTTGGGTTGTTTTTGGATATGTTACTCCCGAAGCTTTTCAGCGTCGATTGGTATAAAAGTCGTTTTTACCAATTTCTTCCGGGTTGGTCGGAAATTTCGGTTTTTGTGATTACACTATTGAGATGGGCAGGAGAAAGATGTGATTGAAGCGCAAAATTTAAGTTTCATCGTTTCAGAATTGCAAGGCTTATTGCACTTCTCTCAAGCCCCAGTGGTATACAATCACAGCCGTAAATCCTGGCTATTCTCAAACAGGTACTTCGCCGGAGACTCGTCGGGCAATTGTTGGTCATTTTACTGTACAGCGATCGTCCAAGGAACATGACACAATTGCCCAACAAAACTGCAATTGATGAATGACGCTAATTATTGTTAATTCCCGGCAGGCGTTTTTTATTTTATTTTTATTTTATTGCCGATAGCGCTTGTCTTGTTCGGCTCGGCTAATGCCACATACATAATAATACATCCCACTGCTGTATCATATCTAATTTGCGATGCCCTAACAACCAGAGAGCTTCCTATTAGTGCGCTTATGACTCCTGAACTGAGCATAAAAAGGACACCTATTTAAGGCATTTGGGGCCGGGGATAAATAGATGACATCAAAATACGATCACAATGGGCTCACTATGTTAACTAGTCCACACTTGGTTGCACAGAGTGTTATGTAATTTTTATGGTTGCTTATACAAACCCCATGGAGGGTCAAGTTTGGACTACAAGTTGGCATGCATACATAAAAAATGCCTTTTTCTCAAGCGTCAAGAAAAATGCATTTCCTCAATCTACAGTAATCTGATGATTGGAATAATATTGGTGTTGTCTGTCGGGTAATTTCATCTATTCGTTGGGTAAGAGTTTGTTACACCGCTCCAATATTTTGGCCACGCTACGGCCCTTTATACAATCAATACAAACTGTCGATGGTTTAGCGCGATTTCTCGGCTGTTTGATTATTTTCAGTACTCACCTAAATATCTGCTAAACACTTCGCTAACTGTAGTAGTTCGTCACTTGTATTGTCTGGACGACGTTTCCACCTTGGATTATATTATGGAATCGGGCTGATGTGGCATGTTCCTGAAACTGGAAAAATACTAAGGGAGGTTTGTTGCATTATTTTTAGACCAGATAGTAGGTCAAAGATATTCTAGTATCAGATCGCAAATGGTGTGATCAATTTTTTACCAAATCGACACAAAACATGAGAGGAATATTGTTCTTGATACTACCGAAATCCAATAGTCTCTCTCTCTCTCTCTCTCTCTCTCTCTCTCTCTCTCTCTCTCTCTCTCTCTCTCTCTCTCTCTCTCTCTCTTTCTCTCTTCTTAAACGCCTCACCTGATACGACTTGCACAAACAGAATCGTCCCAATGAGGGGGCCATAAGCTAGGTTTTGAAGGCAAAATTAAAAAAAAATATGAACAGAGATTTTTGTGAATAGCATTGGATATGGTCGTTATGTTAACCCTTTACCTAACGAATCGGCCGCATCCCTCCGCGTAATATGCAAATTCAGCAGTTGGAAAAATATTAATTTTCTGAACATTACAACAAACCTATATCATATGACCCCTCATTGGAACGAGCTCGTCGAGCTCGTTCCAATGAGGGTTCACATGATATGGTTTTGTTGAAAAATTTTGAAAATATATTATATAAAATCACAAATTTTGAAAGGTAAAGGGTTAATTTGTGAATTTGCTTGTCAAGTAGGGCAAATAACTTACTAATCCGACACAAGCAGAGTTAGCAACGATTGGAGGGAAGTGCGCATTCGGATACGTCTTACTACACAGCGCCACCGCGTCCCCACGGAATTATTCGGGATTACGTGCGTTGCCCAAGGACACAACACGGCAACCGCTAGTCAGGATTGGAACGTGGACCTTCGGGTTTGAAGTTGAATGTTCTAACCACTGGTTACTCTTACAGAGTATTGAAGGTAATTTTGTACTCGACTACCATGCAAGTGGGACATCCACACACCCTGTTACTTGCTTTTCCAAAAGAAGAGGTGAAGAGGCCATACTCAAAATTGTGACTTTACCCCTACCTATAACAAGCTGAAATCTCGCATATAGTTTATTTGTGATCCGGCCATCAAAAAAGTGATGTTTGAGTTTTTGTCCGCACACAAATATAGAAAAATGCATTTTGGGGGAAAGAAGCGCGAAATTTCGGAGAGTTTGGTAATAATGGTCGTTTGAACATACAAAAGGATCAATTTTCACGAGATGTGTTTTTCGGTTCTGTTATACGTTCTGGTGGGTGATAGAAGTGACAGATCTTAGAGATCAATGCATTTGGTCTTATTTGGGACATTTTTTCTCAACAGTTTACAAACATCGCGGTGTTTTTGACTGAATTAAAACATATAGCTCAAAATTGTAAAATTCTGTTTGAAACAGGTCATAGTATTTACTTATTTATTTATTTATTTATTTATTGGTGCTTAAGGTCACATACTTATGCACAATGGTTAATCGTGACAGTGACAGTTTTACGGGTGGAGGAAGCCGGAGTATCTGGAGAGAACCACCGAGCATCGACGAGAAACTGTGAGCTCCTAAACATTCTAACGCTGTTCAAGCTCCGCTCAAGCAGGGTTACAGCGGTTGAAGACATGTGCACCATTGACGTGCAGTACGCCTTAGTACACGGCGCCATCGTGCCCCCATGTAGGCAACCGGGAGAAAGTGCCTTGCCCAAGGACATAACGCGGGTCGTCCCGGACGGGGATCGAACTCGGACCTCTAGCATAGAAGACCAACAATCTACCACTGAGCCACCGCGCACCCTAAACAGTTCATTGCTTTATCGAACAAAATTTCTGCAGGGACAAGGGAACACAACGATTTATCACATGCTACATTGCCCATCATATTACCGTGATTCTGCCGGTATGAATGACACAACCCGAAATTGACATTAGTACAGTACAGCGTGGACTGGTCGTAATCCACCCCTGGGCAGTGAGGTCCGCGCATTCCTTTAGTAGGTAATAAAACTCATCAGCAGCAAAATGTTAATTAATGAATTAATCATCAATTAAATTTTTGATGATTATTCCCGTAATTGGTGTTCGCGATCGAATATTATTGCGTCCGTGGAAATACTGTTAAACCCCGTGGAAAGTGACAAGTTAAAGGCGGGCGTACTGTAGTACCTAAGGGTTCAGACGACCAACATTTGAGAAATCTCATCTGAGGATTTCAGGTGATGTCATGTTGCGATACGATGCGATGCGTTGAACGCATGGGTGGGCATGTTGTGACGTCATTGTCATGATGATCCCTGGTATTACTACGAATGGTGCTGTTAGGGTAATGCCTGCTTCTTTTGGATATATAATGTATTGGTAGATTCCGGATTTGCAAGCAATCTTCTTTTAGTCCTAAAGATTGCATTTCTTTGTGAACACCTTCTGCCATTCTTTGCAGGTGTGACGTGAAAACAATGCTGGTCAAAAGCTAAATGTTGATGCTTAGAGTATCTTCCCTTTTGTACACTGGTGACACCTGTTATTGTGGTATAGTTATCCCCAGATAGCTCTCCTCCAAATGTATCCTGCAATAGTCCATAAACATGTAATAAGGATTCAAAATATTCGCATGTGCGCTATACATGTATGTTTTGGGGCACATTATGCACTCTCACATAAGCACATTTCGGCACATCCAGTATAAGCACGCGCCTGTACAATGTGCACTGCCATTTAAGCACTGATTGGTAGATCTAGTATGTGTCCATGTGATGCATGTGTTGTGATGTATAGACAGTTCGTAGGCAGATGCCAGGCTCGTGTTAACTTGTTCAGGGACTGGTACGGGCTTGAATGAATGGATCGATTTGACTGACACCTGCCGAGACTTGGTCGAAGGCAGAAGTCGAGACAGGTTCAGAGATAGCTGGCAAGCCTGTAATAGTGTTAGAAGTTAGTAGTAATTGTATAAGACTCTTGTGCAGGACACATAAATGGTAGCCATGGTACACACCAATTTAAACACAAATTCCGCACCTTCAATAAGGTGCAAACTACACAACGCATGTATCGATTTTTTACTGCATCCAGTAAAGCCCTCGCACGTCTTTCAATCAATTTTCCTCAGTTAGCCTAGTTGTTCACATTGGATTACGCTATTCAGTTCAATGAGCCACATTGAACGTTAATGATTTGTCGCAGTTATTACGCCAGATATTATTCCATAATGGATTGATAAATCACTTTAGATCCAGGGGTACTTCGTATCCATAGAGCGGACAACGTTAGTGATATAAACCATTTTGGCGAAATGAGATAGGAATGGCGGCGTTATGCTCTCATGAGTCATTCCGAGAATTCAGATTGGCAAATGAGGGATTGGATCCAGTGATATTTCTGAGCACGGATTGGTCAAGGTGGTGTTGACTGTGGTGTATCGAATGTCACTACTTAATGAGGGGAAAAATAAATGACCTAAAAATAATTAAGTAGATATCGCGAAATGCTCTCGTGTGCATACATGTGCGTCTCATGAACACAGCAGACGGATGCACTATATTTCGAAAAATACAAAAGTGAGTGCTCATTTCCAGTTGGTGCTTTTGACTATTTAGTCAAAATTTTCGTGCGGACATACCGACACACGGATGGGAGAAGGTCTATGGTATATATCCCCGGAATCCTCCTTCCTGGTCTTGGTGATAATAACGACACACATTAAACCATAATTTGGCTAGGTTGTAAACAACAGCGGTTGACTTCTCGATGAGAATCCTTGCAGGAGGGAGAGTGTTTGTGAACTAAGTTAAAGAAATTTACTGCTGATATGGGACCTGCTAACCAATTCCCACTGTGAAGGGAGATGTGCCTGTAAAGTGAGCGGAATATGTATATGTTTATCTCAATCAAGTGCGGCGCCCCCAGAAACTTCCTCGTACCAGTCTTGAAAAAATGACACAGCTGTACCCCCATTAGTTGTGCCTGACCTTGACCTTTGACATGACCTTGACCTTCCTAGTACCATATAGCCATTACACACAAATGGGTGCACGAGCGTAATTTGTGAAGACGTGGGTATACTTGAACTCTCGCCGTTTTTTGTTGGGTTTTTTTTTAGGTGTGGGTGGGGTTGGGGGTGGGGTAAACCATTAATGAGGGAGGAGTGGTAGGTCGGAACTCAAATATAGAATTGTGTTGCAGGCATGAGGCTGAAAGTTACCTTAAATTTCAATTGCAGTCCCATTCAGAATAGAGTAGGCAATTTTGAACGCAAGCATTCTTTGTGAAGTACGCATTGTCAGATCTGTATGATCTATTAAAATATATATATTGGATGAAGGGATGGACTAGTGTTATTCACAGACATAGATATGGATATATGGAAAATGTCTGTGAGAATTGTTGTTCATATCTTGTGATGTCATGGAATATTTTCATAAAAAATGAGTTGAGACACACTCTGGAGCAAAATACCAATGCAGCTGCGTCATTCTAAGTCACAGCAACATCAGTCACCTCATTATAGGTATGTCCCATATCAACACATAGTGGGCCATCGAACATTCCTGTTGTGTGACATGCCCCCTCCCCCTCCCCAATGAATCATAACAAAAATTGTCCTGACCATTCCTATCATGGTGCATGCTTAAATTCTGTTGGGTCCTGAGGCACACTGTTATGGGAACTCTGTCCGTGGTGACATAAAAGTAATATAATTAATGCATAGCTGATGACTCGTTCCCAGGTCGTATTTGCCCTCCATTTGCCCCTAGAGGAAAAACGTGCTGCTTTAAATGTGTGTTAGGGGCTGGCTGGCTGGTTGGTTGGCTCGTTCGCTCGCTCACTCGCTCTCTCACTCGCTCGCTAACTCACTCACTCACTCACTCAATCACTCACTCACTCACTCACTCACTTACTCACTCACTCACGTCAAAAGGTGGAGGTCAGGTAAAAAGGTCAAGGCCGGGCCAAAGGTCATGTAATATAATTAATGCATAGCTGATGACTCGTTCCCAGGTCGTATTTGCCCTCCATTTGCCCCTAGAGGAAAAACGTGGTGCTTTAAATATGTGTTAGGGGCTGGCTGGTTGGTTGGCTCGTTCGCTCGCTCACTCGCTCTCTCACTCGCTCGCTAACTCACTCACTCACTCACTCAATCACTCACTCACTCACTCACTTACTCACTCACTCACGTCAAAAGGTGGAGGTCAGGTAAAAAGGTCAAGGCCGGGCCAAAGGTCATGGTCAGGTCAAATGTCAGGTATAACTAATGGAGACACAGATGGATTGTCTATGACATTCTTGAAAAAATAACACAACTGTAACCTCGCCCCTACATTAGTTTTACTTGACCTTTGTCCTGATCTTGACCTTTGACCTGACCATGACCTGTGACCTGACCTTGACTGTAATGGTCATATGGTACCAGGAACAGAGGATGGTGCATGGACATACATTGTAGACACGTGGGCATACTTGAACTCTCGTGGTTACTACATGTAGTGTTAAAGCACGAAAGAGGGAGGCGTGGGTGGACTATACACGAATATATAATTGTGTTGTGGTCATGAGAATGAACGTGACTTAAATTTCACTTACAGCCCCATTCAAAGTCGAGTACAGAATTGTTGTACATATCTTGTGACGTAATGGAATGTTGAGACACACTCTGGAGTCAAGACCATGCAAAATACTACCACAGCTGTGTCATTCTGAGTTACAGTGAAATGAGTTATTATAGGTATGTACCATATAAGCAAATAGTGGGCCAACAAGCATTCCAATACGTGATGCACCCCCCCCCCCCCTCCCCCTCCCCAAACAAAACAAAAATGAATCATAACAAAAACTGCCCTGTCCATTTCCATCTTGATCCATGCCTAAATTTGGGGTCAATAAAGATGATTTAATGAGGTATGATGTTATGGAACCTCTATCCACGGAGATATAATAAGAATACAATTATTGCATAACTAACGACCAATTTCCAGGTCGCATTTGCACGTCATTTGACCCTAGTGGGAAAAAGTGCTGGCCTAACTGTATGTTAGGGGTTCACAAAGTTTCAATGTCGAGGGGCAGAGAATATGCTTAATACTTAACCCTTTGAACTCTAGTAGTAGTATAGCACGTATGAATCGTGCTTGATTAACCGGACTTTTGCCGGTGCAACTAGTGTTAAATTCGCATAGGAGCCGGACTTTTGCCGGTGCAACTTTTGCCGGTGCAAAAGTACCCCCCTTTCAGCTAGATCCGGTAAATAGTGTACGTACTGCATATATAGTATGCTATGGCATGTATAGTGATATATGTACGCATGGAGCTATAGGTATATATTATGGGTAAGTGATGGAAAGATGATGGTGAAGATGGGTTCTCTTGAAAGTTTTTCCCGCGAAACGGTTGACGTTGCTATTGACGTCGTGACGTCATGATGCGCACGTGACGTCATAGAGATGTTGACCACTGTTATTGTCCAGTATACAATCTGACATAACGTTATTCGGGTCAGAGGATGTCGGGCTTCTCGTATGGGGTGGCGGCGACATAGTAGTAGTGGTATATATGCATGTAGGTCCCAAGTTAGCCCTTAGTACTATTAATCCACCTTATGCTTCATATTATCCTATGTCTGCTATAGCTAAGTCAAGCAGTAGGGTGGGTGGGTGGTAGTGTGGTATTGCGAGATAGTCATTGGTGGTTTAGATTGGCAGTACAGGATGAATGATCTGTTGGTCTATTACCCCCCTTAGTACTATTAACCTACCGAATCCTTTGTATTATCTTATGGCTGGTATTGGTAGTTTAGTGTTAGGCCAGGCAGTATTATGTTAGGTTGTTTAGAACGGGTGGCATAGGATGCATGGTATATACCCCTGTAGGTCCATTCCTCGATATTATTAACCAGCCGATTGCTCTGTACTGTTCAATGACTGGTATAGGGAGTACGTTATGACAGGTCAAGTGGTATTGTGGAGTGGGGTTGGGGGTAATGCCTGGCAGTATAGAACAACGGTATAGTATGGACGATATATACCTCTGTGGGCCCCTGCAGGTCCCATGTTAGCCCTTAGTACTATTAATTCACCTGATGCTTCATGTTATCCTATGACTGGTATATGTAGTATGGACAATATATAGCTCTGTGGGCCCCCGACATCCGTTGATACTACTAATCGACTTAATGCTTTACGTCACCCCATAACTAATATAGGTAGTATGTAATGTGGGGCCAGACGTTATTGTGGGTGGGTGGGTGTAATGCATGGTCGCCTAGTGTGGTAGTGTAGGGTGTACGCGTTCTCCCCCTACAGTTCCCATGTTAGTCCTTCGTACTATTAATCCGCCTAATGCTTCATGTTATCCTATGACTTGTATAGGTAGTATGTAATGCTAGGCCAAGGGGTATTGTGGGTAAGTGTAATGCCTGATGTTAAAACACGGAATCCAAATTTTACGGACTCGGCTAGGAATCTCAATTACGGAATGCTTTATATGTATACACTGATGGAACATTTTGAAGGCCTGGGCGAAGGTATAGCTAGGAAGTAGTGGTACACGTCAATATTAATGGATGGTAGTTTAGTCAATAGTACTGGTACAAGGCCGCAAAGGAACAAACCTGCTGTAGAAGCTAATGGTAGGACAGGTAGACCATACCCAGTAGAGGCCTTGGAGCTTTGGCGACAAGATGGAAACGGAATCCCATTTGTGGAATCTCTTTTTTGGAATCCCATTTGTGAATCCCTTTTTAGGAATCCCATTTTCTGAAATGAGGATAAGAGTCGTATTAAAAATTCCTCAATGAGGTCTAATTTACTACGACTCTTATCCTCATTTGACAAAAAGGGATTCTCCAGAAGGAATCCCATTTGCGGAAATCCCTTTTTAGGAATCCCATTTGTGGAATCCTTTTTTTCTGAAATGAGGATAAGAGTCGTATTAAAAATCCCTCAATGAGGGATTTTTAATGGTCCTCATAACCTCAAAATTCAATGAGGCTATGAGGGATAATAAATGAGGACTCATTGAGGTCATCTCTATGACGTCGCGTGCGCATCATGACGTCACGACGTCAATAGCAACGTCAACCGTTTCGCGAGAAAAACTTTCAAGAAAACCCATCTTCACCATCATCTTTCCATCACTTACCCATAATATATACCTATAGTCCCACGCGTACATATATCACTATACATGCCATAGCATACTATATATGCAGTACGTACACTATTTACCGGATCTAGCTGAAAGGGGCCGTACTTTTGCACTGGCAAAAGTTGCACCGGCAAAAGTCCGGTTCCTATTGGAATTTAACACTAGTTGCACCGGCAAAAGTCCGGGTAATCAGGCACGATTCGTACGAGATATACTACTTCTAGTGGTATCTTCCATGCCAGTTCAATAGCAGCAAATGGAAGAGTCCGTCTTCATTATTTGAGGTAGACCAATCAATATTTTCAACGTGCAGCCTTTGGGCTGCGCGTTGAAAATATTGATTGGTCTATCCCACACATTTACTGAACAGCCATCCAATTTAATAATGTTATGATGTATCATGTTCCTAGCCGGAAAAACGGCCGCTAGGGTTCAAAGGGTTAATATTATCTATCGACCGGAATGTGTGTTAAACCAGGTGAACTAGACTTAGGCCTTGTTACGTGTCCGGTGTATCTGTGTGAAATTACTGAGCATTTTAGTCTGTAAAAGTTATATTTTAGCCAGTGGTTAACGAAGCAAAAGAAAACAGCGATCTATCTCCCAATCCAGGTGGTGGCGCAAGGAGAGGGGTCGCAGTTTAGTAACCCACCAATCCCCGACCTCACCTGGTAAGGGGTAGCACACGTTCACAGGAACATGCCTCCTCTTTTATGAGCTTGTCGGGGGAATACCCTATCCCTGTTGGCAGGAATACAAGTATCCTAGTCTGGAAAAATCCTGGTGTAATAACGGCCACAAATCATTAACGTTCAAAGGCGCCCATTGGGCTGAATAACGTAATCCACTCTGGTAACTAGGCTACTGGGGAAAACTGACTGAAAGATATTCGGGGGCTTTATTGGATGCAGTAAAATCGGTATGTGTTGTGTAGTTCGCATCTCAAAAAGTTGATATTAAAGATACGGAATTTGTTTTTGAATTATCGCTTGAGTGCAGTCTTGATTGAGAAACATTTATTGCGTCGGTTTTTTGCCCAATTTATACAATGCAACGCCCAATCTTGTATGGAAAATATGTGGTACTTTGTTCAGTAATACATACCGCTGGTTCGTTTCTTAGAGTGAATGTGTTTTGTCACCAACTGTCAAAATTTGCTCACACCGGACCGAACCATGGTTGGCCCGCTGCGTTTATCGGACGAACTCCATATAAGCTAAGACCATGGCACCATAGAAACCAAGATGGCGGCCTCCAGTATACAAAATGGACGACGGAAACACGTATCACCTTAACAACACGCGCTGCGCATGCGCACTTACACAACGTATCACTATGGAGATGACGTCACAACATGGCCGCTCACGTGGGTTACCATAATAACACAGCATGGCGCCACTGGGTCACGTGACTATGACGTCACATGAGATCCTGCAATTAGATCCTGCAACCTGGGGTGGAGGGGAACATACACTACTACTGATGGAAACTCTTCTATCTACTTAGAAGAATTCAATACAAAACAGCATAACATAACTCCGGTATACAAAAATAGCTATGTAATTTTTACAAAATGCTATTCATTTTTTTTAAATTTGTAGCATTTTGCAACGCAAAGAAAAAAAGTTATTTTGAGCACTGATAAATAATGCCTTTAAACACCAATATATTGGAGAGGCATAAAATGCAGAACTGCGTATAATGTTTCATAGTGGAAGTCAAGGCCGACATGTGAGCACCGTAGGCGCGAAGCTACGCGCACCGAAGGCGCGAAGTTTGGATGGGTGTCTGGGGATCCTCCCCCTGAAAATATAGAAAAATTGATGTGCTCAGATGCGTTTTCCTGGGTTCTGGCAATAATTACAGAGCTATTTTGCAGTTCTATATAACTGTTTTTTTGTTGAGAAACATTTTTAACGCGAGTTCTTACATGCTTGTAAAAAGTGAGGGAGCATTGCCCCCCCCTCCCCCCCCCCCCCCCCCCCGTCCCCTCCCCCCTCAATCCCGCATATGCCAACAAGACTGGTGTTGTTCCAAATTTACAAAAATACATCTTATAAATTATACACTAGAAAAGAATACAAGCAGTCACTCCCAGTATGCTTTTTGACGGGTAGGCCTTTTCTTAACCCATGTTTATTGGCCTTTTTGGGGGCACACCAATAATCGCTGTCCCATATTTATGCTGCGCAGTAAGAGCACGATATTTTCGCCTTCGCGGCTTCTATTTCCGAACCAGCAGGCCTGGTCTCATTTTTTCACGGCGTCCTTTCATGGGTCTTCTTCCTTGAATTGCCCCCTCCCCCCCCCCCCCCCCCCCACACACACACCTTGCGAGTTTTAAACGTTTGCAAACTTTTACAAAGTATTCGTTAATGAAACCAAACGACACTGACTGTATCGGCTCAGGTAGCCTAAATGTACTCAAGCGAACTCTGTATTTTTGTTTTTAAATTGGCTGCCAAGCGGTGCCGTTGTTTTTGGCAAAGACTGATAGGCACTGGACTAGCGGGGCAATAAGATGCTTGCTAACAAACACAACCCAAGTATGGACGGTCCCATGGAAAATTTGGTAAAATGTGTTTCAACATCATATAATTTAGGGACAGTTCGCGTAGGCCTATTATTATTTTGGCACAATGGTTATTGTCCTTAATTTGTGGGTGAATTAGAGGGCTTGTAGCCCACAGACAAGGGGCGCCGGATCAGCAGGGGGCAGCTGCCGCCCCCTGCCTTCAGCCTACGGGGGCGAGCGAGGGCAAGAAGTGCGCTTTTTTTCTTAAAACTATGCAAACAATTCGCCCCCCTCCCAAATTATGCAAAAATTGCCTTATTTGAGAGACTGAAAAAATAAAAAATGCCCTTTTTGATTGGTCTCCTACCCCCCCCCCCCCCCCCCCCCCCCCCTGCTCGACTGCTTTCGGCGCCTCTGGCCCACACTGTAATGAAATCTGAAAACTGTATGCTACTTTTATAATTTTAACCTGAAGCTCATTGACACTGGGTGTTTTTCCACGCCGCCAACATTCACCTTCAAAAGCAGTGGCATTCCCAAATGTTGCACCATTCCCATCTGTTGTCCCCTCGAAGCTCCCAGGAAAGGACTACCCGGAACAAATCCCAGCAGAGGTGGCCTTACAGTGCACAAGGACATGGAACTTTTCCACAATCCAATTCTCCAAAGTAGAAGTGATCATCTCAAAGCCTAGGCCTACGTTTCTGTAAAAATAGGCCTGATGGCTCACTACTCCCAATTCCACTCAACCAAATCCAGGTTTCTCCATCTTAATCACGGCAAACCGGCCAAGAACGGACAGAACATCAACAAACCAAACAACACGAGGTATCATCATAGGCGACAGGTCCAAGGGCCAATTTCTTTATGAGAGCGATGTGGGTGCGGGAAAATGTGCACCCTCCTCCTATTGCTGTGGACCGAGAGACTTCCGGTTGGAAAAAAATCCATGGTCTGAAACCTATTTTCACCCTTTACCCAACGTGGATTGCAGACGACACTTGCCAGAAAAAATTCTTGAATAACTAAAAATTTTCATTTTTTTGCCTCAAAAACATAGCTTATGACCACTCATTGGAACGAGTATAATTAAATTCGACTGGCGATTTTTGTGAATATAGCGCTGGCTGGTTTTGGCTGTTACGTTGGGTAAAGGGTTAAAGAGCATCCTGCTAGCTGCCCTTTTAACCTTGTAATTGAGGAGAAAATTGTCAACAGTTGAACTTTTTGGGTGCGCGTGGCTGAATTTGGTGAAAATATTCCATATGGTAAGGTCAAAAGTTGCATTGAGAAAAATGAATTTATTCGGGCAGTTTTCATAAATTTATCATCCCAAACTTAAATGTAACACACAGAAGAGTGAATTAATAAACTAGCTAGGGAGACGACTTACATAACCTGTCAGCTTATTGTCGAATCCCTTCTTTACATTGTAACCCATCTATTTGTTCATCTTTGTTATCTTGTGTACTATTGTGCATTTTGTGTTGTACCTTTCTTATTATCTGCTATGTAATGTATACAAGTAACAAACTTTCCAATAAATATTGTTTAAACTAAATGTAACACTTTCATAAAATCGATTTCTCCTAGACTCAGGGTGGGAGGGAGGTGCAGCCCCCCCCCCCCCCGGCGACCCGAAACCGGACTGTTTCCACGGGGAGGAGGGGGGGGCGGCGGGCGGGCGCGAAGTTTTGAAAATTTCCGCAAAAGTTTTGAAAACATCAGAAAATAATCAAAAACCTCCATGTTACACACACATTCTAGTAGAAAGATGCCAAAATGACCCCCAAAAACCTTGATATTGCGCACATATTCCACTAAAACGAGGCAAAATGTCCGACAGAGGTTACCCTTCCCCCCCCCCTCCCGGCCCTCTACTTGGGTCGGGCCTGCCCTCCCGCTCGGACTCGTATACCGTCATTGCGTGTAGGCCTATGAACAACAATACGCAACACCACCATAACCCATCTCCAACATCAATAGATCAATCCTCCCCAGAAAATATGTTCAACCCAACAAGCTTCTCGAGCTCTCCAAACCAAAAGCTCCAGATATAGCTTCAATTAAATCAGCAAAAAAAATAAGATGTATCCCTCTCTGGCCTCCAGCTTCCTTCGTTACCTAGGCCCATGCCTATTATCTCCAGTGAAAACATTCAGTCTATCTTCGTTCGCCATTCGCCAATTGACAATTGGCGAATGGCGATTGACAATTGGCGAATGGCGATTGACAATTGGCGATTGGCGAATGGCGAATTGCAATTGGCGATTGGCAATTAGCGAATGGCAAATGGCAATTAGCAATTGGCAAATGGCGAATAGCAATTGGCAATTGGTAAATGGCACTCGGCAATTGGCAATTAACGATTGGCAATTGGCAAACAGCAACTGGCGAATGGCAATTGGCGAATGGCAATCGGCGATTGGCGAATGGCGATTGGCGTGTCGTCTCAGGAACTCCTTAGATTACTACTTAATTGCAGCACCATATATTCTCTACTCGAAATTTGTTTACAATTGTTCATAACAGCACAAGAAACACTTGCAAACTTTCATTATATGGACCAAGTGATAGAAGTTTCCAACTGTTTTTTGTGTTTTGTCCTCGGCAATTGTAAATAATTACTAAGTAAAAATGTAGGCCACAACGATTTAGGAGTAATCCACTCCACATATTCTGTTCGTTATTTCACTCCCGCCCGACCTTGCTAATGACGCATTATATTTTGCATTGCACAGCACAAATGTTCTTGTGTATTTCAGACTACTTCATTCTTCTGCAGTGAGGAGCGCATTAACCATTTACCCAACGAATCGCCCGCATCCGGCAGCGTAATTTGCAAATTCAGCAGCTGAAAAAATATTATTTTTCGAAAAATTTCAACAAAACCATATCATGTGACCCCTCTTTGGAACGAGCTCGTCGAGCTCGTTCCAAAGAGGGGTCACATGATATGATTTTGTTGAAATTTTTTTAAAAAAAATTTAAAAATTATATTTAAAATAATAAATTTTGAAGTCACCTGCATTGGGTAAAGGGTTAACTAACGAGCATTTCTGCGTTAATTGTAACATGACTTCTAGTTTCTACTGTACTCAGCAAGTGCAGATGCGAGAAGCACATGAGGTTGCGATCGGAAAAATTGAGTTGTTTTTATATCAGTTATATATATCTCTACCCTTCACTAACAATTTCCTGAGAAGCAACGTCAGCCTCTTCTTACTTTTACAGCCCATTGATGAAAAAACACACTCCGTTAAAAGAACACTTTTTGTCATTATCTAGCTTCACAAAAGTCCATTTTCAAGTGACAAAAATCTATTTTCAGACAAAATGCATATTATCGTTCAAAGTAAATGTGGTGCATTCTGGATTAAACCAGCCCAGATCGGTTTACTCTGTTGACGGAAATGTGTGTGCATGGAAATTTGCTAACAGACGCAACGATGCGGATACATTATCAACATGTTTGACCTATTTCGTAATGCAACTTTAGTGAGCAAATACCATCAATGTAAAGTAAAATATATTCTAATGACACGCGTGTTTCTATTTGTTTCCAAAATACCATGTGTATTACACAATTCATTTTCCATCTTTAAATTTCAGCCGACTGTTTCACCTTACCACTTGAGAGCGTTTTTCGTTAACTGTTCAGTGTTGAAATCGATCTGTGAGGCCCAGAATAACAAAGGTTCCTGCTGGAGCTTCATTTTTAGACCTTGGGGCTCCTTAGGATCTCATTTGACTACACCCCAATAGGCGGGGTCCCAGGTGGAGGATAGGAGAAGGGCCCGCTTGCATGGGCAGTCCAGCTGTGATATGTATAAATAAGCAGGCCAAGGTCAAAGTGGTACGAATCTGTGTTATCCCAGGCACCTTCTTCTCTTGTGAGGTGCGTGCTGAATGTTATGGAGGACAGGCTCCTGTGTGGGTGCGGACAACAGCTCTAGTGGCCCCGATTGGGCAATCATCAATTATTCAGGATACTGTCCAGGGTACCACTTTCGGCCCCTACTTCATGGTAGGCAATTGGTCGATTAGGCTCGGTTTGATCAATTGGGAGCACCACAAATGAGCGTCACGTCCAGACATTGAGCGGTCACTGAACTGGCCAGTCGATCATAATTAGACTATCTTTCCTCATTGTTCTCTTCAAAATGGTTCCTTTTTATACTATTGGTGGGATTTGACCAGTATACCGCCTTCTTTTTGATGGCGTGGCCGAAGCCGGAAAGTTGGTCACTGTTGGGTGTTTATCACACCACTGACCGTGTAGGTCACTGTTGTAACCTGGCGATTGCTTTTGGTCACCTCTCGTTGGGCTCACTGTGGGGCCGTGGAGTGACGGCGATTAATTTTTACAAAAATAACACGGCTCACAGTAGGGGAATGGAGTGATGGCGATGATTTTTTAAACAAAAGGTAACATGGCTACTCAAGGGTATTAACCGGGATAGAAAAGGGTGAAACAAGACATTTTTTTCATACTCTGATTCAGGTACCAAATGTGCAATAATCATTATAATGTAAACCAAAAATATACAATCTCCTAAAAACTTGCCAAAAAATTAAAAAGTTGAAGCTATTGATGAAAAATTTAAAAAAGCATCAAACAGCAACCCATTTGCGTTGGAGAAGGCCATTAAAGGAATACCAGGTGCAGGCAAAGATGTTACAAAATTGAGACCGGGGGATTTGTTGATTGATTGTGAAAGAGAAAAGCAGTCTTATAATGTATTACGAGTAACAAAGTTAGTCGATATGAAGATGGATGCCATCCCACATAAAACCATAACTCTTTACCCAAAGCAGACGATATCGGAATTTGCTATTTAAAAAAAAATATTATTTTCAAATTTCTTAAAAAATTTGTTTTAAAGATAATGCTTTTTCAACTTCGTTAGGTAAAGGGTTAAATAACGGCAGGGGCTGGTAAGATCAAGTGAACTTCCAGACATTGTGAAAAGTAATTGAGATAATGAAATTTCAAGATGCATCTGCAGTAAAAAGAGTGGGAATAAGAAGAGGTGAGAAGCAATCAAACATATACATGCTTATTCCCTTTTGACAACCGTCAACAACTAAAAATCAATTCGAGTTGGTCATATGAACATCGTAGTGGATCAAAATATACCAAGTCCATATAGGTTATTACCAACATGTGGGTTTTCAGGATGGTGCATTGAAAATCGAGACCTTGTCTCTGGGTATATATCGACGAGTCAGTCCTTAAGGACGAGTCGATATCTCGCCCGGAGGCGAGGTCGAGACTTCAATACCCCATTTCGGAAACCCACTTGGTGGTAATAACCAATTTATCTTGCAATATTCATCTTTTATGTCATTTCATTT
The DNA here is from genome assembly GCA_031216915.1 of Pictodentalium vernedei. Lineage (NCBI taxonomy): Eukaryota > Metazoa > Mollusca > Scaphopoda > Dentaliida > Dentaliidae > Pictodentalium > Pictodentalium vernedei. The sequence continues at coordinate 338,423,517 of CM062296.1, forward strand.
TCATTTTTCTTACCTCTGATTTCAGAGTGTGAACACCATCGGATTAATCACCATGGCTGATTTGGATATTCCAATTGAATTACAGAAAGCTTTGTCAGCTCTAGGCGTCTCTTGCCCTCTCAGTTGGAGTCTTCAGACGAGTGGCAAGAGCGACCCTCTAACGCTGGAGTTTGACACAGAGGAGGACACCACCACACCTCCTTCGGGGAGAGGTAGTACCTTTAGTGAGAGGAACCCCTTTCACACTGGTACTAACCCGAAGGAGTCTGGGCCTGGCCCTGGGAAAAGGATGAAGAAAAAGAAATAGAGCCCATCAACCAGGTGCCGAGATGCCCGGCGGCTGGATGATTTCCAGAAAAGGAAAAAGGAAGAGAAGGCGGAGAAGAAGACCGAGAATGCCAATACCATTTCCGAACCTCCAACACCTGTAATTCCAAGCCACACCCCAGTTGCCTCTCCTCCGGGGGACAACTTGGAGGATGGCGAGGTTATAAGTGAGGTGGAGGGGGAGATGGAAACTGTTTTTTCAGACCCTCCTTCTATTCTCCAATCTCCGCCCTCTCTATGGATCTGCAAGCGCGGATTGACGCCTCGCTCGCTAAAGCCTAAGCAGCCATTGAATCGTCCCAGAGACACTTGGAGGAATCAACCAGAAAATCGAGAGAACAAGAGACGAAGTTCACGGAAGCCCTTCGTGAAGTCCGGCTGAACCCTACCTCACCAATATCGCCAATTGCCAGCCCATCAAAGCCACCGGCCAAGAAAAAACAGTGTAAAACAAAGAAAACATCCAAACGCCGCAAATAAAACACCTCCGTATTCTAAGTTCTGTCGTCTTTGCCTCCCTAGATATCCTCGCCACCATGGCTGCGTCAGACACAATTCAAACACACAGAACACTGTCAAAAGGGTCGAAAGGGGTTGCATCACCCCAAACCGTAACTGCGCGCCTTCGACACGCTGTAACCATTCTTTCGTTCCTCTCTCTCTTGCCTTGCTCACATATATTTTGTCAATCATTCGGCATCTATGAATTGATTTTTTATGAATGAAGATCATGACGTCACAGTATTGCGTTCTTGCGCTGTGCATGACGTAATCCCCATTCATTGTTCTAATTGTACTATAACCTCTGAAGTTTATAATAGTGATTCGGTTGGGCGTTTCTTTGTTTCATTTTTTAGGTTTAACGCAGGCTTATATAAAATTATCATAATGGTGAAAAATTATCCAGTCTAATTTATTTCGTTGAGTTGGTTATTTATATATCATTTAATTACTGTTATCAAAACGGTGGCCTTCGCATGTTGTTGTATGTGTGATCAGTTTTCAACGAGTGCAGGTAAAATACTTACTCTTTCTGAATCGAATAATCGCACGTGCGCTAGTTACCCTCTTTACAGATTTGTATTTTGTCTAGACTTTTCACTTGTGATGGGGGAAATACGTTCTTGTTGTAAGATAACTCTCCTTGATTCAAGTTTCAGAAGTTTCGATATTGCCAGAAAGTTAGGCTACCTGTTATAATTGGAGTGAGAAACACATAGGGCCCTGTATTAATGCCATTAAATGTTTTACTGCCGGCGCGATGATAGGTCGTCGTAAAATAGATTGCCCTATCTGAGTATATGAAGAAGCCAAACAAAAAATAAAATGTGATAAACAAATCAGCTACAAAGAGGCCAGAGGCATAATATTGCCCTCGCTACAAAGAGGCCAGAGGCATAATATTGCCCTCGCCTAGTTTGAATACATCACTTCTATTTTGTGTAACAATATTAAATCAAAAGTCCAAACAAAAGCTGCTGAATGTCAGATGAAACATACATGGCTCAAGGGTACAATCCAAACTTTATTGGCCCCTCCGATGCTGTTGGTGGATATTCCTTCCCAGGGCAGGAATTCTCTTGCCACTGAAATAAGTAAATGTGGCACATTTATACAAATTCCGCCCCCACTCCCTGAAATTAATCAGATTTTACCAATATAGATTTGTTGAGTTAGATTCAGATGAACTTTTTATCAAATCTAGCCGTGGCTGCTGTGAAGCATCCACGACTATATTTGATGAAAAATATCGTGAATATATTCGGTGGGTTACGAGTTAAATCCTTTTATAATCGAACAAACCAATGAAGAGAACCAAAGCTACCGCGCACACAGTCAACTTTTAAAACATGAACACAAGAAAAGTCGGAAACAGAGCAGAAAAAAAGGATAAAACCTAAACAACAACAATTACGAAAAGTTTAATCAGAACAGAAAACTGTGCAACCAAAACCAAGATCAAGACCAAACCAGAACAGAAACAAAAACAAAAAACCAGAAGAGAGAATGAGACCGCATTAGAGAACGGAAAAAGAAAAAGTCAAAGACTGATAGAGAGGCCAACCAAAATGTTACAGAAACTTGTCACAACCAACATGTTTTATGAACTTGAAGACATGCAGTTTGAAGATGGCATCGATGGCATCGATGATGGGACCTTCAGCTAACGCCTCGTGAAATAATCCTCGACGCGCCCCCTCGAGGATAAAAATCGTATTCGAGTTAGAATGTTGAGGAGCTGACAGTGAACTATTGTCTATATCTATCCCAAGCGGGAGGGCGCGGTGGCGTCGTGGTAACCGGTTCTCGTCAGATCACCGAAGTTAAGCAATGTCGAGCGCGGTTAGTAGTTGGATGGGTGACCATTTCAGCGACTGCTTCGCGCTCCCGCGCTGTGTCCTTGGGCAAGGCATTTAACCCTAATTGCCTACATGGGGGTACGATGACGCTGTGTACTATGGCGTACTGCACGTCGATGGTGCGCATGTCTTCAACCAATCTAACCCTGCCAGTGCCGCGGTGCAGGTCAGAGTTACGATGTTGGAGAGCTGACAGCTGCTTGTCGTTGCTCTGTGGTTCTCTCCGGGTACTCCGGCTTCCTCCACCCGTAAAACTGTCACCGACATGAAGTGACCCTGGCTGTTAATGCGTCGTTAAACCCTAATAACTAAATAAATAAATCTATCCCAAGCAGCAGGTGGATTTAATACCGATTTACTTCGTCATCAGTAATATTACTCGTGCCATTACGCATTATACTGTTATCACTTCTTATTTCTCAGTTAGGTTTCTGTCATTATTCCCGGGCAGTACTTCTAGGACGTATGCCACATAGGCAGTCAGGCCCATGGAAATGGAGGTGTGTGGCTGATTGGGGTGTTGGTCTACCAGCATGACCAACATTGAATCTAACATGTACCAATTAAATAAGAGGTTGGGATTACTTAATTAGCACGTACCGGAGTTTTCAAGTTGGTCATGCTGGGACCCCATCATCCCCGATCAGCTGCATGCCAACATTTCGTCCCCTGTGTTCCAATGTGTTCTATGTGCCGACTGGCACATAGAACACATTGGAACTCAGGGGACGATTTGCATGAGATCGACTGAGGGTGTCACATTAGTCCAAGAACCAAATCTAATCCCGTAAGAAAGTTCATGATTACCAGAAAAGCGAATCGATATCTGAGACTCCATTTCAGATGAAAATGTCCCGACTGGAAAATCAAAGGGAAGTTGTCACACCCCTACACCCCCTCCACCATAGTTACACCTTTGTGTAGGATGTCATTGGGAATGATAAATGTGGTTTGTCCTGGATGTTTATTTATTTATTTATTTATTTATTTATTTATTTATTTATTTATTTATTTATTTATTTATTTATTTATTTATTGGTGTTTAAGGTCACATACTTATGCACAATGGCTAATCGTGACCGTGACAGTGTTACGGGTGGGGGAAGCCGGAGTACCCGGAGAGAACCACCGAGCATCGACGAGCTACTGTCAGCTCCTCAACATTCTAACTCTGTTCAAACTCCGCTCAAGCAGGGTTACAGCGGTTAAAGACATGTGCACCATCGACGTGCAGTACACCTTAGTACACGGCGTCACTGGGTCCCCATGTAGGCAACCGGGATAAAGTGCCTTGCCTAAGGACACAACGCGGGTCGTCCCGGACGGGGGTGAAACTCGTGACCTCTAGCATAGAAGTCCAGCAGTCTCCACTGAGCCACCGCGCTCCCATGTGATTATTTACAGTGCTTCACGACTGCTACATGTGTCTATCACAAACAAATTTCAACGATAATCACCATCGACATTCAGTTGAGACTTGAGTCATGACAGTCATGACAAATTGGGTTTACCCTTTACCACCCCCCCCCCCCCCCCAACCGCTCAATCGGTGACCTTGTTTACAAAACGACACGATATAGCCTTAAATACTAGTGGGGCGCTAAGCACCAATAAATAAAATAAATTAATTCATTCCCACGGTTGAAGGTGTTCTGATGTGTGGCACGCTGTGAAGAGCTTTCCAAAGGTGTGTCACACAACATTATTTCATCACCGACGATACAGATACTTTCAGTGTTTTGTCATTATTTTAAAACAAATCACGAAACTGAAAGAGTAAATCTAAACCGAATAATACAGGAAAAGGCGTTCCAAATATTATAATTTCAACAATAATTCCGAAAGATTCTGCGTGCTCAGAGGGAGCTTAGCCGGGGGTGGAACATACTGTGTTTAAAAATCTGAGTGCATATAAACTATCATGTGATCATCTGCGAATGGAAAGAAATTTAGTTTCATATGACCAAATAGTTCCACCTTGGACGGGTCAGTCGATCTATTCTACTCCAACCATACTCGAACCCGAAGGCAAGAATTAGGTTTGGAAGACAGAGTAGCAGTGATATACCGAACCATGACCAGAGCGTAGCATGAAGAGGCCAGTGGGTATTCGTCATCATATTCTCTATTCAACTGGATTTTCGGAACGTTAGCGAAAAACGTCGCAACTCAGACGTTTCTTTTTTCAAATTTCCCGAGAGTTAGAGAATCAAGAAAGGACGCTGGTTTTTCTTACAGTCTCATGGCGGGGGGCGAGCCCAAACGGAGAGAATTTCCTTCAGCACAAACCGCCTAGCGAAACTATACTAAACCGTGCACACCGCTCGGCCACCGATAGATTCTAAGAGGGAATGCTAGTTAACAAGGATATGTGAAGACAGTACAGAACACACGGAATACTCAATTATTTAATTTTATATCATGATTACCTGTTCTACTATATATAAAAGGCCTATTACATAAGCTTTACACACCAACCGTGGTGAACACGCCAGCAATGGGAGTTCAATAGTTAAAATTTACACCTACAGTGGAACTACATCCAAGATGAATTTTGGTTGCCTCGACCTGAATGCATACTTGTCTATGTTTATCGCTTGTCGCCTCGCGAAGAGTGAAATGAAAGCGGCAATTATTTATTACGCTTTTACATGAGTTTACCTCATAAGACACCAAAAATTAACAAATATGCGTTGTCTCGTGTTAATAAAGCATCCATAACTCGAAATAGTTTGTTATTAAAATGAAAAAGGCCCCGTGATTTGTGCGTTTCTTTTTCCATTTCGTTTCGGTGATAAAATGGAGAGCGGAAGTACCGCCAACTGGTGCTCACGTAAACAAAAACAGATTCCCACGCGTGTACGTCTGCTGCTCAGTAAAATCGAGAAAAAATAATAGCCACTCTTAATAATCTGGCGATCAGGGTATAAATAAAATATACCCAAAGTTGCTTGGTGTCGCAAATGTTCACCACTCGTGGTGAAGTGGTGTTAACCGCACGCCGAAGGCTTGCGGTTCACACCACTTCACCACTCGTGGTGAATATTTGGTACACCAGGCTACAATGGGTATATTATATATTTTCATCATATAATTGCATCACTTAATTCTAAATATTGTACAACATGGAAATCAGTGAGAAGGTCTCCTTTTCAAATTTCCCGAGTGCTATAGAATCAAGAAAGGATGCTGGTTATATTTACAATGGTTCGAACACGCACGAATTCTTCGTACTCAACGCAAATGTGATGTCGACCCATCGCTGGTCAGAAGAACATGTTCCCATTTGTACTCTTCACAACTGCCCATGTAAGTACCCGGATGTGGCGTTGATATCCGACTGTGGAATGATCGATTAAAACCCATAAGGCTCAACTATAGGTGTATATAGACATGATCCTCAGATATGAATTCTCATACAGTACATAATAATAATTAAATAATAATTTTTATAGCCCGAAATCCACACACGGTACTCTATGGCTGTAACTAGTATGTCATGTTCCCCTACAGGGAAAGGTTGGATGATATTTGGATGATCTCATGTGACGTCATGTCACGTGACCTAGTGGCGCCATGTTGGGTTGTCATGGTAACCCGCGTGAGCGGCCATGTTGTGACGTCATCTCCATAATGATAAGTGGTGTGAGTGCGCATGCGCAGCGCGTGTTGTTAGGGTGATACGTGTTTCCGTCGTCCATTTTGTATACTGGAAGCCGCCATCTTGGTTTCTATGGTAGCACGTGATCGCAATGTTACCCAATTTTTCTGCAATAGGCCGGGGTATGTTCGGAGGGTATGTTAGTTTGAATCGGAGTATTTTCTGGAACGACTTCCCTGGATAATTACCACAAACAACCCGACAACTTGTATTATTTCGAATTCTTCCAGAATTCTCTGCTTCTATCTATATATGCAATAGTTATCGTTTATCTGGCCATGCTCCTTTATTCTACAGTATACTCCAGTAGCGTAGAAGAGCCTATTAGTTGGAACAGTTTTGCTTATTATTACTATATTTAGCTATTTGGTCTATTCTTGTTAGTTCTGACCCTATTCCAAGTACTCTTGTTGTTTCATATATCTAGATCATTTATATAAATTATAACTAACCAATCAGATTGCTTGATTTCCCATAATCTGTATGCAGAGTTATCTCCCTTGTGTATAATAAAAGCCTATATCCAATGGCCATATCCTATGGAATCCCATTTTTGGGAAACACCCGTGGCTATAGAATCCCTTTTTTGTCGTATGAGGCCATGAGGGCTATGTAAAAGCCCTCAATGAGTCCTCATTTATTATCCCTCATAGCCTCATTGAATTTTGAGGTTATGAGCACCATTAAAAATCCCTCAATGAGATATAATTTACTACGACTCTTAGCCTCATTTCAGTATTTGAGGATACCTATGGCCTGGTATTGTATTTTTCGAGGATACCCATCGAGGATACCTTTAGGAGAATCCCTTTTTTGTCGTATGAGGCCATGAGGGCTATGTAAAAGCGCTCAATGAGTCCTCATTTATTATCCTTCATAGCCTCATTGAATTTTGGTTATGAGGACCATTAAAAATCCCTCAATGAGGTATAATTTACTACGACTCTCAGCCTCATTTCAGTATTTGAAGATACCTATGGCCTGATATTGTATTATTTGAGGATATCTATCGAGGATACCTTTTGGAGAATCCCTTTTTTTTGTCGCATTAGGCTCTGTAAAAGCCCTCAATGGGTCTAATGTAGTCTTACCAACCGCTTCCATCTTGTCGCCAAAGCTCCAAGGTCTATGTCCTATCTGTCATATCATTAGCTTCTACAGCAGTCTTGTTCCATTGCGGCCTTGTACCAGTACTATTGGCTTCTGTTATTCTGCCCCATATCTCACCCATTACTTCCTAGCTATACCTATCTCAGTCTCGACTATAACATTGATCAAGGTTGAATCAGATTTCCCCTGTATACATATAAGGCATTCCGTTATTGAGATTCCTAGCCGAGTCCGTAAAAATTGGATTCCGTGTTTTAACATCGACACTCGAGGGTATTCCCCTTCCCTTTTGGAAGAATTTAGTTTAATGGGTTGTAGTTCATTCAGTTAAAATTTATTAAGTTTAAAATTCATTTCAAAGGTGTTAACATTGGGATATAGTTAAAAAATAGAGTTCACTCAGTTGAGGGCTTTTACATAGCCCTCATGGCCTCATACGACAAAAGAAGGATTCTATAGCCACGGGTGTTTCCCAAAAATGGGATTCCATGGGATATGGCCATTGGATATAGGTTTTTATTATACACAAGGGAGATAACTCTGCATACAGATTATGGGAAATCAAGCAATCTGATTGGTTAGTTATAATTTATATAAATGATCTAGATATATGAAACAACAAGAGTACTTGGAATAGGGTCAGAACTAACAAGAATAGACCAAAATAGCTAACTATAGTAATAATAAGCAAAACTGTTCCAACTAATAGGCTCTTCTATGCTACTGGAGTATACTCTAGAATAAAGGAGCATGGCCAGATAAACGATAACTATTGCATATATAGATAGAAGCAGAGAATTCTGGAAGAATTCGAAATAATACAAGTTGTCGGGTTGTTTGTGGTAATTATCCAGGAAAGTCGTTCCAGAAAATACTCCGATTCAATCGAACATACCCTCCGAACACACCCCGTCCTATTGCAGAAAAATTGGGTAACATAGCTATCACGAGCTACCATAGAAACCAAGATGGCGGCTTCCAGTATACAAAATGGAAGACGGAAACACGTATCACCCTAACAACACGCGCTGCGCATGCGCACTCACACCACTTATCACTATGGAGATGACGTCACAACATGGCCGCTCACGCGGGTTACCATGACAACCCAACATGGCGCCACTAGGTCAGGTAACATGACGTCACATGAGATCATCCAAATGAGATCATCCAACCTTTCCCTGTAGGGGAACATGACATACTACTGCTGTACCAAGTTAAAAAATTCCTTATAAAAAATAGAGTTTGTTGCTCGGACTATAAATCTTTTGTGAGTCGGTTGGAGCGTGGTCAAGCCACGAGAAGCACCAGCAGCCTCAGGCGTCTGTTTTGTTTTGGGGAGGGGGTTATATGAACAGAGATTATGCTGCTCGTCGCTATTGCCCACCCGTATCCAATCTGGTGTGACTACATGTGTGTATGTCTACCTGTTCTAGAGTCGATGTTGTCAGAGTGTGCGCAAGTGTGGTGTGATGTTGTAGTGTGATTCTTGTGAGTGGGTCGGAGCAAGGTCAAGCCACGAGCAGCACCCACCAGTCATACTGATATCTGTTCTGGGGGTCGGATTGGTGAACCGAGTTTATGCAGTTCGTGGCTATCGCTTATCCATATCCACTCTGGCTTGGCTGCATGTCTGTGCTTGGAACTTCTGGAGTCGCCGTTGTCGGGGAGTACGCGAATGTGGTGTGATTTTGCAGTGTGATTCTCATAATAATATTTGTATGACATTAAATCCACACATTGTGCTCAATGGCTGTACAAATTGCAAAATACCTAATGGAAAAGCTACGTTTTAATACCCGACTTGAATGATTTTAGGGAATCCATTTTTTTAGACAGGTTGGAAGAGAATTCCATAGCTTTGGCCCGGCAACACCAAATTCCCTATCGCCAGCAGAACTTAATTAGATGAGGGCTGGGCCAGATTAAATTTGTATGATGATCGAAGAAACCTCAGTGGCTTGTGACTGATATGCAAATTAGACAAGTTGGTGGTGCACATCTTCGATGCATTTAAGAAAAAGAAGAAAAAAATTGAGTTGAATTCTATGCTGAATCGGAAGTCAATGGAGGTCAAAAATGACTGGTGTACTGTGGCAGTACTTTCTAGAAAGGATGATAACACATGCCGCACAATTTTAGACGTGATGTAGGTTTTAGAGAGTGTTTTTTTCGAACCTATCAAAAGAGAGTTACAATAGTCAAAGCGACTAGTAACAAAGGCGTAAACAAGCTGTTCTGACGTTTTGCATCAGTGAAATGTCAAATTATACTGGAAACAGGTAGATGAAAAAATGAACGCCAACACATGTGCTTAACATGTTCATCAGCTGTCAGATTGTAACCATAAAATAACCAAGATTGTGGACACAGCTACTGGATGCTATCGTTTAATCTTGAACATTTTAGGACAACTTGGATAGTTCCCTTTGTTGGTGTGGTATACCTATGTATGTAAGTTCCGTCTAATCATGATTCAATTTGAGGAAATTTTCCGTCATCCATGCCTTGATGTTTAAAATGCAGTGCTCAGTTATATCGCGTGCACCGCATTCTATGTCGTGGGTGAAACCAAAATACAGCTGTGTACAGCATAAAAATCAAAATCAAGGTCATGTCTCAGGATAATTGCACCAACGGGAGAGAACATAAATAGTGCAGAGTAAAGGGCCTAACACTGACCCTTGAGGGACACCGAACCGAAGTGCCACTGGTTCTGATCATTTGTCGCCAATGGCTACCCTTTGTGTGCGAATTAAGAGATACGATGCAAACCAGTCAAGCGCGTGGCCTGTAAGACCTATTCTTTGTTCTAAACTTTCAATTAGAATTTTATTATCTATGGCGTCGAAGGCGGTGCAACGGTCTAACAAAATAAGGTGGGAAATTTTATGTGTATCCATGGATAACAGAATGTCATTTTGCACTCATACAATTAAACCCTGTATGCAGACTGGAAGAAGTCTGATAAGCCATTGGGGGCCATTTAGGAAGTTAGCTGCGGTGCAATCGCCCGCCTAATAATCTTAAATATGAATGCGAAAATAGAGACCAGTCGATAGTTTTTCAAAACTTCTGGGTCTGGTGATGTTATTTTAGAAGAGGCTTGACTAAAGCATGCTTCGTGTTCGTCGGAAGGACACCAGAGTGCAGTGAGGCATTTACTCGTTTTAAAGTTGGTATATCCAATTCTGAAAGACATGCTCTTAACAACCACGTCGGAATGACCTCTAAAGCACATTGTTTAGATGGTGCCATGGATATTAGCTTGTGGATACCTTCGAGTGCTGAAGTTTGAAATGTGCAAGCTGTGTGACCGCCTTTGGGTAGGTGTGAGCCGTGTTGCTAGTTTGAAAAAAATTCAGAGAGTGCACTTTTATAAAGTGACGCCCTGATACCTTCAATCTTCTCAACGAAAAAACTAGAAAATCGATTTGCAAGTTCCTCAGACGACGAATGCTCAGGCAGTATGGTGGTCTTTTGTCGATACAAAAGCTTCTCAATGATAGTGGGCAGAACATGTGGAGAATTTACATTATCAGAAATTAAATCGGAGAAGTATTTCTGCTTTGCCGATTTGATAAGTCTGTTAACGCCGTTTCGTTGGTTTGACAAACATCCCTCTGCGAACAGACAGCTTTGTCGCCATTAATGATCAAGTTTACGTCTTGGGGATTTGGTATTTCTGATCTCAACAGTGAAACAAGGAGAACCTATGCGAACGGTTACTGTGTTAGTTTTCATTTGCGCAAATTCGTCAATGAATCTTTTAAGGGAAGTAGTGATGACACATGCAATGTTGTCCACGGGTCGTCCTCCGCTCACAAAAGTGATTGATGTGGAGCAAGAGCCTCAGAAAATTTAATATGGTCAGTGTAATGGTATTTACGGTATGTAATGCCACCATATCCAGTTATCCCCAAATACCCAGATGAGTTAAAGAGTCGTAAGAGCAATTGCATCTTATTGCGCATCAGCCTATTTAATTACGAAAGTAAACACTGCTGTACTACTACAGTATGGCCGCCATGGACTGGTCACTTCCCACGGGTGGGCAATGTTTCCACGGACGCAATAATATTAGATTCCAAACACTATAGTAATAATCATCAAAAATATAATTAATGAAGCACCGGGTACAACCCGATGCTTCATTAAATAAAATTTTGCTGATGATGATTTTCATTACCTGGTAAATGCATGCGTGGACATCACGGCCCACTCATGGATTACGACCAGTCCACAGCGACTGTACTGTATACCCGTTTAACCTGCAATTTCCTTAATGAGTCGTAAAGTCGTACGGGCATTTACTCTCGGTAGCATTCACTACCATGTTCTTCTTTTTCCAATATTCAGATGTAGTGGAAGCCAACAAGACTGATAATATAACAATAACATGATTTTTAAGGGCGTTATGGTTCATTAGCGGCCCAACAGAAATGCTTAACAGCCAGAGGTCCTATTAGCAGTCTGAGACGTAGTCGAGGGCTGCTAATGGGACAGACGGCTGTTAATCATTTCTGGAGGGACGCTAATGAATCATAACGCCCTTAAAAAATCATGTTATTACTATTATTGCCATTATTGTGATTTCCTACCAATACCAACTTTTACTGGTTTTCATTCAATTCGCTATTATCGCTGGATTGAGACATTTTGAAACCGTATTCGAAAGCAGATGTGTCGTCTGTTGACAAACAAACAGCACCTGGGAATTATCGTCATGTGACCCAAACCAATGTTTACGTCGAAAGCGCAAAACATAAACACTTGTAAGTTGTAAGCCCAGCATCGGAGACGAAACATGAAATAAGATTAAAATGTTAGAGGATAGTACTCACCTCCACACAGACCGATCAACGGGATATCGATAGATTTGTGCACCAAAACCTTTTTTTGCCCTCAATTTATGAAGAATAATTTTGCCCTTCGTTGACCCGAACGTTTCAGTTGAAACGAGGCGCCAGCAAAACATGGGACGTAATTCGTGTCATGTGACTATTTTCGAAATGTCATTGTCAATAAAGTGAATATCACTAAAGTGAACTGCTGATTGTTTTAGTGATTGTAGGGAGGAGTAAATAAATTATGTACTCGCCAATCTGGCAAACAGGGGTTGTTTCTGATGTGAAATATGTTGGATTTAATTTCTCGTTCCATCCGTCGACGTCCTACTGGGCCACCGGGCGCTAATGAAATCGAAATCGAAATCCATTAGTGCCTGCTGGCCCAGTACGTCACGTGATCTAAGCATTACGGCTTTTGATCGGCCGTGAAAACATTGTTAATCCACTAAGGAACGCCCGGTAAAGTGGTAATAATAACAGTTTGCCGATAGGTTAGAAAAGCAAAAGTACGAGCAGCAGCGAGTAGTGCGATGATAAAAGAAAATGCACAGTAAAGGTAGTAGTATAAACAGTATGGAAGGGGAGAACGCAGGTAATGATGGGTGGTATAAGAGAGTAGGTGTACAAGAATATAACAGTACTGGAAAAAGATGTGGAAGACAAGAACAGGGCAGATAGTGGTTTCCAAGGTACAAGTCAGTCGTAGAAGACTATAGTACTGGATAAAACCAGTTCAAGATTATCATACCACAGTCAGTACTGGTCAGTGACAAGTCCGTAGCAGTGGTCCAACAGCGAGGAGTCATAAAGGAAATGGGGTAGTTATGAGTCAAGAAGTCAAAGACGAGGCGTCAATAAGCTAAAGGCTATGATCTAGGATCTGTATAAGAATCAGGAGTCATATGCAGAAGACGCGTAAGAGCATTTGCTAGAACGAGCAATTACTCTCATTGCTCTTTAGCTCATTTGACTAGTGGGGAAAGACATGTGTCACAAGGTGTGGGGGTGGCTCAGTGGTTAGAGTATTGGATTGTCGACTGTTTAATCCTGACCAGCGTTATGTCCTTGTTCCTGATTTCCCACGTAAGGTACAGTGGTACTGTGTACTGAGGCGGAGTGCACTTCGACGGTGCACTTGCCTTAAATCGCTAACTGTGAGAGTCAGTACGTTGGGGACTCTCACAGTTGCTCGCCGCTGCTCGGTGGTTTTCTCCGGGTATTCCAGCTTCCCTCCACCCGTAAAACAGCCCGGCACGATCGATGTGACCATGGCTACTAAAAGTGTCGTTAAACTCCAATAAACAAATAACCAAACATGTCTCACAGAAAGGTGATAACTACGAGAGTGGTAATATACGAGGGCTCAAGTAAATGGAACGATCCGATGGATTCTAAGGCAGCGATTTGATTAGTCGAGGGATGAGCTCGAGACAGGGTCTGAAATAGCTAGGAGTAGACAGAATGAGGCAAGTAATACAAGGAAGCTAGGATCGAGGACAACCAAAACATGGCCGGAATCGGTGGAAAACAAGAATTCAGAAAAATATGAGTCACTAAAAATACTTCCATCGTATTCTTTCCTCACGTTTGGAGGAGTCGAGTTGACAGTGCACTACTTTCCTCTCCCAAATTCCAGTCGTTTCAGCGTCCATCTAACCTGTCCAGCTGTCCAGTTCATAAACGGAATCTTGCCAGAGATAGTACGTTTGAGACGTTTGTAGTTCAAATTGCGCCTGTCCTGTTACGAACGTCCCAGTCTGAAATACTGGAAACTGGAATTGTGGATGTTATTTTTGTTGTTGTTGTTGTTGTTGTTGTTGTTGTTGTTGTTGTTGTTGTTGTTGTTGTTACATTCCTCTGAGTTAATCATCCCGTCTTGTCGTAGTGTTAGTTACCGCGTGTCTGTTTTACACCCTTCTTTTTCTATTAAATATCTTGGATCGTTCCAGTTCCGGTACCGCGAACAACCATCTGTACCATCGCGGTATTTCGCTACTAGTTGGACATTACCTCATTGTTTGTAACACAGACTCTTGACCAACATGACTTCTTTCAAACAGATACATGTCCTGGCATACCAATCAGCTCTGTTGTGCCTTTATCCTGCACAGTTCAGTGCTCAAACACTGCAAGTCGTCCATATATTGCTCTGAGAGGGTCTTTTCTGAACTGAACAAAAGTAAGGAGTCAAATGTTAATCGGTGTCAGCATGCCTCAAAATCAAAAACCACACGTTCCTTTGACTACAGGATAAAGTTGATTCTACTGAAAATAGCATACGCCGTGGATTGTTCTCTATGGTGGGGACAAGACAATAAAATTTTAGACGCAGAATTTAACAAGCTCTCAGGCCATCAGTCTAATTCTGTTCGGAATTCGACGCTGTTATGGGTTGTTTACCCACTTTTGTTGAACTTTGCGCGCAGAATACCATTAATGTAATATCGTGTGTCTTTACTTACAAAGATGTACAGATAGTCTTCCCTGTCCCTGTTATAGATATTCTAATCATTAAGTATTAAATTTCTCTCGAAAACATTAAAATATAATAATAATAACACTTTGGCCGGCCGCTGATTTGTCGCGGTTCACGTATGAGAAAGCCTTGGTTACTCCTGTTCTACCAACTGCCTCCCTATTCCCACGCTTCTTCTCTCCTCCCAACACTCGGAGACGAACTGCTTGATGGCATCCCTTGCCCCATTCTTCCCAATCTCTCCGATTAGCATATTAACCCTCTCCTTTGAGTCCAACATATTAACATAAATTGTAGAACTACCCTGTGCAATCATAAAGGTAACGCTGTGGTGAGTCTTTATTTTTAATTGTAATGTCATCAAATTCCGATAAAATAAAGTCTCGATTGGGTAACATTTCTAGCTTTGATTCACAGAAAATTAAATTAAAGATATTTTACATCCGAAATAAGTCTCAATAAATTATCTTTCTATATAGTTTAGTTCTGATTCTTTCAACATTTTCACACAGTCTCTCGGTTCGAATCTACTTGCGGCAACCGCATTGTGTCATTGGGCAGGACAGGGCCCTTAATCCCAACTGCCCATGTGGGGGTACGGTGCCGTTGTGTACAACGGCGTACTGCGCGTCAATGGTGCATTTGTCTTCAACCAGCGCTAACCCTTCTTGTGTGGAGTTAGTACTTTGGAGAGTCTGACAGTTGCTCGTCGTTGCTCGGTGTTTCTCTCCGGGTACTCCGGCTTCCTCCACGCGTAAAACTGTCCGACACGAGGTGACCTTGGCTGTCGATGTATCGTTAAACCCACTAAATAAAAATTCACACAGATTCGAATTTACTGATCACAGTAAAATCTGTTTGTCTAGTTCATTTCCAGTCTTATAAAAATATCGTGTTCCAATTTGAGGAGCATTTATTGTACATACTTTCAAGCATTCTCGCGATTAGTTCAAACAGTCATTCGACACCGTTTTCTTTCCGAGTTTATTTATCAAAAGGGGTCAATGACGTGTTTTGTTTGCCAACGATGGCGATGTTCTAGTGGTGTGAGGTCACCGACACGTTTGCACTTGAAGTAGAAAACCTTGCACATTCATAATTCTTTAAATTTTTATTACGGTTAACCCGTTACTTAACTAATTGCCGCAGTGGTGTAGCCGGGGGAGGCTGAGGGGGGCACATGCCCCCAAATTTCAGTCATCCCCCACCCCAGCCCGGTAATGTGGCCTAATTATTGATGCCTTTCACAACTTATAATTTAAGGACACAAACAGACTCAGAGTCAAGGAAATTGCGTTTTTTTTGTCTCGAATGTCACATTTATTCTGGTGCACGCCCTTGCGAGAGGGGGTGCCAACTCTTGTGCTCCCCCCCCCCCCTCCCCAACTCGCCGCTACGTGACTCGGCTGATGCTGTATCCTACGGGGGTAGCCGCTACGTTCAGATCACTGAACAAGCCCTTCTAGATATTACCCTTGCCCCCCCCCACCCCCTAACTTTGATATCGCTCGTATCCGTATTTTACAAATCGAGCAGCTTTAAAAAAAATATTTCTCAAAACTTTTCAACGAAACCATATCATGTGACTCCTCATTGGAACGAGCTCGTCAAGCTTGTTTCAATGAGGGGTCACATTATACACTTTTTGTTGAAATGTTTGGGAAAAAATTGAAAAACATGTAATTAAAATAATAAATTTTGATATCATGTACGTTGGGTAAAGGGTTAACCCTTATGCCTAACGTAATTTTTATGTCTGACCAGCGCTATGCACAAAAGCGCTACTCAGATTTAAACAGCCTTTCACTATTTGTCTCCAAAACATACCTTATGACCAATCACTGGAATGAGCACGTCGACCACGTTCCAAGTTGCAAGCTATGTTTTTGAGACAAAAAGTTTTTTACTTTTACAAGTGTTATCCGCTAGTCGTATGAGGTAAAACGTAAAGGGAGGCAAGTATTGGCCCTTGAAAATTCATGCACGATATCCCTCCAGAGTAAATATTTGAAAACCCATCCATACTGTGGGAAATGCCATAAGTACGAAACAAATGGCGCCTGTACGTGGTTTATGTGGGGAGTGATGGTGGTTGGGCGTTTGAACTCTTTCTCACAAAAAAGGCATTGCCCCGACTACCCCTTATCGCTCACATACGCCCTCGTGTACACGTAAATATGCCCCCCCCCCCCCCCCCCCCCCCCCAGTTGAGAACCTGCCCCTACCAAAAACAGAAATCTAGCCTCCAGTCACTGCTTTGAATTCCTTTGCTCTCTCCTTCTCCCCTCGATCGCACAAACAACAACACGGAATTTGGAGTAGACACGACGACGCCAATGATAAAAGTTAATTCGCATCACATAGCGTTTCTCGTACATACGAAAAGGTTTCCGTACATTCGAAAGAGTTTTCGTATATACGAAACAATATTTTTTTTTACCCATGTCCCTAATATGCTTCGGTACATAACTTATGTGAAAACCAGTCATGTCAGCCAGTATCTGTACCGGTACCGGTATCACCGGTTCCTTCATGCTCCAACTGGTACCGGTACTGAAGCTTTTGTCCCGCCGGTACCGGGATAAAATTATTTCATGGGGAAATTTCTAATTGAACGAGGGTAAACATGCTGCTAATCGTGTACGGCACACTTGCACGACATACTTTTAACTTATTTGTGAATCAACATCAAAACACGTCAGAACACTCCACAGGTGCACGTTCTGACTGCACCACGACGTCGATAACATCATAAGGCCGACCATTTTGACTTTTCAAACGTCGAATCAAAGACAATGAAAGAGCCGTGAAAGGCTATCTTGGAGACTGGGGCGATTTGAAAGCGAATTTCTCCCATCTGATTGCGATATGTCATCCAATTGTTCATTTGTCCCGGTACTGGTACCAGTACTGGTACCAGTTTCGGATGAACGGGCTCTGTCCCGTCCCAGTACAGGTTATGTTAGTACCGGCGGTACTTAGACATCCCTGGTGAAAAAAACATGACAAGATCAACAAAATAAAAAAAATAGTTGCAATTCTATAACCACTGCATTTTTTGGCAAACAAATTACCCTTGCGTTCACAGCGAACAACGTTAACCTGCTGAATGACCATATCAATGAATCATTTCTCATTTCGTCGACTGATTGTTAGAATGTCCTATGTCCCATAGGGGACATAGGACATTCTAGCACTCAGACGACGATTTGCCAAACAATAGAAACTTCCCCTAATCAATACAGTTGCGATCAACCGCAACAGGACACAGAGAAATTATTTATGGTCTCGTTCATTTGAATTTAATCGAACAGAAATGTATTCCTCTCCTTCTCCCCTCGATCGCATAAACAACTGCACAACACAATCTCAGGAGTATACACGACAACGACAACGCTGAAAACCAGAAAAACATGAAAACGGAAAAATGAAAAGGTGGAAATATTTGAAGATATTCGAAATATATTGAAAGTCTGATTGTTCAAAGACAGACAAGCGTTCTTCTATACACCTGAAACTTAATTAAGCACCCCCTGAAATGTTTCATGACTGTGAAGTTGTTGTTACTGATTATTATGTTTTAATGATTGCTATGTCTTGCAGTACATTTCATCTAGTGAAACATGATGTTTCTGGTTGGTAGCGTACCCCAAACACATTCTCTCTTCCACGTGAAGCATGCTTCCCACAAATGTCACAAAAAACACTATCATCCACATGCAATATCTGGGTATAAAACAAGAAAATTTCTCACTTCTTTCATCAATAAATGTTGACCTGGCAAGGAGAAGACTGTCGGGGGCACTAACATGGCAAATCGTTGGCATGCGTGCAACAGGCAACATTGCTATAGGCATGGGGTTTTGAAACGCCTTTGGCTCCCCAACAGGCGTTTGTGCAACAGAACTGTCCGAAACCGTCTCAAAGCACTTGGTATGAGGTCCAGAAGGGTCAACAAGCATCCAGCTCTGATCGATCAGCATCAAAAGCGGCGTTTGGAGAGGTGTATGGTGCGACAACATTGGAATCTCAGGACGTGGAGGAGAGTTCATTGGTCAGACGAGTGTATGTTCCTGCTTCACGTCACAGATGGTCGCATGAGAGTGTGGGGGCATAGAAATACTGCTTACGTGCCCAGGAGCATCAGACCTACTGTTCCTTATGGTGGAGGATCAGGAATGATCTGGGGATGCCTCTCATGATTGTAAACTTGATATGGTGACTTTACGTGGAAATCTCAATGGTCATCAGTACATTCGGGACATTCTCAATCCGGTTGCCGTGCCTCATTTTAACGCCCACCCGTTGGCTACTCGCACTGTATTCATGGACGACAATGTAAGGCCACATCGTTCCCATGCTGTGAGAGCATTCCTTCAGAACAACACTGCCTTGGCCTTCAATGAGCCCCGATTTGAATCCCTTAGAAAACATCTGAGACTTTCTTAGGCGTCGTATGCAAGCAAGGAATCCACCTGTACAGACTTTTGACGATTTGGAATCTGCATTGTAAGAGGAGTGGCAGCAGTTGCCTCTGGACCGTATCAGAAGGCTCACTGGTAGCATTAGGAGGAGGATTCAGGCTGTCATCTGGGCACGTGGTGTATTCACGCGCTACTGACGCCAGTCACTGCTATTGTGTTCAGGAGATCACAAGCTACATTTCTTGTCAGTAATTACCGGTATCGTTTGATCATATACCGTTCTAGCACCATACTTGTCGAGAGAACATTTTTCCATCAAAAATATTAGTGACAGATATGTGTAATTACCGCCATTAAAATACTGCATATTTTTCAACATTGTGTTGTCTTTCATTTGTCAATAGACTATTCTTTCCGCAAACAATCACTTTTGGCCATCTGAAAAATAGCAGGAAAATAATGACAGTTTCTATTAACACTGCTGCGAATAAATAGGGTGTCCTTAATTAAGTTCCAAGTGTATAGATTGTCCTTTTCGTATGCATTTTTAGCTGTTTCAGAACGCCATCTGCCGTGACGCTTAAAAAGCCTATCTATAACACCCTGATCAGCAGCTCACGACGTCCTCCTGCTCTTGGGCTGTTTAAACTGAATCTGTTTATGTCATTGCCAGGGGGCGCGGTGGCGTTGCGGTGACCGGTTCTCGTCAGATCACTGAAAGTAAGAACGTCGAGCCCGGTTAGTCCTCGGCTGGGTGACTGTCTGAGCGATCGATTCGGACTCCCGCGTTGTGTCCTTGGGCAAGGCACTTAACCCCGATTGTCCACATGGAGGCACGATGCCGCCGTGTACTCATGCGTACTGCACGTCGATGGTGCGCAAGTCTTCAGCCAATCTAACCCTGCCTGTGCTGCAGTGTGGAGTTACGATGTTGGGGAGCTGGCAGCTGCTCGTCGTTGCTCGGTGGTTCTCTCCGGGTACTCAGGCTTCCTCCACCCGTAAAACTGTCACGGTCATGATTAGCAATTGTGCATAATTGTGACCTTAAAACACCAATAAATAAATAAATATGTCTTTGGCAAATAGTTTGAAACTGATAAACATCTCCCTAAATCTCGTATAAGATTTATTTAAAACTTATAGCCCGTTTTAGTGCCAGTTATATTACGAAAAATGAAATCAGTCGAATTATCATGAATCTTTGCCCACTCAAGTATATCTTTAAATTGTCAACTGGACATAATTTCGAACCGGTTTTGCTGTAAAACAATGCTGCCACCCCTGTACACACCCGATTTTCTGCGCTATAGACGCAGGGACGTTGTTGAAGGGTCTCGGAGGGGAGGAGGTGGCCACCTCTATATTTCAGTATTGCACCCCGCATCGGTAGGCAGAATTTTAACGACCTCTACATATCTTCCAACAAGTCTTTCCATTAGCACCCCTCCCCACACCCAAATCAAAATTTTCAGACTCCCTTTTAACCCTTTCTGTCAAACCACTAGGTAACTGCAGTACCTCATCTTCATTAAGTCTGAAAAACCAGCTGTGGACATATAAGGACAATCAAATCTCAAGCCCAAACAAAATTCAGCATACCATGTGCTGCACACTATTCGTAATGCGATCAAATGATGAGTAATTCCGTCTATGCAGTACTGTACGTTGCCGTGGACTGGTCACTTTCCTTGAGTGGGCAATATTTTCACGGATGCAATAATATTAGATTCCAAACACTAATTTTTGAGTATTCGTCAAAAATTTAATTAACGAAGCACCGGGTAGAACCCGGTGCTTCCTTAATTAAAATTTTGCTGTTGATGATTTTTATTACCTGGTAAATGCATGCGTGAACATCACTGCCCACCCGTGGATTACGACCCAGTCCTCGGCGCGTGTACTGTACAACAAAATTTCAGATCTAAAAATAGCATGGGTGACAATTTTCGTCATTGGAAGAAATTTACTGGAAAGTTCAACTTCCCAAAGATGGCAGTAATTTTAACACTCAGGGTATGGGAATTTCATATAAAAATGAAATTTCGAAATTTTAGCGAATTCGTATCATCGATTGGTGCAATATTTCACAAACATTAGGCATTTTCATGAAGAACGGGATAAAAATACAGAAGCTGGCTTTTTACAGTTTCTTCCTAATCAGTAACGGTGGGGTGCAAAGTCCCCTCGGGTGTGTGGATCGAAACATTGTTCCCCCCAATTCATACAATATTTTTAAAAACTCCCTTTTCCTTTTCTTTTTTCAAGTTACTCATCCTGCATATGATTCATGCCATTCTTGTGGACAGATAGAACAAAATAATAAAAGCTTAACCACAAAAGAAGTAAAAAATATTGGATAAATCAACTGGAAACCTCTGTTTGAAGGGGTGGATGCCTGAAAATTATGTGGAAAAGTATGCTTCACAAATAAGTGCTTTTCATTAAAAAAAATGTTCAGATATGCAAAAACAACGCCGCATTTAAAGATAACTTACAAAATGACAATCTGGATACAATAGTGAGGCAATATGAAGCATATTTGGGAACTCAGTATATTTCTATTTATACAAAGTTTACCTATTCTACTATATATGACAAGCCTATTACATAAATTTTAGCTTTACAAACCAACTGTGGTGAACACGCCAGCAATGGGATTTCATTAGTTAAATTTTACACCAACAGTGGAACTACATCCAAGTTGACCTTTGGTGACGTCGACCTGGATGCAAACTTGTCTAAATTTATCGCATGTCGCCTCGCGAAGAGTGAAATGAAACTGGCAATTATTTATTACGTTTTTAAATGAGTTTACCCCATAAAACACCAAAAATTAACTAATATGCATTGTCTCATGCTAATAAAGCATCCATAACTCGAAATAGTATGTTATTATGTTACTAAAATGAAAAAGGTCCTATTTCTTTTTCTATTTCGTTTCTGTGATAAAACTGACTTTGGAAGTATCGCCCACCGATGCGCATGCAAACAAAAACAAATTCACACGTATGTTCAGCTGCTGCTCAGTAAGATGGAGAAAAAATAATAGCGACTCTTAATAATCTGACGATCATGGTATAAATAAAATATACACAAAGTAGCTTGGTGTACCAAATGTTCACCACTCGTGGTGAAGTGGTGTTAACCGCGCGCCAAAGGCTCGCGGTTAACACCACTTCACCACGCGTGGTGAACATTTGGTACACGAAGCTACTGTGAGTATATTCTATATATGAGTTTCAATAATCTCATGAGCACCACAACGGAATCCTTTGAGATCTCCGTCACTTGGCCGATATTCCCACCTGATGTAGGCTTGCATTTCCATTTATAAATTACAGATTGAAGCATCAAATTTTGTACTTACAAACTTAGCATCAGTTCACACTTGTTGAATTCACCACCTGCAAAAGCACCGAGGGATGGCAGATGATATGCATGAATTCGAGATATAAACAAAACTAAAACAAACTAGACGTTATGATTCTGGAGAATCATGGCTTTTCCCGATGAGATTCCATAATTTTTCATGACCCCACAGTGACTGATGAATTGTTTTTAACTGTCTCACTGAAGTTCCTTCATTGATGTTATGAGAAAGGTGAGTATAGTAGTCTCAAACGACTCAGTTTGATAAAAAAAAAATTGTTTTGGTAAAAACCATCATTAACGGTGGAGTGGGTTAATGTCAATATCGTCGTCCAACAAGTTAATGACCGACAGAAGGAGTTATGTTTGTTTGACACATACCCACGTAGAGCTGTGGCTATTTGAAAATGGTCCGTTTTATCTCAAATGCATCCAAAATATTGATGTCTGGCAGTTTGTAGAGGGTTAACAAGTGCTAACAGGAATATTCATTCATGCAACTTGTAATGTCACACCAAGAAATGCGAATGGCCATTTTTTCTTTAAAATCTACAAGATGTTTTCAGAGAAATCCCGGGAGAACATGAATTTTAAGCTATTGATGGGTATCATTCTTTATCCAGCCCAAAACTGGTTAAGTGTTGTTTTTTGAATACTCTTATTACTTCCAAAAATAATTCTCAGTGAATTCTACTTCCACTTATTTTGATCTCTCGTCTCAAATTCAGGTACTGTGGGTATGCAAACACAGCCCATTTTATCAACATTTTGATGTTTGAGAACCTGCATAGGGTTAACAAATGCTTCCAGGAATATTTTGTACATGCAATCTGTAATGTCATACTAAGATCTGAGAATGGCCATTTTTTCTTGAAAATCTACGGGATGTTTTTAAAGAAATCCTCGGATAACACGAATTTTTAACCTTTTGAGGGGCATCTCTCTGTAACCAGCTCTAAAGGGTTAATGCTTGGTTTTGTAAGTATCTTCATTACAGAAATGATCGACGGTGAATTCCACTTCCTATGAAGGAGGTTATGTTTATCTCGTAGGTACACATTTGGTGTTATGGTTGCCCAAGAACAGCCCATTTTCTCCAAATGTCTATGCTTGGCATCCTCTGGAGGGTTAACAAATGCTTACCGAAACATTTTGTTCGTGCAACTTGTAATGTCACTCGAAGACCTGCGAATGGTCAATTGCTCTTGAAATTTTTTTTTTAGAAATCCACAGAAAACTGGAATTTTAAGCTTTTAAGGGGTATATCTCCTTAACCAGTCAAAAATGGGTTAAGACCTCGATTTTTTAATACATTTACTACTTACAAAAATGTTTCCCTGTCAGTTTTGCGTCCGGTAAAAGAAGTTATGCATCTCTGTTGCATTCCCATTTGATGTTGCTGGTGTCCAAAAACAGACTATTTTTCAAAATTTTGACATTTAGCCGCCCATGGAGGGTTAATAAATGCTTCCCGGAATAATTTATCCTATCAGTTGGTAATGTGACACCAAGACCTATCAGTGGCCATTTTCTCCTGAAAACTCTACCAGATGTTTGTAAAGAAATCCAGGGAAAACATAAATTTTTAAGCTTTTGATGGGTATCACAATTGACAACCACAAAAGGGGTTAACGCTTAGTTTTTTTAATACTCTTATTACTTACAAAAATGGTCCACGATGAATTCCACTTCCAACAAAGGAGACTATGTTTATTTCTCAGGTACACATTGGGTGCTGTGCGTGTCCGAAAACAACCCATTTCAACAAAATTACGATGCTTGGCAGCCTCTAGAGGGTTAATAAACGCTCACCAGAATAATATCACACAAACACCTGCGAGTAGTTAATTTTTCTTGAAAACCTACAGAATGTTTTTAGAGAAATCCACAGAAAATGGGAATTTTAAGATTTTAAGGGGTCTCTCTCTTTAGCCTGTCCAAAATGGGTTAAGACTTCGACTTTTGAATACCCTTACTACTTACAAAAATGTTTGCGTATAGATTGTGCGCTCGATAAAGGAAGGCACTTTTCTTTGTGGCGTACTCATTGGGTGCTGTTGGCGTCCAAAAACAGCCCTTTTTATCACAATTTTGACTTTTAGCATCCCGTGGAGGATTAACAAATGCTCACCGCAGTATTTTGTCCATGCAACTTCTATTGTCACCCCAAGGCCTGGGAGTGACAAATTTTTCTTGAAAATCTATAAGACTCGTTTAGAGAAATCCACGAAAAACATGAATTTTTGAGCTTTATGGGGGTATTGCTGTTTAACCAGACCAAAACGGGTTACGCTTGGTTTTTTGAACACCCTTATTACTTACAAAAATGATCATCGGTGAATTCCACTTCCAATAAAGGAAGTTATGTTTACCTCTCGGGTATCGTTTGGGTGCTGTGGGGGTCTGAAACCGGCCCATTTCATCAAAATTTCGATGTTTGGCAGCCTGTGGAGGGTTACCATATGCATCGCCTAGTATGTCGTGTGGATCAAAGGTCGTGTCATGGGTAGGTCTAGCAGTGATGAATGTTTGAAAAAAATCTATAAGACGTGTTTCGAGAAAGTGCCAATAAGCCCCAATTTTGACAGTTTTTTGCCAATTCCGGCGAAAGTAAGGGTTAAATCGAAAATTCCGCTTCGGTACATTTTTAGATTTTTTGCCCCTCTATGCGTGTGCCAAATTGTGTGAAAATCGGTTCGAAAATGGCTTTTGAATCGTGCGGACAAAAATGTGTGGAAAAAAAAAAAACTTTATGATTCTGGAGAATCATGGTTTTTCCCCGATGAGATTCCATGATTTATCATGACCCCACAGTGTATGATGAATTGCTTTTGACTGTCTGACTGAAGTTCCTTCATTGATGTCATGAAAAAGGTGAGTATAGAAGTCTCATATGACTCAGTTTGATAAAAAAAATTGTTTAGGTAAAAAAAACCATCATTAACGGTGGAGAGGGTTAATATCAATATCGTCGTCAAATAAGTTAATGACAGACAAAAGGAGTTATGTTTGTTTGACACATGCCCACTGAGTGCTGTATCTATTTGAAAATGGTCCGTTTTATCTCAAATGTATCCAAAATATTGATGTCTGGCTGCTTGTTAAGGGTTAACAAGTGCTAACAGGAATATTTATTCATGCAACTTGTAATTTCACACCAAAAACTGTGAATGGCCATTTTTACTTAAAAATCTACGAGATGTTTCAGAGAAATCCAGGGAGAACTTGAATTGATGATCAAGGGATTACCACTAAAAGTCTGTATCTGATTTTCCCGACTCACTGGAGGAAATTTTTACTGCAGCAGCTGTTTATTTTTCATTTTTATTATCTTATTTCGCATATATCATACAATATATTTAACAATATTTTTCACATATTTTTCGCATACATCATACAATATATATAAAAATATTTATCACATATTTTTCGCATACATATATTATTATTTTTTTTAAATAAAACTGTTTTCTTCAGATTGGCTAAGAAGGTGTCCACCGAAAGTTTGTCCATGTCGGTCGGTTGGTTATGTGGAGAGCCGATCGATGAGATGATATCTTCTTTGATATTGACAGTCGCTCCGCAGGCCTTTATACAACAACCCCAGTGGGTACTGTCATTTCTTCAAGACTTGATACGATATCTGTTGCCACCAAATACGAGGTTTCTACCCCCACGACTATTAGGGATGAAATTCACATTCACTTGTGCATTTGCCATTTTAATACTTCTGAGAGTAAGACTGATTCGAATGATGGAGATATCCACAAAGAGGGCATATATATATCATTACTGTGA
Source organism: Pictodentalium vernedei (assembly GCA_031216915.1). Classification (NCBI taxonomy): domain Eukaryota; kingdom Metazoa; phylum Mollusca; class Scaphopoda; order Dentaliida; family Dentaliidae; genus Pictodentalium; species Pictodentalium vernedei. Next base: position 338,449,892 of record CM062296.1, read on the forward strand.
TTTTTATTCAACGAACTGTTGAAGTACAACATATATTACTTCGAATGTTCTCTTGTTGTTACAGTTGATGAGTGTTCAACCACAACCAGTAATCAGCGAAACTGCGACAAGAATTTCACACCAGAGTTTTACATCATTATTGATATTAACTATAACTCAATCTTTACCCCCCCCCCCCCCCCCCCCCCCCGACTGACCGCTAATTAATCGTTGGCTGCCGGCATATTGAGACTAACTCGTCAAAATAAATCAGATTACACTACTTTCCTCTGACCCCCAACTGGTCATCTTTGCGACCTTCCTGACTACAATGCTAAAAAACTGGGCATTGATATTTACATTCTGGACAGGAAAGTAAGATATATAATATCGTTTAAAATTCATCTCCGGCTTTAATAGGTTTCATATTCAGTGAAAGAAAAAAGTTCTTTCGGTCAAGAAAACTTCAATGCATTCAACAAATTTCAAAATGATGGGAGAATTACGTCCCTTAGACTGTGAAATTCTAATATGTCTTTTTGATAACGTCCAATAACAGTTTCTGCGCAAAGTTGAATATTTTATACTTCATGATTTTCAGTTAGATTTATTTATTGGGGGCTTTAACGGCATTCCAAACAGCTAAGATCACATCGGTTTTTGGGGGTTTTTTTGGGGGGTGGGGGGTGGGGGTGGGGGCAGTTTTACGGGTGAAAGAATCCGAAGTACCCAGAGAAGACCATGGAGCAGGGGCGGGTAACGGTCAAATTTACTAATACGGCACAAGGACACGAGGAAGGTTACGACTCGGTGCAACATTGCTCCACAATGCCCTCACTTGGGCAAATGGGATTAAGTGTCTTGCCCGATAACACAACGCAGATGAAGTGGGTCAGGATCGAAACAACGACATTAGCCCTGAAGTTGAATTGTGAAACCAATGAGCTATCGAACTCTCAAAGTAGATAGATAAATATATTTACATCATTTTCGATGCTGTTCTAAACATTTTTCGGAAGGGACTTGGAATGAAAGATAAATAACGATTTTTCTGAAAAGGGGAGAATGGATTACCCTATAGTTGTCAGAATCGACCAAACTTTCTAAAGACGTTTGAGAAAGTTCGAGACAAGTGCCAGTGACGAGAAGTTTCGGAAGCTGCCGGCGTGAATGCCACAGGAATACTGAGTTAATGTGGTTATATTTTAGATGCGATGCGAGCGCTGAGACTATTATTATCCCTGATGGGTGAGTGTGTGAGACGGGGAAATCTCACCCGAGGGCAAGATATTTGGGCCAGACACGAGGCTTGCCGAGTGTCTGGACCAAATATCTTGTCCCGAGGGTGAGATTTCCCCATCTCACACCCACCCCCATCAGGGATTATTATGATCCCCGATGAGTCTGGAGGTGGGATGGGGAAATCTCATCCGAGGGGCAATACATTTGAACCAGACCCGAGGCTTGCCGATGGCCTGGTTCAAATATTTTGCCCCGAGGGTGAGATTTCCCCATCCCCACCTTCAGACTCATCGAGGATGGTTTTTCTCCCCCACACGAGGATTACGTCATTATAGATAATTGGCGGTCACGTGCTGACATACCCAATTTATCAAGTCGTAGTCCTTTCGAAAAACTAACAATTTCATCGGAAAGATCGTACAAAAGTTAGGTATATACCATAGGTATATCTAAAAAATTGATTTGTAACACTGTCCGTTAATGGGTTAATGAATTTGCGCGTGTCAAACCCTAATGTAAAGGGCACTGAGAGATTATTGATCGATCGATAAATTCGCGCAGTGATATTATTAAATCTGCAGAGAAACATGGGGTTGAAACAAATCAACATTGTTTATTTTGAATGACACGTGGATTACATGCGGGGAGTCGTGAAGCCATTTTGTTTATTTACAATTGTGCAGACGATGATGAAATAGTTCCGGCGACCTAATAAAATATGCAAATGAGTATGTCACGCACGTGGGGTGGGTGGGTGGGATAGAAATATCCCACCCTGCTGTCTCACCCGGGACACGCGTATGTTTCACGTATAGTGGGGGGAGAAAAATTCCCCCCCCCCCCAACCAATACAGTCTGACGTCATCAAAGGTAATTCAGGGGCACGTGCAGTTATATCGAACAATTTTGCTGTCCATTTCTGAAAAAAACTGATTTGTTGATCGGAAAGAGCTCACAAAAATTCTGTATTTACCACAGGTATATACGACAAAATTAAATCCCAACGCCGGCAAGAGAGGGGTTGAAGATTTGTAGTGAAATGAGCATTGACACATTCCGATGACGTCATATTATGAATTCTGCAATGTATTCCATAACTTTTCGACGGGAATTTCGTGCAACTCGCTATACTTCGACAAACGTTCGTCTGCTAATATTTTCGAAATGTGACAACATGTCGTTTGTTTGCAGAAGAACGTGCGATGATTGAATAGACCTGCGCTCATTAAATATGCTAATAAGCCAATATAGGTTGGTCACGTGGGTGGGGTGAGATAGCTGTCACGTGGGTGAGGTGAGACAGGCATATCTCTCCCCGTTGTCTCACACGACTTTATATATGCTCAGTACCTCAGTGGTGGGAGAAAATGCGATACAGTGATAATTTATAGTTTTGAAGTTGTTACACAACTTTAAATTTGAGTCTTGCGCTGTGGAATAGCCAAAGCACAAGTATTGGGTACATGGAGAACAATGCGTCAGGATTGGAGTCTAAGATGTGTTAAATAAATAGTCGATGATACAAATGAAGGCCTGCAGTACTCGATTTGAGCTGCTGAGGGCCGGACAGGACCAATTTGGAGTATCGATAAGTGCGTCTTAATTAAATAGGATGTTGCGCCTCGACTACTCTATATTTTATATATAGGCCTAATATATCCAAAACTAAATTGCAAAGGCGCCTTGAGGGTTTTAACTGCAGTCCCGACTGTTCGAACTACGTCACCAAGGCATGCCTTCAACGAAAGCTCTACTGAATATTTTATATATAGGCCTAATATATCCAAAAATTGCAAAGAGGTCTTGAGTTTTTTAACTATGGTCTCGACTGTCTGATATTCGAACTACATCATCAAGGCATGCCTTAAACGAAGGCACTAGAGTATATTTTATATATAGGCCATATATATCCAAAAATAAATTGCAAAGATGTTGATTTTATTAACTGCAGTCCCGACTGTCTGATATTCGAACAACATCATCAAGGTATGCCTTAAACGAAGGCACTAGAGTATATTTTATAAATAGGCCATAATTATATATCCAAAAATAAATTGCAAAGATGTTGATTTTTTTAACTGGAGTCTCGATTGTCTGATATTCGAACACCATCAGAGCATGCCTTCAACGAAGGCACCAGAGGATATTTAATATATAGGGCTAATATTCCCAAAAATAAATGGCAAAGACGTCTTAAGTTTTTAAGCAATAGCCCCGACTGTCTGATATTCGAACTCCATCATCAAGGCATGCCTTCAGCGAAGGCATGCCTTGATGATGTAGTTGGAATATTTGATTAGTCGGTACTTGAGACATTACAGTCAGGACAAATCAGGCTTATCTCCTCCCCGCGGTCGGCCACCATCGCGACGCCCACGCGAACAACTGATATTTGATTTTCCTTCATTACATCAAGATGTACTCCAGTAATCAGCATGGCGACAGGTTAAAGATATCAATCGACTCTTCCAAAATAAAGCAACTGTCCACACGGACAGTAACATTTGTTGAAGTCAGAGATTAAATAGTTGACTGCGTTCGTTCTGTACAAAAATGTTTGCTTCACTTTCCATTCCTATATTTGGTATGGTACAGTGTTGTAACGGGGTAGTTGATTTGTTTGGCTCGCAACTCAGTCATTGAAATTTATAAGGAAACGTGGCTACACACCTTGTACACGTACATCACTGCAAGACAGACATAAGTATAAGAAGAAAATAAAGGATCTAGAATGAGGCACGATTCCACAAGAAATATATGTGCCAAGCAAGAGCATCGCTGGGGGAGGGGGGGGGGACACCCCACCAATACATTTTTCCAATCGGGATATTGGAGCCTTAGATATTCATTTGCTCATGCTTGTGACCATATACTTTCTCACACGAATAGAGCTGATACTCGGACTTATTTCACACATGAAAATAAACTTTGATTCGCGCAAAATGTTCATTTTCTTCTCGTCGAAGATTCGAAATGTGGCCTTAAAATGCCAGGATAATTCTCAGGTTTTCCCCCCTCATAATCCGGTAACAAACTTAATAAGCAACGATGTCTAGTGAAGTCTTGACTGCCGATGTAGGCAGCCAAGACTTCACTAGACACAACTTCTACGGTACTGTAATTTCCTTCAGCAAGATCACCAAAAGCCTGTATGCTGGAAAACGTCTTCTACACAGACATGAGAAACTCGCCAACATTGAAACTGGGTTCTTAAGGTCTCAAATATACAAATATGACGTTTGCTATAGGCTGAACTGAAAATTTATTCTTGCAACAGGAGTTCGCGAGAATCAAAACTGATTCTCGTGAATCGTGACAAATTTTAAGGCCTTTATTACATGCATGTTTTAACTATTCACAAATAAATTTCTGAGAAGTCTGGCTTTTTTTTTAAGTACAATCCCGACTGTCTAAAATCCAGCTTCATCATCGAAGCATGACTTTGATGAGGGCGTGCCTTAACCCTTTGAGACTTTAATTTTATTACACGCCTGTTCTATGAAATCCCCACCTACAGCAACACTAAAGCATGCGGAAAATAAAAATCTGTTCCGCACATATGTGCGGAACGGAAATCGTTGTCGGACTATATTTATAAAGAAGCGAATTTTCACTGGACTTTTCTACAAATCGTGCACCTCAGTTACAGTTTCAATCTCTGGGGATAGCTAAAAATCGTCCCCTGAGTTCCAATGTGTGCTATGTGCCAGCATAGAACACATTAGAACTCGGGGAAGAAATAGTAGCACGGGTTCCTCTCGCAAATTTGGTTGGCGATAAAATGTGTTCTTTTCGTTGATCTTTGTCCAATGAGTTGCTGGGTGTCCTTCTAAGAACTGGGTTTTTTAGACGTGAAGACGCGTAATAAACACAGAACGACACGCGTGTGTGCGGCCTCGAGTTTTATCCTTCCGCGATGGCACAAGTGCCATATCGATTAACCCATTCACACACGTGTGTCGTTCTGTGTATATCTTGACGCTCAAACGTCACTGGGAATTCAGTTTCTTCAACGTTTTTCAAAATGCGGCATCAAACGTCGGTAAGTACACATAACAAGATATTTTTCACTAATCTGGTTGAGGGCTAGATTATTTTTTGTGGTCTGAATTTGTTATTCAAAACTTGTTTTATTACAAATTATTGGAGAGGCTCCACAGGCACTCTACAATAATTTGTAATAAAACAAATTTTATAAACAAAATATTATTTGTGCATGACTGAATATGAAATATAAGCAAGGAAAGTGTTGACTTTTGCTCTGGTGTCCTCATTTTTTAAAAGCTCTGATAGTGGCTTCTAGCACTCAACCAGTTAAGAAGTCTTGAAGCAGGATTATATAGCATTTTAAGCTGTGATAACATTTGGTTCGACAGTTGTCACTGAGCACTATTCGGGAAAAAATAGGAATTGAGGTTAAAACTTTAAGAAATCGAAAAATAATAACAAAACAAATGACCACAAAGTAAAAAACGCGCTGTTTCATTTCGTACGTCATAAGACGTAGAAATGTATCAAATGGTTAATGATGAAGTTGGAATATTTTATCCGATGGGACTTGAGCAATCACGGTCGGTACAAATCAGGTTTACATTTTCCCACAAATCAAATCAGTCATCTTTGCGATGCCCGTGAATAGAATGTTGAAAACTCAGCCATTGATATTTTTGGGACGGTAATGTAAACTATGCTACTCAAAGTTTGCTAAGCACCAAGTATATCCAACTACCTGTTTTACGTTTTAGTTGAAATATGGTAATGAAAAGTGTATATATTTTTTATTTAGTTATAACTTTAATGATTTAAGTACAGAAATTAAGATTTTATTTGTGTTTGACATTATTTTTTAGGTTTTGAATACGATAACCATGGAAAATGGATATTACTGGTAAAAGGAGAAATCTTCAAATTTGTCAGAAAGTTGACGGAGCGAACTGGTATGGCTTCAATATCGAGTATGAGACTGATTACTGTTAATTACAGCTTGACAACACACGCCTTCTAATGCTCCCAATCAGGTTCCTGGTGGTCCTTTGTGGGATGTTGTTCCATTCTTGGACCAGCATGGCACCAAGCTCCTGCACACTTCTTGGCTGGACTGGACTGGACTGAAATTGCAAGCTGTAGACATGTTCGATTGGATTGAGGGGATCTTGCTGGCGGGTCCATACGCTCAATCCCCTCCCTCTGTCGGTACTCCCAGACAGCATGGGAACATGAGGACGGACATTATCGTCCATCAGAATGAATCTATCACCCACTGCACCTGCATACAATCTGACGTGGACATCCAGAATCTCATCAATATACCGCTGTGCAGTCAATGTACCATGTTCAAGGATACAGAGCTCTGTACGTCCATCCCTGCTGATGCCGCCCCAGACCATGATTGATCCTCCACCATAGCGGTCATGCTCAGCAATGTTGGCTGCATGGAATCGCTCTTCTGATCTTCTCCATACCCCAGAACGCCTATCAGTGTGGTCTAGGCAGTACCTTGACTCATCTGTGAAAAGGACAGGTCGCCAATCTTCTCTGGTCCATCCAACGTGGCCCATGGCCCATTCATATCGTGTCTGGTGGTGTTTCTGGGACAGCGGAATGCAAATGCATGGTCTTCTCGGTCGGAGACCACCTTCGTGCAAGCTTGCCTGGATAGTCTGCGTCGAAACATTTAACCCGGATGCATTCTGAAAGTTACTGCGAAGCTAGGTTGCTGTGGAAAATCGGTTCCTACGGGCCTGAATGATCAAAAATCGGTGTTCAGCTGCAGATGTTGCCCTGACTCTGCCACCACCATGCCGTCTTACTGGTGTGCCATACTGCTGATCACCGTATGGTGCACACCAAGGGCTTCACCAACCTGACGATGGGTAGCCCCTTGCTCCACCATCCCTGCAGCCCGCCACATTTCTGCCTCAGACAAATGTCTTCTTACATTTGCATTTGCCATATTCAGTCATTAAATCACAAGGGTTTGTGTTGAAATGAAGAATGAATACCCTACACATGTCATGTACATGTAGACAGTACACGAAATCATCATGAAAATCAAGGGGTACATGCTTTCCATGACTGTCACGAAAAGTCTGCCTGCCAAGAGCTAATGTAAACAATGTCAATACATTCCTCAATCATATCCACCAAAAATATCGCAAATATGTCAAGCAAATTTCACAATGATGTGTCAAATATTTGGTGCTTAGCAAACTTTGAGTAGTATATATTAGATCGCTTAAAATTCAGCCTCGAGTTTTATGGGTGTTTAGTATCTGGACCAGTTCAGGAAAAATTATGGTCCAGTGAAGAAAACTTTAGAGCATTCATCAAGTTGCAAAATGACGGGAGAGTCACGTCCCTTAGACTGTGAAACTGCCCTCTGTCTTGCTCACGCACACGACATTAACATTAATTTTGTCAGTTTAATTAGCGTTTTTCAAATTTTTCAAAACAAAATCAGCTCCTCATTGACGAGCTCGTTCCAATGGGGTGGGGGAAAACGGTAAAAAGTGGGAGGAGGGGTACATGATAAGGTTTTGTTTAACTTTTTTTCAGCTGTTCAGTTTATACATTACGGTACGCGTGCGAATGCGGTCTATTCCTTAGGTAAAAAAGGTTAACTGTTGTATATTTACCGTGGATGGCCCTAGGCCTTGAAAGATCAATACATAGCAGTGAAGCAATTAAATGGTACGTGCCACGTGTATAAAAGGGGGGATGCTTATGCAAACGAAGCGGGGGGGGGGGGGGTCTTCAGCTAACCCTAATTGGAATTAATCCTCCTCTTTGAACGTTTTTATTGGCAGCAGTATCTTCCCAAAAATAGTATGAAATCGTGAGACTTAATGATTCGATCAAATTCGATCGGACGACAGTAGGAAATCAGTTCTAAATAATTCCTATCAATACCCTCAGGGACATTGCTAAGGGGTCTCGGATTGGGGTCCATTTCTAGATTTCTCATTGCACCCCTGCCCCCGGTAGGAAAAATTCTGACTACTTCCAACAAGTGGGAAATTTCCTTAGCCCCCCCCCCCCCCCCCGGTCAATTTTTTCAACTTCAGGTTTTAACCCTTTACCCACCACACGATATAAAATTGTGTTATTTCAACTATTTGTGTTTAATTTTTTCAAAAAATAAAACCATATCATGCAACTCCTCATTCGAAAGAGTTCTGTTCCAATGAGGGGGTTACATGGTATGGTTTTGTTGACATGATTAAAAACCTTTTCTTAACTGCTGACTTTTCTCGGGCGGATGCGGACGATTCCTTAGGTAAAGGGTTTAGATGCAGAATTCAATTTGTACACCCCATTGACTGTAAATTGTCCAACTAAGGCTGTTGTAGTCACAAATTCCAACTACAAATCAATATTGGGGGGGGGGGGTTACCACTTTTCAAACAATATTTAGAGGAGGACTTTCACCAGTTTTCAGTCTAAAAGATGGTCAAATTCTAGACATGTTTGGAACTTTTCTCCTAGTGCCCAGTCCGACATTTTCAACCTTTTCAAATTAGGGCGTCGGATTTCCAAGTATTTTAAATTTGACGAATGATACTCACCAATACCCCCCCCCCCCCGCCCTCCCCCACCCCCTCCGTCCAATGGCAACGTCCCCGATTACTCTGGTGAAAGATCTGACAAATGTAGTGCATGGTACAATAGCTCAACACATTCAAGTTCTAAGCTTTCCAGCCACCACTCAAATTCTGTAAGGAACTGGACGCTTTTATGGCCTAAAATCAGTCTAGCTCTTATGTAGCCCATCGCCTATGTTTGGATTCACTTGTCTGGAATTTTTAATCAACGCAAGACATATTTCTCAATCGAAGCTTGATTTGATAGAATATTAAATGACTCCACCAATACTATTTGACGTACAGTATGTGGAGAGTGGATTGTAACTAAATCACCCACGGAGTGGAGTTATCACTCAATCTATAACTTTCAAATTCTGTGCATATCGACAAAAAAACAAGCAATGTTTCGGCCAATGGGCCTTCGGGTTTAACCCGGAGGTCCATTGGCTGAAACTTTGATTGTGCTGGTTATACTTTGCAACAAATTTGCAATTATTGTTCGGGTGGAATCTCCACTCTGCGGGTGATTTAGTGATAATACACTCTCCACGTTCTTTGTGTGCTTACTAAATAATCACGAATGCAGGCTCGTCACAGCTTCAGCTTTATGATTAAGCCGCGTCGTTCCGCGAATCGTGTTAATATCTTGAAATATATACAGCTACACACCTTTCGACATAATATATATGTTACACAACATGTAACATTGGCTCCCTGTCAGGCAACGGATAAAATACAAGATACTCACCTTTAAGTGTATAAACGGCGTGGCCCCGGAATATTTATCTGATCTGGTCAAACCCTATACTCCCACTAGGTCTCTGCGCTCCTCTTCATCCAATGACCTTGCGATACCTAGATCTAAACTTATCACAGCAGGTGATAGGGCCTTTAAATGTGCAGCCCCAGTTCTCTGGAACTCTATTCCGACACAATTAAAACTTCCACAAACAACCATTAAATTCAAGTCTAGTCTTAAAACTTATTTGTACAAACAAACCTTCGCGAACTAATCATTGATCGTGTGTACGTGTGTGAGTGTGAATAATTGTAAAGCCATAGAGCACAATGTATAGGCTTGAACATTATTTATTATTATTATTATTAACATATATATTATATACATATATTATTATGTCGAAAGTCCATGTAAATTAAGGGATTAATAAATTTTCTCGAGAAACATAGAACGACCGAGTGTATATTTTTTAGAAGCTGTAATTGACAGCACCGCGCAGTATCATCAACAATAACTGGCACCGGTATGTATCCATGTAACAATAAACAATCTTCGCTGTTCGAAGTGCGATATTTTGTACCCTGAGTTTCAATGTGTTCTATGTGCCAGTTGGCACATAGAACACATGCGAACTCGAGGGACGATTTGTTTACAAAATAAAACTTATCGCTGCAAGCATGTCTGAAGTATCCTTACAAACATTTTCTGTCATTACCATCTGAAAAGATTAAAAAAGCGCTTTTAAATGTTCAAAAAATCACTTTCAATCTGCCGAGTAGGCTGTAAAGAAAATGTTCGCTTCAGCATAAAAAAATCGATAGACTTTGAAGTTTGGTCGATCTAGACTCTAGCTCTCTAGCCAAGACCGGCCAAACTTAACAGAAAATTTTATTCGTAGCCCCAAAAATTCTTTGTTTCAAAATGGCCTCTATAAATTCAATCGGACGCATTGTGATATATTGTAACATGCGTGACTTACAAAAATGTAAAGTTCTATTTAACCAAGCCTCTCCATCACTAGGTAAACATGGGTAACTGTTTACTCGCTTGCATTTATTCGCAGCGAGCTGCAAATGAATAATTATTACTATTATCAACAGAAAGTCCAGTACAATTGTAAAAAGTTTCTAATGTTCCAAACTCATATTAAAATTCTAAAAATAAAAGTACACGGATATGGATGACAGTGTAGTTTTAGGCGAACGTTGGTTTCTCGCTATAATTTGGTATCAAGAATATTTGAAGTGCGAGTAATCCCTCGTCTTTTCTCGGCAGGTGTTAACTGAATAGCTATTTTGCCCTTGAAAACACTATTCATTAAACGGGGGAATTCAATTAACAGGGATTTTGTCGCTTTTCTGTATTCTGGGGGTAACTGAGCAAATCTCTTATAGATCTGTCAAACAAGATATAATAGATTAAATGCTCCTATTTATTGGATAGGATCTTCGTTCCCAAAATTGTTCGTTATCAAACTCGACTAATATGGCTTCAAACTCGGCTGATATGAACTGAGCTAGAGTTGTCTCCCTTGGTGCTCTTCTAGAAACAGCCAGTTTGTTTGCATCGAAATCGTTCACCGTTATTCGTCGAACGCAATCAGGAAAATAAAGATTACCAGGCAAATGAGACTAGTTTTGTGTATGGTGAGGGATAATTAATGGAGGTAATAAGTTAGGATTGAGTGGATGAAGAGAAAAAAGAAGAGTGTTGTACACAAAATTCAAAGCAAACCAAGATTCAGAATCGGAAGCAGAGATACGTCGACGTGGAAGAACAGATAGTTCAACTATCGGAACGTCGCGGCTTCCCGGCTAGGGAAGCCCAGACATTCGGATAACGGAATTAGAGGAACAAGGAACTTCGGACTTTTTGAACAGAATGAGAAACAATAACACTGTCCGAAAACAGCAACAGATCTGAGAACATTTTGTAATTATTTGTTTTGCTTTAACAAATAAAGAGGTTATTACTTTGTTTGCTTCATACCAGCGGGGATATCAGCCCTCGTAACTTCATATCATCCTTCGACCTTCTCTCTTAGGCTGATAGTAATAGTTTATTCAAGCAAAATAGCACCTAGAAAGAGGCAGATTGCATAAAGAGTTAAAAGAGATATGATATGATTATAGTAAACAAATAACAAACGAAGCAGCTATTTTTGAATAGTAAATAAAGCTAATATATCATACATATAAGTGTATAAAGTCAAAACCCTAGATCAGTTTAATGACATACTATTTTGCAATTGTTGTTTCTCTTTTCCTGAAGAACAGCAGGATTGTGTTCCAGATGGTGTGACATAATGAGGCCGTATTATTGTTCATAATAAATTGAAACCGATCTTGTGTGCTTGCATTTGAGAAGTCTGCGTTGTTCCTGTTAATTAATAATTATTGCAAACAACTGTCTTCTGATGTTTGTATAGGTCGGGCAGTCTATGACAAAATGCATCTCGGATTCCATATCGCCGGCGTCCTTACAAACATCAGAAGCATTGCAAATCCTATTTTCTAAAGGTATTGGCGACTGTGCATGATATGAAGTAACCTCGGGGTGATATCTCGACCTACACGAAACTAACCAAGTAATAACCTCTAAATATTGGATGGACTTCGGTCAAATAAATCTTTGAACAAGGGGATTTTAGTGATTGTCGGAGTTATTTCTCGACGAAATTATTACAAGATTTGTTATCCAATAAACAGGCGTTTATTCTATAATCTACATGCAATTAACTGGTAGAATTTGTGGCGAGGATATAGTAAGTGATTTTGTGTTTGGAAATTATATTCAGTTAACAAGTTACTCAATTTAGATATATATAATTAAATGTGCTCTACTGTATTTTTGAAAAGTGGTTTTCAAGTTTCTTCCCGGTCTGAAGAGTAGTTAGTATTTCCAGACAGACGGGCACGTGTAGTTTATTTTTATTCAGTATTGTTGTGTAATTCTATCCATTTTGCCAGGATTGGATAAAATTCGATTAACATGACTTCCTGATAAAAAAAAATTCATATTTCTCACCGACTATTGTAGAAGCACGATCGCACTTAATCTCGGCAATATATAAACGTCAGCTTCCAAAATAGACACAATGAGTATATCCTAGTTCATGGAGTGTTCGTCAAAGGTTGATACGATTATAATGGAGTGTTCCGGAATATGAACCCGGAACGCCTTTTTTATCTGTTTGTTTTATATCGTTGATATGAAAACGCACTAACTGCAGGACAGAAGGTTACACAACTAAGAATGAACCAAATAAGTGGTCGGCTGAGAAGAATAAAAGTAGTATGTCAGGGGCTTTTGGGGCCTTATTTGGGGGACCTCGGTGGGGGACCTCGGAAGTGACGTCATGTCACGTGACGTAGTGGCGCCATGTTGTGTTGTCATGGTAACCCGCGTGAGCGGCCATGTTGTGACGTCATCCCCATAGTGATACGCGGTGTTAGTGCGCATGCGCAGCGCGTGTTGTTAGAGTGATACGTGTTTCCGTCGTCCATTTTGTATACTGGAGGCCGCCATCTTGGTTTCTATGGTAGCACGTGATTGCTATGTTACCCAATTTTTCTGCAATAAGACGGGGTATGTTCGGAGGGTATGTTCGATTGAATCGGAGTAAATCTAATTACCACAAAGAACCCGACAATCCCTCCAAATCACCAAAATCCAACCCAACTTTTACTATTTCGAATTCTTTCAGAAATCTCTGCTTCTATCTATATATGCAATAGCTTTCGTCTATCTGGCCATGTTCCTTTGTTCTGGAGTATACTCCAGTAGCGTAGAAGAGCCTATTAGTTGGAACAGTTTATCTTATTATTACTATATTTAGCTTTTCTGGTCCATTCTTGTTAGTTCTGACCCTATTCCAAGTACTCTTGTTGTTTCATTTATCTAGATCATTTATAACCAATCAGATTGCTTGCTTTCCCATAATCTGTATACAGAGTTATCTCCCCTGTGTACAATAAAAGCCTATATCCAACGGCCACATCCCATGGAATCCCATTTTTGGGAAACACCCGTGGCTATGGAATCCCTTTTTTGTCGTATGAGGCCATGAGGGCTATGTAAAAGCCCTCAATGAGTCCTCATTTATTATCCCTCATACCCTCATTGAATTTTGAGGTTATGAGGACCTTGAAAAATTCCTCAATGAGGCATAATTTACTTCGACTCTTAGCCTCATTTCAGTATTTAACAGGTATATCCTATGGAATCTCATTTTGGAAAACGCCTGTGACTGTGGAATCCCTTTTTTGTCGTATGAGGCCATAAGGGCTATGTAAAAGCCCTCAATGAGTCCTCATTTATTATCCCTCATAGCCTCATTGAATTTTGAGGTTATGAGGACCATTAAAAATCCCTCAATGAGCCATAATTTACTACGACTCTTAGCCTCATCTCGCTATTTAACAGCCATATCCCCAGGCACCCCAATTTCGGCACCCCTTCTTGGAAAACATATGGCCTTCGGCACCCCTTTTTTGTCGTATGAGGCCATCAGGGCTATGTAAAAGCCCTCAATGAGTCCTCATTTATTATCCCTCATAGCCTCATTGAATTTTGAGGTTATGAGGACCATGAAAAATATCCCTCAATGAGGTATAATTTACTACGACTCTTAGCCTCATTTCAGTATTTAACAGCCATATCCCAGGCACCCCCAATTTCGGCACCCCTTTTTGGAAAACATGGCCTTCGGCACCCCTTTTCTGTCGTATGAGGCCATGAGGACCATGAGTAATCGATCAATGAGGTCTAATGTAGTCTTACCAACCGCTTCCATGTTGTCGCCAAAGCTCCAGGGCCACTACTGGTCTATGGTCTATCTGTCCTATCATTAGCTTCTACAGCAGTCTTATTCCATTGCGGCCTTGTACCAGTACTATTGACTAAACTACCATCCATTAATATTGACTTGTATCACTACTTCCCAGCTATACCTTCGCCCAAGCCTTCAAAATGTTCAATCAGATTTTCCCTGTATACATATAAGAGATTCCTTAATTGAGATTCCTAGCCGATTCCGTAAAGTTGGATTCCGTGTTTTTACATAAACACCCGATGGTATTCCCCTTCCCTCCTAGTAAAAAAAACAAGCACTTTTGTTATATTTTAAAACTTTATTGCCTTTTCTGTACACTGTCTGTTATATAGTTCAATATTTGTTCTGTTAATTCTGTTATCTTCATTGTGTTCGATCTTCGATCACTTCAGTTCGATCTTCTCTTCATTCTTTTTAGTCTGTTCAGTTCTCTTCTTCGATGTCTGCTCTACTCAACAGTTCATCTTCGTTCACTTTGTTCTCTCCGGGGAGCGCGGTGTCTCAGTAGGTAGAGGTGCAGGCTGCAAGCCGAGAGGTCCTCGGTTCGAATCCCGGCTGCGGCAACCGCGTTGTGTCCTTGGGCAAGACACTTCATCCCCATTGCCCGCGTGGGGGCACGATGACGCCGTGTACTAAGGCGTACTGCACGTCGATGGTACGTATGTCTTCAACCAATCTAACCCTGCCTGTGCTGCAGTGCGGAGTTACGATGTTGGGGAGCTGGCAGCTGCTCGTCGTTGCTCGGTGGTTCTCTCAGGGTACTCCGGCTTCCTCCGCCCGTAAAACTGTCACGGTCATGATTAGCTATTGTGCATAAATATATGACCTTAAACATCAATAAATAAATAAATAAATAAATTGTTCTCTCCGTTGTCATCACTGGTTCTGTATGTTGATTGTTATCGGCTGTGAAGCTTTATTGTAGAATTCTCTGTAGCGCTGTAAGATCTGGTTGTAGTGACGAATCTTCTCATTCTCGTCCATGGTTTGGGATTCTATGATCTTTCTCATTCATCTGTCCACGTCCATCGCAGCAAGCTCGTTTGGTTCTCTGCGTACCAAACGCTGTCGATCTAGTAAGCTTTCCAATAAACTGGGTTCGACCAAAACGTATTCTTTTTCTTCACTTGTTGGATTATGCTCTGGTTCTGGCTTCTTCCCTGCTCCGGTCATTACTGTACGAGGCATTTCTGTTGGAGGTATTGGTATCCACGGCTTTCTGGTTGGATTATTGTTATTCAACTGATACGGTTTTGAGAGTTCAATTGGTTCCAATTGGTTTATTCGTTTGCATTCTTCTCTTTGACCAATTTGTGTCCAATGGTTTCCGACTTGTTCAACATATTTTCTCTGATGATCCTTTGGTCTCCTTTTTGTATGGATCTTCTCATGTCTTCTCAGTTGGTCTCTTCTTTTGAATATCTTTGCACACCTGAAGCATTGGAAGCGTTTAGGTCCGTGGATGGATAATTTATGACGCAACAGAGTTTTTCTGCTGAATGAAGGATATCTGACATTTGTCGCAGTTATGGAGTTCACCCATTTCTGGACAGAAGTGAAATAATGTAATTCGGATGTTTCACCCCTATTTATACCATCGGGTGTTTATGTAAAAACACGGAATCCAACTTTACGGAATCGGCTAGGAATCTCAATTAAGGAATCTCTTATATGTATACAGGGAAAATCTGATTGAACATTTTGAAGGCTTGGGCGAAGGTATAGCTAGGAAGTAGTGATACAAGTCAATATTAATGGATGGTAGTTTAGTCAATAGTACTGGTACAAGGCCGCAATGGAATAAGACTGCTGTAGAAGCTAATGATAGGACAGATAGACCATAGACCAGTAGTGGCCCTGGGGCTTTGGCGACAAGATGGAAGCGGTTGGTAAGACTACATTAGACCTCATTGAGGGATTACTCATGGTCCTCATGGCCTCATACGACAAAACAGGGGTGCCGAAGGCCATGTTTTCCAAAAAGGGGTGCCGAAATTGGGTGCCTGGGATATGGCTGTTAAATACTGAAATGGGGCTAAGAGTCGTAGTAAATTATACCTCATTGAGGGATTTTTCATGGTCCTCATAACCTCAAAATTCAATGAGGCTATGAGGGATAATAAATGGGGACTCATTGAGGGCTTTTACATAGCTCTCATGGCCTCATACGACAAAAAAGGGGTGCCGAAGGCCATATGTTTTCCAAACAAGGGTGCCGAAATTGGGGTGCCTGGGGATATGGCTGTTAAATAGCGAGATGAGGCTGAGAGTCGTAATAAATTATGCCTCATTGAGGGATTTTTAATGGTCCTCATAACCGCACAATTCAATGAGGCTATGAGGGATAATAAATGAGGACTCATTGAGGGCTTTTACATAGCCCTCATGGCCTCATACGACAAAAAAGGGATTCCACAGTCACAGGCGTTTTCCAAAATGGGATTCCATAGGATATACCTGTTAAATACTGAAATGAGGCTAAGAGTCGTAGTAAATTATGCCTCATTGAGGGATTTTTCAAGGTCCTCATAACCTCAAAATTCAATGAGGGTATGAGGGATAATAAATGAGGACTCATTGAGGGCTTTTACATAGCCCTCATGGCCTCATACGACAAAAAGGGATTCCATAGCCACGGGTGTTTCCCAAAAATAGGATTCCATGGGATGTGGCCATTGGATATAGGCTTTTATTATACACAGGGGAGATAACTCTGTATACAGATTATGGGAAAGCAAGCAATCTCATTGGTTATAAATGATCTAGATAAATGAAACAACAAGAGTACTTGGAATAGGGTCAGAACTAACAAGAATGGACCAGAAAAGCTAAATATAGTAATAATAAGATAAACTGTTCCAACTAATAGGCTCTTCTACGCTACTGGAGTATACTCCAGAATAAAGGAACATGGCCAGATAGACGAAAGCTATTGCATATATAGATAGAAGCAGAGATTTCTGAAAGAATTCGAAATAGTAAAAGTTGGGTTGGATTTTGGTGATTTGGAGGGATTGTCGGGTTGTTTGTGGTAATTAGATTTACTCCGATTCAATCGAACATACCCTCCGAACATACCCCGTCTTATTGCAGAAAAATTGGGTAACATAGCAATCACGTGCTACCATAGAAACCAAGATGACGGCCTCCAGTATACAAAATGGACGACGGAAACACGTATCACTCTAACAACACGCGCTGCCCATGCGCACTAGCACCACGTATCACTATGGGGATGACGTCACAACATGGCCGCTCACGCGGGTTACCATGACAACACAACATGGCGCCACTACGTCACGTGACATGACGTCACTTCCGAGGTCCCCCACCGAGGTCCCCCAAATAAGGCCCCAAAAGCCCCTGACATACTACTAATAAAGTTCGAACTACAGTACAGTCATCGTGGACTGGTCGTTTATCCACGCGTGGGTAGTAATGTCCACGCATGCGTTTACCAGGTCATAAAAATCTAAAATTTAACTTAATGAAGCACTAGGTTGTACCCGGTACTTCATTAATTACATTTATGATGATTATTCCTATCATTAGTGTTTAGGGTCTATTGTATTATTATTTATTTATTTATTTATTGGTGTTTAAGGTCACAGGGTCTATTGTTGCGTCCGTGGAAATATTGCCCACCCTTGAAAAGTGACCAGTCCACGGCGGCCGTAATGTACCATGGTCTTCTTTTCTAAGTTTTTGGTTTCATGTTCTTGTATTTGTTTGGCATATAAGTAGGTGTTTCATTTGTTATATGTGTAGTAATTAATAACATATTATGTTTTAACCCTTTACCTAACATGAAAAGCAGACGACACTTGCAAAAAAAATTTCTTGAATAACTAATTTTTTTCATTTTTTGTCTCTAAAACATAGGTTATGACCCCTCATTGGAACGAGCTCGTTCCAATGAGGGGTCATAACCTATGTTTTTGAGACATAAAAAATGAAAAAATAATGAAAATTAATTGGCGATTTTTGAGAATAGCGCCGGCCGGTTTTGAGCCGTTACGTTGGATAAAGGGTTAAAGGAGAAATGTGTCCCCAGTCCTCGCATAAAGCCCCTCCTGGATGATATCCTCATGGAAATCGACTTTCGATAAAGTTATCTCCCTTGAAATTATTAGACCCACGAGGAAGGTCCAGTTAAGAAGCAAGTAATTATTTCATTTATTACCTACTGAGACATCAGTTGGTAATAAAGAAAAGTTTCCCGTTGTTACTTTTAATAAACTAAAACAGCAGGCGGCTCTCGCAGCTATCTGTTGTTTTCGTTTATTAAAATTTCAAAAGGAAACTTGGCTTTTTATGGCAAGCTGATTAGAAGCAATTACTTCACAGACAACCCGTCATTAAGAATATATATCAGTATAACAGCCACCTACACGTATTAACAGTCCATTTTTTGGCCTTTGTTTAGCGAATGTCTTTTTACAGTGATTTGTGAGCTTTTCTTCTTCCCAGGAAACAAATTAGCAATCTCTCTTCCTAGACTTGTATATCAATGGAAAGGACAGTATCCGTATTTTATGCCACAATGCGAACACTGTTGGTACGATGATCAGAGAAAAAGCGACAGAACATCAAAAGATGGTGAAAACGACGTTTTCTTATTTTTAAATGCGTTTCTACAGAGAATAACGTTCAGACTGTTTGGGGGAAAATTCTAAAGAGCCAGCTTCTGTATTTTTATACTACTCGACTGGGGGTGGGGGGGGGTCGGAAAAATCTCCAGGAACATGTGATGATTTTTAA
The DNA here is from genome assembly GCA_031216915.1 of Pictodentalium vernedei. Classification (NCBI taxonomy): domain Eukaryota; kingdom Metazoa; phylum Mollusca; class Scaphopoda; order Dentaliida; family Dentaliidae; genus Pictodentalium; species Pictodentalium vernedei. The sequence goes on from CM062296.1 coordinate 338,469,030, forward strand.
CTATCGACATGTTAGACCACCCAGCCTCCGCTTTTCCCAATTTTTTTCCAGTTTCGATAGTGTTTTTTCCGACCAATATCTGACACCCACCCTCCCCCCGTTGATGGATATTCACAATCCAACTCGATATTCACTGCTGTTTAACCCTTTCCTAACATGAAAAGCATACGGTACTTGCAAAAAAAAAAAATTTTGAATAACTCATTTTTTCATTTTTTGTCTCAAAAACATAGGTTATGACCCTTCATTGGAACGAGCTCGACGAGCTCGTTCCAACGAGGGGTCATAGCCTTTCTTTTTACGACAAAACAATGAAACAACAATGAAAATTAATTGGTGATTTTGAGAATAGGGCCTGCTGGTTTTGGCATTTACGTTTTTAAAGGGTTAAAAATGTTGAGGGGTGGTCTCTAATGATATATCACTTTCTCCAGTATTATTTATCTACCATCTTCACTGGAATTTGCTGAGAATGTTGTATTGAAAAACGTGTGCAAAATATGGTGAGTTTTCTGAAAGTATAGGGTCTATATTCTCATATCATCACAGTATTGAGGATTTACAGTTTGGATCATGGGGCAAGGGCTATCAAATGATTACAGTTGATGAGATGTTGAAAAATGATTTTATTTTCACAGATCCTAACTTCCAAAATTGAACGTAGAGTTGTCTCTGCTTGTATACATGTTAAACAAACATGGACTATGAGATGCCCAAATAGTCCAATGTATTAATCAGGTTGCCCAGTACCATTAAATATTTTTGACAGTATGCTACTTAAATAATTAGAGCATGTGATTATAAAAATGCATCAGTACTTCTGGGTATTCTGGGGTTGACTGACTTTTATTTAGAGTATTTGATTGGGTATACCTATTCATTCTTTAAAGTTTTCTTCAGCTTGCACATGCAGTTTATAGAATGATTTTTCTTGCAGTTTTATTATTTTATTTAAAAAATTGATGGTGAAATGACAAGTTTTATACACATATTCAGAGGTGTCATTTCTGGGGAGTAAAAATTTGAAAAAACGAAAAAGTTTTGCAATTTACATGTTTATTATGATTGTTTCTTTCTGTTTCTGCTAAAAAGAATTCAAACTGGTTGAAAAGGTGATTAATGAATCATTGAATGATTGCTGCAAATCTGTAAATATGACAAAATCAACATTTATATGGATGTACCTGTCCTAAAAAGCCTATAAAATCATTAAAATAATGAAAGGAAAAAACTTTTAGATCATGGAAAAAATTGATTTCTGAACACTCCGACCACCCACCCGCCCCATCATGGAATAATTTTTTTTTACTCCATCTCACCCTCCCCCCCCCCCTCCCCCCACCAGACTCGACGAGAAAATGACTTAAGTTTGAGAAATGATGCACACATCGATTATACAAATTCACTAACATTTCAAAATCTCAATTTTCATATGAAATTCACATAACTGTAGTAGCAGTGAACTCGTTCTTACAATCTGTGGGGTCCACCCCACCCCCCCCCCCTCCTCGCGGGAACGCCGAGAAGTGAAGCAGTGCCTGTTCACTGCGGTAAACAGGCTCTGTTTTACTAGTAAAATAGGACCCAGTCACCAATGCTAGGAAGGTGCAAACCCTCTCTAAAATGGGCAACATGGTTTATTAACGCTCACCTCTGGTCTTGAGTTGATACTCATGTTGTGGTCATGATTAGCCATTGTGCAAAAATATGTGACCTTAAACACCAATAAATAAATAAATAAATACTCCCCCCCCCCCACCCCCCCCCCCCCCCCCCCCCCCATCCTGGTGGTTGCAGGCTGCTGGGCAAAACACATTTGCTGACGCACAACTGCATCGATTGCTACTGCATGCCTGATAAGAACTACAACTACACTTGACTTATTTCCTGACCTGTGATGGGGCAGGGATGGGGGCTTGAACACTTCCGTTTGGTGAGGATAATCAATAATCGCGACACCCCTGGTCCTATGGGCAATAGTATAAAACATTTACAATTGTATTTCCTAGAATTGTACTCTCTATTGGTGACTTTAAATGGGTTAAAATGAACTAGTAGCATTTTCAAAGATCTGGCAATGTTAGCAAATTGTCATATCTTTTAAAAAACCAATGATTCATTTTAGTTAGTTATGTTAAAAGGCAGAAAATACAATTCTAGAAAATACAAATGTAAAAGTTTTATAGCATTGGCTCCAGTTGAGATGGTTGTAGAAAGTACTAAATCATATAAAACACATTATTGTTCTTTATAAAGATATTAAGGCTTAATTATAAATAATTAATTTCTGTACCCAACAACAGGGGATTCTCTTGGGTATCTACAGGAGCCGTTTATGGGACCCTTTCCCAATGACATTTGGGAATGATTTTTCCCAATTTCCAACCCAAACTTTCCCAAACTCAGTCAACACTCAAACAAACAAAAATTTAATGCACAACTGGTGCCCTGAACTGGGTAGTGATAAGGCCTCAAGAAACCATTGGTTTTCTGAGGCCTTATGACAGCCCAGTTCAGGACCCCAATTGTACATTAACCCTTTACCTAACATGAAAAGCAGACGACACTTGCAAAAATAATTCTTGAATAACTAATTTTTTTCATTTTTTGTCTCAAAAACATAGGTTATGACCCCTCACTGGAACGAGCTCGACGAGCTCGTTCCAATGAGGGGTCATAACCTATGTTTTTGAGACAAAAAATGAAAAAATAATGAAAATTAATTGGCGATTTTTGAGAAGAGCGCTGGCCGGTTTTGGCCGTTATGTTGGGTAAAGGGTTAAATTTAAATTGCTTGACCAACGAAGTCTCTGAATTCAAAGGCAAGTGACAAGTTCTTCTTTGACGGTATAAGAACAGTTTAATGAACGTGATGCCGTGTGACTGTTTGTTATAAAACTTACTCGTAGTATACATGCAGTTGCTTAGGTGTCGGTCTTAATGTTCTCTGCCCAGTTCGAATTAGCCAATGCGTGTTTTCCCTTCCAAAACAAATCCCCAATTGGAGCACCCTTGATGCAAATTTCCCCAATGGCCTAGGCCCCGGACCTTTCCCATTGAGGGCAGAAGAATATCTGATCAAAGTTAACAGTAATATCTATAATACAATATTACAAGTTTAAAAATCTAAAAAAAAATATGAGAAGTAGCTCAATTTCAAATATGAAATGAAATGTCTTTGAATACTAAGATAGTTACTGGTGTATGTTACGGTGACCGGCCATCCTCTAAGACGGCGGAACCGAATGGAGCGTTAGAAAATTAGAGACCACGTAAATGTCTCTATTTTAGAATCCCTGTAAAATATTTTCTGCGCATAGAAACAAATGCTATTGCATTTGTACAATTAATTCACCATCAGTCGGTTCGATCTCTTTCTTCTCCTGCAACCATCTTCTAACCCGAAGGTTAGGCTGGTTGAAGTTATTGGTTGAAGTAGACGAAATAGACGAAACGATGACCAGACCCTAACGAACACGCTAAAATGAAAGTGTCAATGACACTGTAGCTTAACTTGTGTGTTGTGTTTGATGAAAAGGATAATGTTCAATGTTTATGAAAGGATTATGAAATAAGACAAGAATTGTGATAATTGGGAATATGTTCATCTCTGTTACCTGTATGCTATGTTTATGATAAAAATAATATGAGGTGTACACTGTACTAAAAAGCTGAGGGGTGGATTAATATGACCTCACAGTTAATGTATGTGGCCCTCACAGTTAACGTATATCAACAAAAGTTACCAAGTTACAGTGAAATTATTCCAAAACGAGTCATCCTATCAAGTTACATTAAAACCCCTTCATAAATATGGCCTGTAGACTGTGCTAAAGGTTTTCGGGCCCCTGTAGTCGTCAGGTTCCCAATTGTGTCCAAAGGTGACGTTCTCATGTAGACATTATATGAAGTCAACCTACCAAGTTACAATGAAATCCCTTAATAAATATGACCTGTAGACTGTGCTAAAGGTTTTTGGGCTTTGGGCTCTGGCAGCCATCATGGTTGAATGATCGCAACCAAAAGGGGACATTCTCATCTGGGCATCATCTGGAGTGATCCTACAGAGTTACAATGAAATCCCTTCATAAATATGACCTGTAGACTGTGCTCAAGGTTTTTGGGCTTCGGGCCTCTGAAGCCGTCACAGTTGACCAATCACGACCAAAATGGGATGTCATCATCTAGGCATTATATGGAGTCAAACTTACGGGTTACAATGAAGTCCTTCCATAAATATGACCAACAGACTATGCTAAAGATTTTGGGGTTTTGGGTTCGGGCAGCCATCAAGGCTGAATGATCGCGACCAAAAGGGGACGTTCTCATCTAGACATTATTTTGAGTCATCCTACCAAGGTACAATGAAATCCCTTCATAAATATCACCTGTCGACTGTGCTAAAGATTTTCGGGCTTTGGGCCCCTATAGCCAACACAGTTGTCTAGTGGTGTCCAAAAGGGGCTGTTCTCATCTAGACATTACATGAAGTCAACCTACCAAGTTACAATGAAATCCCTTCATAAATATGATCTGAAGACTGTGCTAAAGGTTTTCGGGCTTTAGGCTTGGGCAGCCATCATGGTTGAATGATCGCAACCAAAAGGGGACAATCTGATCTGGGCATCATCTGGAGTGCTCCTGCGAAGTTACAATGAAATCCCTTCATAAATATGACCTGTAGACTGTGCTCAAGGTTTTCGGGCTTCGGGCACCTGTAGACATCAGAGTTGACCAATCACGATCAAAAGGGGATGTCATCATCTAGGCATTATATGGAGTCAACCTAACAGGTTACAATGAAATCCTTCTATAAATATAACATTTTGCCTATGCTAAAGTTTTTTGGGCTCGGGCACCCAACAAGGCTGAATGATCACGGCCAAAATGGGACGTTCTCATCTAGACATTCTTTGGAGTCATCCTACCAAGTTACAATGAAATCCCTTCATAAATATGACCTGTAGAGAGTGCTAAAGGTTTTCGGGCTTCGGGCACCTTTAGCCGTCAAAGTTGCCCAATCATGTCCAAAAGGGGACGTTCTCATCTAGACATTATATGAAGTCAACCTACCAAGTTACAATGAAATCCCTTCATAAATATGACCTGTAGACTGTGCTTAAGGTTTTCGGGCTTCGGGCTTCGGGCTCGGGCAGCCATCATGGTTGAATGATCGCAACCAAAGGGGACAATCTGATCTGGGCATCATCTGGAGTGATCCTACGAAGTTACAATGAAATCCCTTCATAAATATGAACTGTAGACTGTGCTCAAGGTTTTTGGGCTTCGGGCACTTGTAGCCATCACAGCTGACCAATCACGACCAAAAGGGGATGTCATCATCTAGGCATTATATGGAGTCAACCTAATAGGTTACAATGAAATCCTTCCATAAACATGACCTTTTGCCTATGCTAAAGGTTTTTGGGCCCGGGCACCCATCGAGACAAAATGATCGCGATCAAAATGGGACGTTCTCATCTAGACATTATTTGGAGTCATCCTACCAAGTTACAATGAAACCCCCTCAAAAATATGACCTGTAGACTGTGCTAAAGGTTTTCGGGCTTTGGGCACCTTTAGCCGTCACAGTTGCCCAATCATGTCCAAAAGGGGACGTTCTCATCTAGACATTATATGAAGTTAACCTACCCAGTTACAATGAAATCCCTTCATAAATATGACCTGTAGACTGGGCTGAATGTTTTCGGGCTTCGGGCTCGGGCAGCCATCATGGCTGAATGATCGCAACCATAGGGGACAATCTCATCTGGGCATCATCTGGAGTGATCGTAAGAAGTTACAATGAAATCCCTTAAAAAATATGACCTGTAGACTGGGCTAAAGGTTTTATGGCTTCGGGCTCGGGCAGTCATCATGGTTGAATGATCGCAACCATAGGGGACAATCTCATCTGGGCATCATCTGGAGTGATCCTAAGAAGTTACAATGAAATCCCTTCATAAATTTGACCTGTAGACTGTGCTCAAGGTTTTCGGGCTTCGGGCATTTGAACCATCACAACTGACCAATCACGACCAAAAGGGGATGTCATCATCTAGGCATTATATGGAGTCAACCTAACAGGTTACAATGAAATCCTTCCATAAATATGACCTTTTGCCTATGCTAAAGGTTTTTGGGCACGGGCACACATCAAGGCTGCATGATCGCGATCAAAATGGGACGTTCTCATCTAGACATTATTTGGAGTCATCCTACCAAGTTACAATGAAATCCCTTCATAAGACTGTGCTAAAGGTTTTCGGGCTTCGGGCCCCTGTAGCCGTCACAGTTGCCGAATCACGTCCAAAAGGGGACTTTCTCACCTAGACATTGTATGAAGTCAACCCACCAAGTTACAATGAAATTCCTCAATAAATATGACCTGTAGACTGTGCTAAAGGTTTTCGGGTTTTGGGCTCGGGCAGTCGTCACGGTTGGCAGATCATGCCCAAATGGGGAAATTCTCATCTAGACATCATAAGGAGTCATCCTACCAAGTTACAATGAAATCCCTCCACATTAAACATGACCTGCAGACTGTGCTAAAAGTTTTTGGGTTTCGGGATTGGGCAGCCATCACGGTTGATAGATCATGCCCAAAAGGGGACGTTCTCATCTAGGCATTATACAGAGGCATCCTACCAAGTTACAATGAAATCCCTTCATAAATACGACCTGTAGACTGTGCTAATGGTTTTCGGGTTTTGGGCTCGGGCAGCCATACCGGTTGCCTGATCGCGACCAAAAGGGGACGTTCTCATCTAGACATGGCCCCAAACCTGCATATGAGATTTCGTGACGATCAGACCAGAACTGCGGTGTAGCCCGTGCTAAAGGAAAAGTGAACAGACGTCACAGACTCACAGACTCACAGACTAACAGACTCACAGACTAACAGACTTCCGCACGCGTGATGGCAATAGCTTATCTTGACTATGTCAAGTTAAGCTAAAAATGATTGTCAAGCGGCATTTGCACGCATATGCTGATGTTAGATATATTCGACGTGACACAAAGGGACACTGTCATCTGTTTCAAGGGTATAGAATAAACATAGGTGTCACCGCAACGACACCCCACATATGCACGCGCGAGTCTTGTTTAGCCGCCTTTCTGGGAATTTGTTATTTTTTTTTTCTTCTCGGTTACAAACAATGACAAGAAGCCCCCACAAAATCGGTATGACAAATCTTAACCCATTGTTTTCTTTGTGAGGATCAGAAGAAAACAAAGAAAATATTTGTAGAGACGCAAACACTATTGTGTGGGTATTCACAGAATCAAGAAGTCACATGCGTGCGCAACCACACATACACACCTACCCCCCCCCCCCCCCCCCCCCACACACACACACACACACACTCATTAACCCATTGAACACGTAAGACTCCTTTTTCGTGCCAGGTTCATAACATCTAATTTCCAATTAAGTATAAAAATGGTTGCCTCAGTGAATTTGTGGTGGTACACCAATCAATATTTTCAACGTGCATCCCTGAGGCTGCACGTTGAAAATATTAATTGGTGCACCCCTCAAAATGAATACGGGCTCTTCCAACCGAAGCAATTAAACGGACAAGGAAAATGCCATCGTGGATAATGGTTTTAATTCCTGGGAATCAAGGAAATAGCAGTTCCTTAGATCCGTTTCTCAATTTTTTTCAACCAGTCGGAACCATGGTTTGAGCACTGAGTCTTCAAAATGTGCGCTTTCTACAAAACGAAGCCCCCTCATCCGACACCCAAACACCTCCACCTCCACTCGCCCCACCCTACCCCAGCCGCCCAACTTCACCCCCTTACATTAAGCTTCCCCCGCCTCTGGCTCAAAGATCGTGAGAGGGAATGGGTGAAAGAAGTTTGTCTCCATAACCCCAGTTACACAACATGTTAAGCCTTCAAAACCAAACAATATAGAAGTTTGAGATCCCCCTTTGGAAGAATGAAGACCCTGTGGTTGCACCGACTAATTTAACAAACTAATAACTGATCACAACGAATTCAATGAGCAAGTTAATACATACAATCATTGATTATAGTTTACAGTAGACTATTTCCTGTAAAAGCGCCTCTAGCGGTCTACACCCCACTCCAGCGTTATTTAATGAGGCATAAAAGTTACTTGAGTCATCCAGTGGGTGGAAAATCTACAAGCTTGTAAGTCTCAATAAAGATATCCTGTTTTGAAAAAAATATTAAATATTGGCCATGACTGTTTTCTAAAAAACTGTAAGATAACATAAAAATGGTTGGGAGCAAGTAAAAGAGTGTATTTTATTCAGTGCGAAACTGGACAGTAGTTGAGGATTTCCTAAATTTAAAGGCAACAGTCACTTCACGACCTGTATTATTTTTCGGTGTATTTTTTTCAAGAAGTAATAAACTAAGTGGATTTAGGGTTATTTACTCCGAAATGTGCTTGATGAGATGGTTAGAGAGGAAACGTTATGTATACTGTCGTCATCAATGCGACATACATATTCTATTGCGGACAATAATTTTAGGCGAAGCTGGGGCGGCGGAACGATTTTCAAAGTGGGGGGGGGGGGGGGATGCTGGATGGATCGGGCGATGGATGGTCGTCGGTATAAGGGGGTGACCATGGTTCGGCCCGCCGTCCGAAAATTTTAAATTCCAGGGTCCCAAAACCCCCATTTCTATGAATCTGAGCGGATATTTTGAGATTTCTCAGGAGATGTATTTGAAAGATTTCACACTTTGAGAGCCGTTAAAAAACGTCGGAAAAGCACACATGTGAGGTCTGTTTATCAGCTTTGGTTGCAACGACCAAAGCTGATAAACTGACCTCACCTGCATGCTTTACCAGACGTTAACAGCAATTGTACTGTCTGTGGATTATCTTGTCTGGGGGTGGATTTGGTACTTGCATGTCTGTAAGATTACGATCTATTTGAGTTAACCGATTTTTTAACAGACTGTATACATTTTAACGTTTGCTGCCCCTTACTGCAAAAAATGATCCGAAATCCATCGAAAATGAACCAGTGCGAGAGAAACATAGCTGGCGAAAATATGGGGGAGACTCTGGGTCCGCCCCTTGTTTCACCAGTCATTGGCTGTGTTAAAATATATGCATACAAAAAACATGGCCCGGCAAAAAAGGGTGGGTGGAGGGGTGAAGCCCCCAACCCCTCCTCCTCCCTCCCCGGTTCCGCCGCCCCTGCGAAGATTCTTAGGCTATGTGCTTGGAAAACTATAAATTCGACAGAAAAATGACATACAGACATTTTGTATAGAGATTCTAACAAGCAGTTCATTCTCGAATCCTATCGAACTATTCCTGTTGAACTCTGTGGAGATATTTTCATGGAAGCATTTCGAACTGGTGGGGCGGCAAAAGAAGGGCACCTACACTCTGATGTACATCAGTGATGGCCCAGTTGCTTTAGTGGCATGGTAGGAACACAATACACAAAGCTATCTTTGAAAGTGGCGCACATTTTGGCTCCATATTTAGCAAATTTCCTCACCGGATCGAAACATGTTTCAGCCCGATCGGGAAATTTGTTAAATATGGTGCCAAAAAAATATGCATTTTCCCCACTTGAAAGGCCACAGAAGATACAAATCAAACGAGTGCATCTTCGGTCACATCTTAAGAGTGACGAGTCTTCTGTGCACCTCCTTCGTGCTAATTCCTGCATGGATACACTTAACCTAATCTCTCTCTTTCTCCGGATATTTTTCAGTATAAGGAAGATATATACGGGTTGAGAGTAAGTTATTGTGGTGCTGAAGTAGGTGAAGGCGAGATTTTCTCACAGAAATTAGTGATGTCATAGACCGATGTATATTTCGCAAATTAATTTAATATAACTTGCACCGTAAGAATGTAGTTAGGGCCTATTGTTTGTTTGTTTTATCCTGCTTTTTGGCCCCGGACACTGGTTTGACTCGTTAACCTGCAGAGTAACATACTCCCAAGCGTAACCTGTTTTCACAATACAAGTCGATTAGTAGCTGGAGTCGATGGCTGATAAAATCTGCTGTAATGATGCTATCTTGGCACAGTGAAAGCCAGGTATTTTTTTCACCAACCAGAAACCGGCATGAAGCATGCATCTGTACACTTATCTGACAGTTGCATTAATCTCAGATAACCTCCTCCTGCGAACCAGTTGTCATAACACTAAAACAAAGACCGAAATGAATTTGATGACTCAGCCAGCCCGATTGAAGTTTTGCAACGGGTACTTTAAGATGAGGGTTTTGGGGAGATTTGGTGGCAAGATGGGCAGGGGGTACTCTATAGTTTTGCCACTTTCGGGCAACCATTCGTGCATTGTTGCCAGCTTGTGCTGAACTTCGATCGATAACTTTGACCCTTTGCATGGTGATGACTAAATTTTAAAATTTCCACCTTTAAATTCTTCCCGTAATACAAACTTGGATTTTAACCAATTCAATCTTGTTTGACAGAGCTTAATGAGCTCTGTCAAAGTTGTATTGATTAAATTCCTAGTTGTATGATAGGAAAAGTGTGCAGGTTGAAATTTTGATATAATGGCATCAGTTTCTTGAGGGTTAAGAGTTATTTTTTTTTTTGTGGGGGGGGGGGGGGGAGGGGGGGTGTTGTCAGAAATCGCTCATCGATAACTGTGTTACAATTTATCGTGGAATGTCTATCAACACTCTTCATAAGCTTCAACAATACGTCTCCACATAAACAAGATATAATTTGCGCTAACTGAATGAAAGGCGCTTGTAGAAAGTATAAGGTCCTTGCCGAGTACCAACACATTCCAATGACAACATGAATAGGGCTGTGCTCAAGCACTCTGGAGGCGGGTTGGGTGTGGGAGGGAGTAGCTGCTTACCTTTCCATGAGGTTAGATGGGCTAGGCGTGCCGTTTTTCGCCAGAAGTGCACTTGTACTTTCCGAGAACTTTAACTTAGTAAGCTCACGAATTGGTTGCGAACGTAGTTTACGTGTGCCAATAGAAATTGGGAGAGGGGGTTATCAGATTTAATTATTGCGACTGGTCGATAATCATCACATAAAGAAGCTATACAATCGGAAGGGTGGGTTCTAAAGCTTTATATCGCCCCTTTGGTGCAACAAGCCGCCATCTACAATGAAAAAATATTGCAGATGGCGTCTTGTTGTACTCCAGTGATGATATATATATAATGTCAATACTATTAAGTGTCACATCCCAATTTATGATACGTTGTAAATTCCCTATCTTAACTCATACCCACCCAGAGTCGAGTGCCCTTTGTGATACTACTGCCACCCCCCCCCCCCCCCCCGGATGTTTCCTGTGCCCTTGGCTATTCTGCGTTACAAGGTGAAACTGCAGTGACTCATCGGGTTACGTGACGAACTTTTGATCTAGAGGTCACGAGTTCATAGCTCGTCCGTGCAACTATAACTTGTACTATGCCCTTGAATACCACTCTCCCCTCCACTCGCTTTATAGAGGGCGCCAAGCGCCCTGAGCTTTGTGTTCCTGATTGATATTATTGTATAGTGTTCCGTCTATGGGAAATGGGTGAGTCTTTTTCGCATTTGTAGTTAGATTCGTTGATACTTTAATTCAACAACTATATAGGATTAGGATTATGATCTTCAGTTATCACGGAGTCTCCTTCAGATGTTGATTGCGTCGTCTACTCGTCGATTTTTTCTTAACCCTTTGAACCCTGGTGGTATCTTCCATGTCAGTTCAATAGCGGCAATTGGAAAAGTCCATATTCATTATTTGGGGGTAGACGAATTAATATTTTCAACGTGCAGTCTTGGGGCTGCACGTTTAAAATATTGATTGGTCTGCCCCACCCATTCACTTAGCGGTCATCCTGCTTAAGGGCCTATATAAGTAATGAAATTTTGTTTATTTTGAAAATTCTCACCTCCGATATTCCTTCAATTCAAATTAAATATACACAAACTGTACATCAAAATGAAGGTTGGGATGTATAGAACATGAAACACATGTGTAATCAACTCATAGAGTCGACTGTGGGCACCACTGGTTCCTGGAAGTCTGCTGCCGTATTCTCACCAGAACTGATAATTTCATAATATTTCACGAAAACAACTTGTGGCCAAATGTGCTTTACATATCCAAGAACAAAGCTAGGGGATCAAAATTCTCCAAAACACGGCGACAAAGCTGCATTGGGGAAAATTCCAACGCCTTTGCTTTTGTTTACGTATGAGTATACATTCGATTTCCGGCCGACGTCATCGGACAGAAAAAGCATGTAAAAACAAATCAAATAATGAAAAAAATCACCTTCATACAGTATACTGTTATTAGATAGAGATTGCACAGTTGCCATATTCAATGCAAGGTATCATGACACCTGTTGAAATTTCTTACGAGTGATTTGCGCATGTCTGTCGAGCATGGAAACCATCTTCAATAAAAAGTGCAGACAGTGTTACCCTTTTCCAAAATGCAGACCTATCGCTGTATTCGAAAGTCTTTTGAATGCCTAGCTTTGTTCTTGGATATATGAAGCACATTTGGCCACAAGATGTTCAGATGAAATATTATTTTATTATCAGTTTTGGTGCGAATACGGTAGCAGACTTCCAGGAACCAGTGGTGCCTATATTCGACTCTACGAGTTGATTACATATGTGTTTCGTGTTCTATACATCCCAGCCTTCATTTTGATGTATAATTTGTGTATATTTAATCTGAATTTAAGGAATATGAGAGGTGAGAATTTCAAAATAAACAAAATTCCATTACTAATATAGGCCCTTAATGAAATTATGCCCTATCATGTTCCTGGGCTGGAAAAGTGACATTTCAAATTCAAAGGGTTAACGCGGAATGAGATTTATGATCATCTTTTTGAAAGTTTTAAGGCATATGGACAGGCCAGAAAATAAGCAGACTGTCATCTGCAAAATGAGGTCCCCAGAGGGTGAATTTAGTGATATTACACTGCACTGCAGGGTAGCATCGCTAAATTTACCCTCTGTGGACCTCAATCTGAATCAGGGTCTCAAAACCAAACAGAAAGAAGTACTGATCCACTGTATGGGATAGCATCATCAAATTCACCCTCTGGGGACCTCATTCTGCAAATGCCAGACTGCTTATTTTCAGGCTTTTATGTGGAAGAGTATTGACATGCCTAGCTACGCCTTTTACTTATGTGACCTGCATTCAAAGTGTGCATGTGCCCGTTTAGTAAGTCGAATAGACCGTTACCTCTAAGAGATCGACTGTGGTCAGGATATTAATATAACATCCTTGGCTGTGACCTCTCTGTACTCCGTCTTGTACCACCATTAAGACTATAGTACTCGAGAGACACGTTGCAACTCGGATGATTTCATTCCTCAAACATAACCTGGACTGTAGTCTGTAAGACCGACGTCGCCATTTTGTCAAATAGTCCGCAATTTCTATAATTAGCTCTCATTAGCAAAACTTTACAGTAGATATGCTGTTTTGTACGGAAGCGTATTGCTGCCACGTGGAAAAAAATAAATTGTTTCGTTTAAACGAAAACTTTTTCGTTTAAACGAAACCACTTTCGTTTAAACGAAAACTTTTTCGTTTAAACGAAAACTTTTTCGTTTAAACGAAACCACTTTCGTTTAAACGAATACTCTTTCGTTTAAACGAAAACTTTTTCGTTTAAACGAAAACTTTTACCTTTAAACGAAAACTTTTTCGTTTAACGAAATCTTTTATCTTTAAACGAAAACTTTAATAAAACTTTACAGTAGATATGCTGTTTTGTACGGAAGCGTATTGCTGCCACGTGGAAAAAAAAATGAATTGTTTCGTTTAAACGAAAACTTTTTCGTTTAAACGAAACCTCTTTCGAAAACTTTTTCGTTTAAACAAAAACTTTTTCGATTAAACGAAACCACTTTCGTTTAAACGAAAACTTTTTCGTTTAAACGAAACTACTTTCGTTTAAACGAAAACTCTTTTGTTTAAACGAAAACTTTTTCGTTTAAACTAAAACTTTTACCTTTAAACGAAAACTTTTTCGTTTAAACGAAAACTTTTACCTTTAAACGAAAACTTTTTCGTTTAACGAAAAAGTTTTCGTTTAAAGGTAAAAGTTTTCGTTTAAACGAAAAAGTTTTCGTTTAAACGAAACCACTTTCGTTTAAACGAAAACTTTTTCGTTTAAACGAAAACTTTTTCGTTTAAACGAAACCACTTCCGTATATACGGAAACTTTTTCGTTTAAACGAAAACTTTTTCGTATATACGAAACCACTTGTTAGGCCCATCTTCTGTTTTTTAACATGCAATACACCTACGTGCCACCAAAGATGAAAGATGGCCGATAACCTTGGACGAAGTGAAATGTGTGCAAGACCCCACATCACTGCGCAAGACCCCACATCCGTTGCTGTCAGCAGGTGTATGTGCGTGGCGGGGATGGGAGGCATCTCGGGGGGGGGGGGGGCATAAAGATGTTAGGAAAGACATGAAATTCAGATGTCTTTTGAGCCTATAAAGCCAGCCATAAAAATGCTTAACAATGCATGGAGATTGAGGATGGGGCGTCACTTGAGCTTGGCCCGGACGGCAATATAGGCTTATGCTTATCCGCTACAGGCACAATCTTGGACACCAAGGTGGAAAGACCTGGGAAGGATGGGGTCAGTGGCTGTGGTCTGGAGAAACGCACCCCACCCGCCCCAAATAATTAGGCCTATATTGCCCCCGCCCCGCCCCGCCCCGCCCGCACCCACGCACCTCTAAATAAATTTCAAACAGCTACTAAGGATTTCCAATCCCCATCTTTCCTTAGGAGACTCCAAAACCCTTGATAGTGCTTCGAAATTTAAGAACATTTTCGATAGACCCGGACTCCCACCGGTCCAATAGCCTCATTATTCTTCAGGAGGCTTCAGAATTGCTCTCAATGCTTCACTGCTTGAAAATTTTACCAAGGGAGGACATCCGGACACCTATCAATGGCTTCACCCTCCCCTCAGAAGGCATCAGAATGAGAATCGTCCACAGAGTTAAATAATTATATTTCAAGGAAGGGGCCTCGGATCCAGTAGCGCCGCTACAGTGTGCGTGTGTGTGTATGTGGGGTGGGGGGGGGTGCATGGGAAGGGTATTTGCCCCAAAACATTGACTTTGCCCCCTCCCCCATTTCCACCTGTCCATCAGTGACACATCCACACACCTCTCTTACACACACACACACACACACACACACACACACACACACACACACACACACACACACACATTGATTCTCTTTTCTTTATTTTTATACAAAACTCAGCTGATGAACATATCCATTTGCAAGTTCGGATGCAGATACTTTTGAGCCATGTACGTTCATAAACGTATTTTTTTTAATATGGGAAGCGTTTCTCGATTTTCTACGTCCAAAAATGTGAAGATTAATCCTAAAAGCACCAATAGATTTCATTTGATTTTTTATCTGGGAGTAGAACACCTCCCCCCCCCCCCCCCGTGGGGTGGGCCTCTCCTCCCCGATTTAATAGAAATTGAATCCCCCACCCCGAAAAAAACCTCCAGCAAACCTCCTACGTTTTCTCTTGCTTCAAGGATGTAATGATATGATACTTTATGCCTCCTCCTCCCCCCCCCCCTATTAATGGAAAGCATGTGCCCTACTTGCACAACCCCTCCCCCACCTCATTTCGGAAAAAGTCCCCGGAGCCTCCACTGCCCGGGTCGCCCCAATGGAAGGGGTGATACACCGGCCTATACCTTTCCTCTCCAGCCTTCGGGATATACCTGCGGCATATCGACCCCCATCCCCATTTGCAATCGTCTCCACCTGCGGCATATCGACCCATCTCCCCGCCCCGCCCCCAATTGCAATCCCCCCTCCCCTCCCCCCCCCCCCAAGCCAAGTAGAGATTCTAATTCCGCCACTGGACCAGGTTCCCGTACATGGCGTTGGTAAGTTTGCCTTGTGGGTCTGAATGTTCGGAAAGTGGGCGGGGGGGGGGGGGGGGAGAAAAGACCATATGTTTTTTTTACCCAAAATGATCCGTGCGCACGATATAATAATCCGCGCGCGCGGATTGTTAATTTGTTTGCACGGATTATTCTTTCATGCGCACGGATTATTTTTTGTGAGAAAACATATGGTCTTCACCTCCCAACAGACAGGTCCACTAGACATACTTACCAACACCATGTATGAGAATCCGGCCCAGTCGCGGGGAGAATTCCAATTGAGTGTGTGTGTATGTGGGGGGGGGGGGGGTCACTATGCCGTGGGAATATCCCGAGGGGCTAGCCGGAGGGGGAAGTGGCGTCATACTGCGGTGCATTGTAAACCAGACAATGACAGAAAATAATCGAACAGGACTCCTGTTCATTCTAGCGCGGAGTGTTAGGGGCCTATAAAGGGCATGTTCGATTGCATTGGAAATTAGAGGGTGCTCCCGTAGTAAAGAAGAACCCATATTTGGAAGAAAGAAGGCCTGACGGAACCCCTTCGTATATCCCCTCCCACGATGGCAAGGGACATAATAATGTCCGACAAAGTTGTAGGAAGTTATACAGGTGTCTTGTCACTGTCTATACATTATGTCCCTCAACTCCGTGCATGATGTGGGTTTCATGTTCATTTGACAGGATTTGCCTACCACGTCCATCACACACGCGCATCCATCCACCTTCTCCCCTCGGATGCACGCTCTGTCTCTTTTGTATCCCCATAGGTCCAAATATGTGGAATTTACCCTAAAAGTACTCCGGACGGGTGGGAAGGCAAGGCAAGCTTCTCCTCCCAGATAAAAAAATGAGCCCCCACCCCACCTCCAACACCCTCCAGCAAACCTCCCATAGGATCACTCGTGCCTAAAGAATGTAATGATATTGCATGTTAAAAAGCAGAAGACGGCCCTAACAAGTGTTTCGTATATACTAAAAAGTTTTCGTTTAAACGAAAAAGTTATCGTTTAAACGAAAAAGTTTTCGTTTAAACGAAAGTGGTTTCGTTTAAACGAAAAAGTTTTCGTTTAAACGAAACAATTTTTTTTTTTTTTCAAGTTTGTAACATTCGGAGTTCAAATTTTGCTTCACTGCCGATGACTACATTAACTGCGGCATCCATATTGACAGTGAATATAAATTTCTATGAAAACCCGAGTCGAAATACTTTACGTATTACCACATTAAACAAAGGTTCGAAAAGTTTAATTCGATCTTTAAAGTTTTCGTGACACCAGATTCAAATCCAATCTCAAACAGTTTGATGGACACGAAGGTGGAGGAAAATTTTGTTACATAAATTTAGACTATACAGATAACACAAAACGGGCACTATTTTCATAAATTTTTCTCTTTATAGTCACAATTTTATGGAGTTTCCTTTTTTATTTTTTGTTTCAGATATGTCAAAAAGTAATTTTCCCCGTTTTTGACATACTTGTTAAGGAGCGAATTTATTTTTAAGAACATATTTATTTTTCTAACTCTTTCAACACGAGAGACCGCTTTTCCGGTCCAGGAACATGATACGTCATAATTCCATTAAGTAGGATGGCTACTAAGTGAACGTGTGTGGTAGAACAATATTTTCAACTTGCAGCCAGGAGGCTGCACGTTGAAAATATTAGTTGCTCTACTCCCAAATAATGGATATGGACTCTTCTAATTTCTACCATTTAACTGGCATGGAAGATACCACCAGTGTTCAAAGGGTTAAGGAATGTATTGGTGGTCAGGTTTCCGGCGAACAGCTGTGTATATCCCTCCTATCACGCACCCCGGATCAAATAATGAGAATCGCAATAGACTGAGGGGAACCAAATGAACTCGAGATTGGCCGCTAAAAGCGTCGTGGGCTTCAGTTAACTTCTTACCTAACGTGCCAGCAGATGGCATTTGCAAAGAAAAAACATTCTCAAGTAACCAGAGGGGGGGGGGGGTCGTCAATTGTTTTCCTGACACAAGGCGGGGTGGGTGGGTAGGTCAGCGGCTCTGAAAACACGTTTTTTCCATGCCTTGAAATTTTTTTCCTATGAGTCCTTGTCTTTCAAATAAGTGATGCAAATTGATCAGAGAAGTTTGTGTAGTCTTTTTTCCACCACTTCATCTCCTCTGGACAGACATTAACCGTTCCCCATCACACCGTCAGTGGTTCACGATTTTGAAAAAAAGTTAAAGCAATTTAAACGAATTATCATTTATGTAATCTAACATAAATGTAATCTAACCAGATCTGATAATAAAAGGACTCTTCTCACCATGTATAGTAGATATCATAGAGTGGAATTACGCCCGTTCCCAATACAGCTGAATACTTTCACAGACTCTCATTATGTAATTATGAATTTTAGTCCTATATATTTATGAGCAAAATGCAGGGTTGTTATTGATCATTCAAGCCTAAGGTTTAGTGGGAAGCATTCAAAGGAATTCCCTTTACTTTGTGATATACTGTCAGAAAAGGCTGCACCATCATATAGTCAGGACATTATATCTTATTGATAGAGGGTGTATTGGCAGTGGAAACTCTCTCTCTTATTGATAGAGAGTATCTCAACAGGAAAACTGATTCCCTGTTAACAAACTGTTTTATATAATGGTATAAACAGTTTGTTAATGGGGAATCAGTTTAGTTAATTTGAATTTCAGCCATTTACCCCTGGGCCATAGTTTATAGCACAGGTTGAGGAAGATACTGGATGTCTGGTGAAACCTGGCATATGAGACCTGAAAACGGTGCAAACACATATAAGAGACCTGGTTGGGTTATCTTATAATAGAAATTAAATTAACTTCTTTTAAAATAAACTATAGCAATCTGCTGTAACAAAGAATAAAATTAAATCATAGAATAAAGTGTGTTGGGGTCATCTGAGTCAGAAAGGATACGCATGTCACGCGGCATGTGTATTATGTTTCAGTGAGATCGAGCTGAATGTTGCGGAAAACTACTTGGAAAGTGACTGCCCTGTCGCTGGTCCTGTAACAGATTTTGAGCAAATAGGTTTCAAGACTCTGACTTGAATGAATAGCCTCCAATATATTGTAGGATAACATTGACATACACTGCGTAAAAGATAATATTATATAACTCACAGGGGCGTCACGCGAAACATCAGAGCCCCCAAATTTTCATAATGCATCCTGAGCAAATTTGGAGAGATTTCAACTCACATGATCAACATTTCTTTGTCACTTTCTCATCTAACTTGCTAAGATGAAACATCTTTGTGGAATTATATTGTTAGTACATGTATATGAAACACATTCTTAGACTGAGAAGCCAGAATGACTACGTTTGAGACTCGGGGTGATTCTATGCCAAGGTGTGTCATAGAACAGACAATAGGAAATCCATCCCCCATAAACTCTTCGCTGTTTAACCTTGGCCGATATGAGTACACTCTAAAATCAGTTGGGTTAAAAATTAACCCAAATCGACTGGGTTGAGTGAATATGAACCCAATTGGGTTCATATTCACTCAACCCAGTCGATTTGGGTTAATTTTTAACCCAACTGATTTTAGAGTGTAGTGCTTCATTTGACTTTGGTCATGCAGTGAGTGCGAGAGAATCCCAACCATGTGGCCCATTTACTTCTGAGGGAAAAAAACACTGGTAACGTACGTACCTTAAAATATCATTTTATGTCACACACATTACCCGCGGGTAGTAATAAATGTGCCACCTGGTTGAAATTCTCCCTTACTGTCTGACCAAAGCTTACTAACTGCTCCATCAAATGAAGCACTACTCATATCGGCCAAGGTACAACAGTGCATAGTTTATGAGGGATGGTTTCCGATACCAAAGAATCACCCCTCATCACATTGACTATTTACAGGTTCAATACAACATTGAGCTTACGGTCTCTACGAATTCTGTGTTTGATAATGCTTAATAAATTCAGATTAGACTGATGAAACTAAAATCGAGTGTAGAAATGGGTAAATTAAAATCGAGTGTTATTTATTTATTGGTGTTTAAGGTCATATACTTATGCACAATGGCTAATCATGGCTGTGGCAGTTTTACGGGTGGAGGAAGCCGGAGAGAACCACCGAGCAACGACGAGCAGCTGCCAGCTCCCCAACATCGTAACTCCGCACTGCAGCACAGGCAGGGTTAGACTGGTTGAAGACATGCGTATCACCGACGTGCAGTACACCTTAGTACACGGCGCCATCGTGCCCTCATGTGGACAATCGGGGTTAAGTGCCTTGCCCAAGGACACAACACTGGAGTCCGAATTGATCGCTCAGACGGTCACCCATACAATGATTAACGGGGCTCGACGTTCCTTAACTTCGGTGATCTGACGAGAACCTAAAATCGAGTGTAGAAATGGGTAGAAACAGAAATAGCAGCAAATACAGTGGTGAAACCAGGTAAAACATCAAAATATTCAACATACTTCACACCTGTTCCTGCTGCACTTATCTTAATACTGTTCGGGTAGAATGCCAGTATATGCTGTATACTCTCCTGATTACCCATGCATGTATACTCTGACTGCCAGTGTCTGAGAAAAAGTCTGAATGAATAAATTCATAAACTTGTCAAGAAATGGGACCAAAGTCCACTTGCAAACTCTTGAATTCTGTTTTATCTCCATTAGCTGGTTGTGGGTTGCTTAAATGTCGGGAATGGTGACTGGAACAATACAAACCATGTACCAGCAAAAACAAAAATACCTGCTGAAATTGCCAATCAGAGCAGTTTATGTACGATTTACTCTAATTTTGTGGGGTGGGCATTAAATTTCAAAGTGGAATTTGTTTTCCATCAAAAAAGGGGCGGGTGGGTACCCAAGGGTCGGAAAAAAACTTTTTGCGCATTGTGTCCGAAATTTTTTCCCTGACCCCCCCCCCCCCCCCCCCACCCCTGATGTAACTGGAAAAAACTTATTTCTTAGCCTCAAAAACATTGTCACGTCGAGACGAGAAGCTGTCTACATTCTATAATCAGGTACGTTAAAAATTAACCCAAATCAACTGGTTTGAGTGAATATAAACCCGATTGGGTTCGTATTCACTCAACCCAGTTGATTTGGTTATTTTTTTAACCCAGCTGAGTGTACAGTTTATATGATCCTGCAATGCATTTCACCTTGCGATAATATTCTTAAAAGTTCACACAACAAAGCTTTCTATGCAATTTAGTTCGAACGTAAGTTTCGCCACCTTATCAACGCCTATCGGTTTGGCACTATTTGTGCTCCTGAAAGGGTCATAGACTTTAAATAAAAGTGAGTGACAATAACGTACTGAAATGATAATTTATTCACATGCATAGAGTAATGTATGGTACTATTTATTTCCAAATCCAGCAGCAGTCCGAGAATATACGTATATATTTAACACGCAATTACAGTTCGCACTATGTGGGCCACATCGTCTGTCACAGCCAGCTGCGTCCTCTTGGTCATGAAGACATCTCTGGCTTCGTTCGATCTCCGTCGTGTGTGTCTCTAAACGGTTCTGGTTGTAGTATTTACGATCGTTTATACACGTTCTTCACTGACACAATTTTCACAAGGTTAAACCCACAGTCACCTGGACTCAGTTTGCTTAAAATTCTGCTTATGATACGTCCATGCCGGCGTCTTCTCATTCTTTTTCACTGCCCCCGTTATCGCTGTTTCGCCTTGTCCGGTTCAGTTAAAAAATTCACTGATCTTACCCTAACAGGTTTAACTTGACCCCCACCTACCAAGCAACTACTAATTCAAAAAGTTTTCATAATCTACTATCAACATCTCGTCCCGCCAAACAGTTCTAACACTAATATCTCAATCTAACGAGCACAACCAGCTCTACATTTAGCAATTTCTTTTAACGCCCATGAACCATCCACGGTTCATGGCTATCTACTGACATGACGTTGTGGACCTTCACTGAGGCATGTGAGGGCATGCGAAACTGCCAACTCACGGTCTCTTCCCCAATATATATAGTTTGAACTTTGAACGCAATAAATTGCAGCAAGAAGTGCCCTCTTTGAAATCGAAGATACCTAGCTAGATTAGTGCACTTTAATTGAACTCCGTTTAACCCTTTACCCAACGTAACGCTCAAAACCGGCCAGCGCTATTCTCAAAAATCGCCAATCAATTTTCATTATTTTTTCATTTTTTGTCTCAAAAACATAGGTTGTGACTCCTCGTTGAAACGAGCTCGTCGAGCTCGTTCCAACGAGGGGTCATAACCTATGTTTTTGAGACAAAAAATGAAAACAATTAATTATTCAGTTGCAAGTGTCGTCTACTTTTCATGTTAGGTAAAGGGTTAAAGCTTTCAGTTTTAGACGTTTTCTGACCATAACAGATAACAGTCCTTGCATTTGGGTGATCTATACGCTTTTTATTCAAACTGACACCTGAATGTCTACTTGTGATTCTGCTGAATGTGCAATCCGCATATGGTTTTTCATGAAACACTATCTCGTTGTCAAGAGAAATCAGATGCCACACATGTAGCGGGTTCGTCTTAGCTGGTGGATAATAATTACTTCATTTAAACGAATGTGGATATTATACTCGCCCAAAAAAGAAAGTGTGCATTGCAGAAATTGATCAAACTCCAAAAAAATAATTTCGTAGGTGTAAAGAGTGTTAACCTGTTCATGAATAAGTTATATTGAACACAAAAACAGCTTTCCCCGTTAAAATTGCATTAACGTTAAATGACGTGCTGCACGTTTGTGAAAAGGCATTTTTTGCACGGGGAGAGTCTGAAAATTCATGCAGCAGTGTGAATCCTTGGGTATTTAAACACTAAAGTAAGGCCTTCCTATCGTTCACATTTAAACTTGCGCTGCTGTTAAAACGACTCCACATTAGCATGCCAAGATTGACAATGAATCAACATCTCCTTGCCCTGGGTATGATTAGAGCTGGCAGAACACACAGAGAGGTTGCCCAGCATTTGAACTGCCACCGTAACACTGTAGACAGGCTAGTCCATTGACATGCACAACATGATGACGTTCGACACCGACCCCGCTCCGGGAGACCCCGCGTTACCACCCCTGCACAAGATCGGTATGTCCGTGTCGTCCATCTCCGGAACCGGCAACGACGACAGCCAGGAACATCCCTAACCTGAGACGGATACATCCTCAAACAGTAATCAACCGGCTGAGAGAATACGGCTTACGTTCTCGAAGACCTGCAATTCGTCCGATTTTGACGTTACGTCATCGTCGTGCTCGATTGCAGTGGTGTAGACAACATCTCAGGCATCCCTACACTGGTGGCGACGTGTTTTATTCACAGATGAATGTCGTTTCCATCTTTCATCATCAGATGGCCGCCAGAGAGTGTACAGACGTCGAAACGAACGCTACACAGATCCATGTGTCGTGGAGCGAAACCGTTATGGGGGAGGGTCTCTCATAGTGTGGGGTGGCATCACTGCCCGTAATAGAACTGAGCTGGTCATTATTGATGACAATCTCAATGCAGCCAGATATCGTGATGAAGTGCTTACACCTGTTGTTGTCCCATTTCTGCAACGTCACGGCCCCGGCGTCATTCTACAGCAGGACAACGCCCGACCCCACGCAGCTCGTGTTGTTCAACAGTATCTGCAGCAACAACAAGTGGATGTTCTTCCCTGGCCCGCAAATTCGCCCGATATCTCACCCATTGAGCACGTATGGGACGAAATGAAACGTCAGCTACTCCGGCTTCCCCATGCACCGTCAACGCTTGTGGAACTCCAAAGACAGCTTATCAGAATATGGAACAACATCCCACAACACTTCCATGCTAACTTGTTCGCTTCCATGAGGCGTAGATGCACAGCAGTAGGCGATGCAGACGGAGGTCATACCAGATATTGAGGTGTGACTTTTGTGTTGACCCTTAGGGTCTTTGACTCTCCATAGCACCAAGAGTATTTGTCGTAGCGTAATGAAATTCCTCGTGTTGATCACAAATTGATTCATCTGTGATTGTATAAAATTTCCATGAATGAAAATGATATATATCTTTTTTAGTGTTATTTTTTAGTATGCACACTTTCTTTTTTGGGAGAGTATATATGCATTTGGAATGTTTGCTAAATATCGACACGCTTCTCCAAGACAAACGCGTTTCTCTTTATTGAGACAACCGATTAAGCCTCCACGTATCCTGCAGTTTATAAACTTTACAATATTGTCTACTTTCTCCTCGTTATTTGTTTCACATCAGAATATGTAAAATGTATCCCATCTCTTGACTTATTAACAAATTTGCATAACGGAACATTTTTTATCCATGATAGTTTTGAGTGTGGGTTGGGAAATCTTACACTCGTGTATGTCACCATGCACTCGGCAAGCCTCTTATCAGGGTCAAATATCCATGCCTCTCGGTGAAATTTGCCGATCCGACTTCCGTTAAGAATACTAACAGTACCAGAATCGTATCTGGCGCTCTGTTCCTGGTGTGCATTTGCAGGGTTCAATAAAATGAATCCTACATTCAATCCGAGTAGCAGACAGCATAGGAAAAAACATTTTCGACTAAATCATTACTTTCATTTTTCACCCCAAAACATAGCTCGCTCGAATGAGGGGTAATAAGATCTGTTGCTGCGGTACAAATTAAAAACTAATAAAATTTGATGGACATTTTTTATAGATATTTAATGGATATGTCGGTTACGTTGGTAAGAAGATGTTTGTTTGTTTGTTTGTCGATTGGCGTTTAACGATACTTTTCAACAACCAGTGCCTTATCGTGCCGCACAGTTTTGCGAGTGGAGGAAACCAGAGTACCGGAGAGAACCACTGAGCAGCGGCAAGCAACTGTAGGACTCTCCATCAACTTACAAACTCGGCACAAGCAGAGTTAGCGGCTGTTGGGGGCAAGTGTACCACCGACATGCAGTACGCCTTAGTGCACAGCGGCACTGTGCCCCCACATAGGCAATCGGGATTACGTGCCCTGCCCAATGACACAGCACAGATGGCGTATGTCAGGGACGAAGAGTCGATCTCTCGGTTTCAAGTTCACTGCTCTAACTCATGAAACACCGCGTTCCATATGTTACGTTAGGTAAAGATTACCAAACCAGTATTATATTCTTCAAACTAAGTCGCCCTTTTAAAGGTAAAAAGCAACAAATGGGATGAGGTGCAAACTTGATTATTGCAGAAGTCAAACATAACAGTCGTTCAATAATCATGTGTGCTTTGTTAACATTACACAGAACGCTCCCGTTTTTATTCGCGGGGATTACGTTCGACCAACTTGGAATCTTTGATTCTGAGTTCTGTGGTAATTGATGCGGAAGTCGGTTAATTGAATACGCGATGTTTAAACACCAGTTGCGATCCTAAGAATAGATGACGGTCGATATATAATCAGACGCATTCGGTTTCCAGCTGGTTTACGAGATACGTTGCGTAAGAATCGTGTCTCTTAATTGCCATGTTAACTGCGGATTCAATGGATTCATTTGCCCTGAACAAACAAAACTCCGTTGAACGGAAATGAATACAGACTTTGACAAAGGATGTCGATGTCATTTGTACCCACATTTCATTGCCTTGCCTAACGTCATCATTTTTCTTAACACGCCGTTATCATCAGTACTGAATCCAGGACATGGCAAAATGCGGTGGTACTAAATTCCTAAATTCAATCATACATGATCACAGTGGACGATGGTAAAAATATATAAACCGGAAGATGTGGATTGCGAGGTGGGTATTTTCTATTTTCTTGGCCAGTTTTCGAAGCTGGTTTCTCAATACGATCAGTTTTTTTTTTCTTTTTTTTAAGATTTCATAGCACAGTTCCCCAAATGGATCAAACTCTGAACTGTAAGTATATACGTGGCGCGCGGTCAACACCACTTCATTCAGCACGAGTGGTGAACATATGGTACACCAAGTTACTTCGGGTATATTGTATTTATACCATGATTGTCAGATTAATAAGAGTTTAAATATTAAATAATATAATAGTCACACGTGCGAATCTGTTTTTGTTTACATGAGCACCCGTGGGTGGTACTTCCGCTGTCAATTTTATCGCCGAAACGAAATGGAAAAAGAAACACGCAAATAACGGGGCCTTTTTCATTTTAATTACATACTATTTTGAGTTATGGGTGCTTTATTAACACGAGGCAACGCATGTTTGTTAATTTTGAGTATCTTATGAGGTAAACTCATTTAAAAACGTACTAAATAATTGTGGGTTTCATTTCACTCTTCCCGAGGCGATGAGTGATAAATTTACACAAGTTTGCATTCAATGTGAGGTCACCAAAGGTCAACTTGGATGTAGTTTTACTGTAGATGTAAATTTTAACAATTGAAACCCCATTGCTGGCGTGTTCACCACAGTTGGTGTGTAAATCTAAAGTTTATGTCATAGGCTTTTTATATATATTAGAATAGGTAATCATGGTATAAACTGATATGTCTTATTGTTTGTTAGTAGCAGTATTAGCCGAAGTACGCTTTTGCACAGACGCACCCACAACTCGATCACTGTACGCCTGGTTGTTGACTGTGGTAATCTCTAATTGCAAAATTGTGAAATACGCGAAGTTGCCATATATGTTGAACGATGGACAATTCACTGTGCAGCCATGTCGTTGGATGAGGACACGTATTCATTGATGGATCATGTACGCAAATGAGTAGGCCTCTAAAGAACTATTTTCGGACATACTATATATCTATATCCGCTCTTCAATAGTCTTACTTTTCGTTCATTGGCAGGTCCCAAGTTCAGTTAAATGATTGTAACAACAAACAACAGTATCTTCAGGTGTGCTTATTGCAGCAGTAACTCATCAAACCTCTCAGGAACTGAGGATCATGAAATCATCCACCATCCACAAGAAGTCTTGAAATTGGAGGGGACGGCTTGGGCGACGGTCTAGAACACGATGAAATGTGACGTTATTTCACAAGACGTCAAGGAAACTGGTGATTTCATTACCAGACATCGAGCTCAGCAATCGACCAGAGTTTGTCCATTGCTAGAGCAATAAGTTAATGATGATCCATTCGACATCAATGACATTAAATCACCAACATTCAAACGACAGTGATTAATATTCTCCACTCCTAAACACCACCGCGGATAGCAGGATATCATGTGCCCGTTCCCATCCTGATTATGGATACATGGAGTCATGAAGTCATTGAAAGGTGCAGAGGAATATCTTCCACTTCTGTCTATTCTGATAAAAACGATAGAAAAAACCTTAGAGTTATGATTGTATTAAGAGGGAGAAATTCGTCAAATTCATTAATCCTTTGAACTCTGGTGGTGACTTCCAAATCAGTTCACTGACAGCAATTCGAACCCTCCTTATTCATTACCTGCACTGCTGCACATCGAGAATAGTGATAGGTTACCCCCACACTTCACTGATCAGTCATCTTATTTGGTGAAATTATGACGATTGATGTTCCTGATCCGAAAAAAGTGGCTTTGGGGTGCTCGACAAAATAGCGCTTCTGTTATTTCCTGACGTTTTGGAAAGGTTTTCGCTAACCCCAAAGATGCGCTACACAGAAGAGTACACTGAAGCTGCTCAAGAAGTTTATTCGCTTTATGAGCAGTCTCAAAAATAACCCCCCTGGAGTCCAAAACACCACCTCTCTCGTACAGCCTACTGTCACCCTATTTCAGAAATGGGACTGTGAGTCGTACGATGAATCAGCCGTTCGAGTAATTACTCGATAGCCTATTTGCTCGATATGTTGGAATCTTTCGAGCAATGTCCTTTCCAGTCACTACTCGAGTGACCTTCATCCACGTTTCACAGGATCCATTTTTCCAGCACCTCTATCTTACAACAGACTGGACGTTGGCAAACCTTCACCCCCTTTACCCGAGATGAGCCGTCGAGTCGAACGAGTGAGTAATTTCTCTAATGACTCTTTTCCCGTTACAAGATATAGTGGCGCCCAACTGTACAGCTCATAGTGATTAGCGCATCTGTAGGTCAGTGATTGCAAGACTGGTGATATTTTTTGACGAGATTCGATTCGCCCGAACAATGCCTGTTCCAATCACTGCTTGATTAACTTTTGGACTTATCGTAGGGACCATAGAGTCTCTTGTACCAAATAATGATGTTGCAGTGGGTGTGGTTGAGATGAATGGGACGATCTGATTGGTCGAGGTCGGAGAAAGGTAGGACGAGACCGAATGCTAGGTTTGGAGTAGCCAGAATAGAACCAGAGTAGATTGCAAATGAGGTTTCTCGAAGAATCCGAGCCACATTAATATAGTTAACCCTTTACCTAACATGAAAAGTAGACGACACTTGCAAACAAAATTCTCGAATAACTAAGTTTTTTTCATTTTTGTCTCAAAAACATAGGTTATGACCCCTCATTGGAACGAGCACGACGAGCTCGTTCCAAAGAGGGGTCATAACCAATGTTTTTGAGACAAAAAATGAAACAAATAATGAAAATTAATTGTCCACTTTTGTGAACAATGCTGGCCGGTTTTGGTCGTTACGTTGAGTAAAGGGTTAATAGGAGGACAGGTATAGAGAAAAACCATAGATTCTGGGAGAATCGAGTAAAAGAGAGTCCATTTTGGTGTTTGGTGGTGTTTGGTAATTACCGGGTTGTTTTCGATGATTCCACTTAGTACAATTGGATTAGACGACATCCCCATACTATTTAAGACCGCATAGCGCTACCTGCTACGTTTATTTTCATGGTTGTCGGGGGATTTGTTTCCGGTAATTAGACTCATTTCCATTCAAACGAAACATCCCCTCAGAACACATCCCACTAAATTAGAGGTCACTTGACCTCATGGCAACTACGTGCCACCATAGAAATCAAGATGGCGGTACCAGTAAACAAAACAGACGGCGGAAACACGTGTCACTCTAACAACGGGCACTGTGAATGCGTACTGAACCGCGTATCACCATTGTAATTATGTCACAATATGGGCAACATTGTGTCATGCGGGCTACCATGACAATCCAACATTACGGTACTGGGTCAGGTAACTATTACGTCACTTCCTATGTCATCCACTAGGTCATATAAAAATGGGTTGAAGATCTGTACTATTGATGATATTAAATGCTGTGGAGATGTTTTCTGGTTTAGTTTTTGTTTAGTTTTTTCGTTCTCTGTTGCATTCGTGCAGTTAAGGTAATAAAATAAATCGGACGACAACGGTTCACAACTGTACGTAAATGAACGAACAAATTTGCACTACTTATTTTCCTTAGCTCCGATAGATTCAAATATAAATCCCCTGTCCCCTGTATCTCGAAACGTTTTGTCAATATCTGCCATGTCCTGTCTGCGCAACCAGATGAACAAACGCGTCGGTTGTTCAAGAAATCTGAAATTGGAGTGGAGCGCGTGGTAGGAATGAGCACTGGAGTGATTGGATTTTTTTTTTTTTTCATTTGTTTTTTCTTTTTTTTTAATTTTTGCTTTTTGTTTGTTTTGTTTTTGGTTTCTTTTTAGGGGGTGGATTCTGATTTGGTGAGCTGGCTGAATTGATATGCGGCGTTGGGAAATCAAACCGGACAATTTAAAGAATCGAGCACTGTCTCTGTAGGGTTGTGTAATTAAGGATCGGGCCGTATACAACTAGGCATACAGTGATCGAGCCGAGAGTGCCATCATGAAATGGCGTAGCTTGGCTGAAATAGCGATCTACAAACAATAACTCATACAAATATATGTTAGGGACATTTCCATTTACCTACCCGCACTTTATTTTGGTTTTCTGATCGGAGCGAAGTTGTAAATAAAAGGAAGCAGATTTTTTACACAAACAAACGAATTTTCCCGAGGATTCAACTATTTTTGCGTAAGTTAAACCTACGATTGGGATAAATCCCGTCCTTGTTAGGTATGAGGTATGTGGTGCACGCATATACATACATTTCAGTGTTTGATCCTGTGGGGAACTGTGCTAACATCTTCAAAAATCAGATGGAACTGAGAAACGCACTTCGAAAAATAGAAAATCTCCGTCTCGAGATCCAAAACTTCCGCTTTATATCTTATATCGTAACCGCCAGAACCGGCCAGCGCTATTCACAAAAACTGTCACTAAATTTTCGTTATTTTTGCCTCAAAAACATAGCTTATGGCCCCTCATTGGAACGAGCTCGTTGAGCTAGTTCTAATGAGGGTCATAAGCTTTGTTTTTGACACACAAATAATTTTTAAAAAATTAGTTAATCAATAATTATCCCCGCTTTCGTCGGGGATATTGTCGTTATCTCCGTCCGTACATACGTACGTCCGTCCGTCCGTCCGTACGTCCGTCCGGTGTTACATTCACTTGCATTAATGTTTAAACTATGCTAATGTGTTCAGGTATCGCCAGTACATGTGCATGAAGGTTTCGGGATTTTGATTTGGTTCCAAGTGGTTCCATTGGAACCATTTTTATCCTTAGAAAATCTTTGTCCGCTCAAAGGTTCTTAGGGTATTGAATTCGATACGTTTAAACCATGTTAACATGTTCAGATAGCATCTGTAGATGTGCATGAAGGTTTCGGAATTTTGATTTGGGTCCAAGTGGTTCCAGTGGAACCACTTTTATCCTTAGAAAATCTTTGTCCGCTCAAAGGCTCTTAGGGTATTGAATTCGAAACTTTTAAACCATGTTAACATGTTCAGATAGCATCTGTAGATGTGCATGAAGGTTTCGGAATTTTGATTTGGGTCCAAGTGGTTCCAGTGGAACCACGTTTACCCTCAGAAAATCTTTGTCCGCTCAAAGGCTCTTAGGGTATTGAATTCGAAACATTTAAACCATGTTAACATGTTCAGATGGCATCTGTAGATGTGCATGAAGATTTCGGAATTTTGATTTTGTTCCAGGTGGTTCCAGTGGAACCACTTTTATCCTTAGAAAATCTTTGTCCGCTCAAAGGTTCTTAGGGTATTGAATTCGAAACGTTTAAACCATGTTAACATGTTCAGATAGCATCTGTAGATGTGCATGAAGGTTTCGGAATTTTGATTTGGGTCCAAGTGGTTCCAGTGGAACCACTTTTATCCTTACAAAATCTTTGTCCGCTCAAAGGCTCTTAGGGTATTGAATTCGAAATGTTTAAACCATGTTAACATGTTCAGATAGCATCTGTAGATGTGCATGAAGGTTTTGGAATTTTCATTTGGGTCCAAGTGGTTCCAGTGGAACCACTTTTACCCTCAGAATATCTTTGTCCGCTCAAAGGCTCTTAGGGTATTGAATTCGAAACGTTTAAACCATGTTAACATGTTCAGATAACATCTGTAGATGTGCATGAAGGTTTCGGAATTTTTATTTGGTTCCAGGTGGTTCCAGTGGAACCACTTTTATCCTTAGAAAATCTTTGTCCACACAAAGGCTCGTAGGGTATTGAATTTGAAACGTTTAAACCATGTTAACATGTTCAGATAGCATCTGTAGATGTGCATGAAGGTTTTGGAATTTTGATTTGGGTCCAAGTGGTTCCAGTGGAACCACTTTTATCCTTAGAAAATCTTTGTCCGCTCAAAGGCTCTTAGGGTATTAAATTCGAAACGTTTAAACCATGTTAACATGTTCAGATAGCATCTGTAGATGTGCATGAGGGTTTCACAATTTTGATTTGGGTCCAAGTGGTTCCAGTGGAACCACTTTTACCCTCAGAAAATCTTTGTCTGCTCAAAGGCTCTTAGGGTATTGAATTCGAAACGTTTAAGCCATGTTAACATGTTCAGATAGCATCTGTAGATGTGCATGAAGGTTTCAGAATTTTGATTTGGTTCCAGGTGGTTCCAGTGGAACCACTTTTATCCTTAGAAAATCTTTGTCGACTCAAAGGCTCGTAGGGTATTGAATTTGAAACATTTAAACCATGTTAACATGTTCAGATAGCATCTGTAGATGTGCATGAAGGTTTTGGAATTTTGATTTGGGTCCAAGTGGTTCCAGTGGAAACACTTTTACCCTCAGAAAATCTTTGTCCGCTAAAAGGCTCGTAGGGTATTCAATTTGAAACATTTAAACCATGTTAACATGTTCAGATAGCATCTTGGGGAATTGTCGGGGATATTGTTGTTATCTCCGTCCGTACGTACGTACGTACGTACGTCCGTCCGTCCGCCCGTCCGTCCATCCGTACGTCCGTACGTACGTCCGTCCGGTGTTACATTCACATGCATTAATGTTTAAACTATGCTAATGTGTTCAGGTATCACCAGTACATGTGCATGAAGGTTTCGGGATTTTGATTTGGTTCCAAGTGGTTCCAGTGGAACCATTTTTATCCTTAGAAAATCTTTGTCCGCTCAAAGGTTCTTAGGGTATTGAATTCGATACGTTTAAACCATGTTAACATGTTCAGATAGCATCTGTAGATGTACATGAAGGTTTCGGAATTTTGATTTGGGTCCAAGTGGTTCCAGTGGAACCACTTTTATCCTTAGAAAATCTTTGTCCGCTCAAAGGCTCTTAGGGTATTGAATTCGAAACTTTTAAACCATGTTAACATGTTCAGATAGCATCTGTAGATGTGCATGAAGGTTTCGGAATTTTGATTTGGGTCCAAGTGGTTCCAGTGGAACCACTCTTACCCTCAGAAAATCTTTGTCCGCTCAAAGGCTCTTAGGGTATTGAATTCGAAACATTTAAACCATGTTAACATGTTCAGATAGCATCTGTAGATGTGCATGAAGGTTTCGGAATTTTAATTTTGTTCCAGGTGGTTCCAGTGGAACCACTTTTATCCTTAGAAAATCTTTGTCCGCTCAAAGGTTCTTAGGGTATTGAAGTCGAAACATTTAAACCATGTTAACATTTTCAGATAGCGTCTGTAGATGTGCATGAAGGTTTCGGAATTTTGATTTTGTTCCAGGTGGTTCCAGTGGAACCACTTTTATCCTTAGAAAATCTTTGTCCGCACAAAGGCTCGTAGGGTATTGAATTTGAAACGTTTAAACCATGTAAACATGTTCAGATAGCATCTGTAGATGTGCATGAAGGTTTTGGAATTTTGATTTGGGTCCAAGTGGTTCCAGTGGAACCACTTTTATCCTTAGAAAGTCTTTGTCCGCTCAAAGGCTCTTAGGGTATTGAATTCGAAACGTTTAAACCATGTTAACATGTTCAGATAGCATCTGTAGATGTGCATGAAGGTTTTGGAATTTTCATTTGGGTCCAAGTGGTTCCAGTGGAACCACTTTTACCCTCAGAATATCTTTGTCTGCTCAAAGGCTCTTAGGGTATTGAATTCGAAACGTTTAAACCATGTTAACATGTTCAGATAGCATCTGTAGATGTGCATGAAGGTTTCGGAATTTTGATTTGGTTCCAGGTGGTTCCAGTGGAACCACTTTTATCCTTAGAAAGTCTTTGTCCACACAAAGGCTCTTAGGGTATTAAATTCGAAACGTTTAAACCATGTTAACATGTTCAGATAGCATCTGTAGATGTGCATGAGGGTTTCACAATTTTGATTTGGGTCCAAGTGGTTCCAGTGGAACCACTTTTACCCTCAGAAAATCTTTGTCTGCTCAAAGGCTCTTAGGGTATTGAATTCGAAACGTTTAAACCATGTTAACATGTTCAGATAGCATCTGTAGATGTGCATGAAGGTTTCGGAATTTTGATTTGGGTCCAAGTGGTTCCAGTGGAACCACTTTTATCCTTAGAAAATCTTTGTCCGCTCAAAGGCTCTTAGGGTATTGAATTCGAAACTTTTAAACCATGTTAACATGTTCAGATAGCATCTGTAGATGTGCATGAAGGTTTCGGAATTTTGATTTGGGTCCAAGTGGTTCCAGTGGAACCACGTTTACCCTCAGAAAATCTTTGTCCGCTCAAAGGCTCTTAGGGTATTGAATTCGAAACATTTAAACCATGTTAACATGTTCAGATGGCATCTGTAGATGTGCATGAAGATTTCGGAATTATGATTTTGTTCCAGGTGGTTCCAGTGGAACCACTTTTATCCTTAGAAAATCTTTGTCCGCTCAAAGGTTCTTAGGGTATTGAATTCGAAACGTTTAAACCATGTTAACATGTTCAGATAGCATCTGTAGATGTGCATGAAGGTTTCGGAATTTTGATTTGGGTCCAAGTGGTTCCAGTGGAACCACTTTTATCCTTACAAAATCTTTGTCCGCTCAAAGGCTCTTAGGGTATTGAATTCGAAATGTTTAAACCATGTTAACATGTTCAGATAGCATCTGTAGATGTGCATGAAGGTTTTGGAATTTTCATTTGGGTCCAAGTGGTTCCAGTGGAACCACTTTTACCCTCAGAAAATCTTTGTCCGCTCAAAGGCTCTTAGGGTATTGAATTCGAAACGTTTAAACCATGTTAACATGTTCAGATAACATCTGTAGATGTGCATGAAGGTTTCGGAATTTTTATTTGGTTCCAGGTGGTTCCAGTGGAACCACTTTTATCCTTAGAAAATCTTTGTCCACACAAAGGCTCGTAGGGTATTGAATTTGAAACGTTTAAACCATGTTAACATGTTCAGATAGCATCTGTAGATGTGCATGAAGGTTTTGGAATTTTGATTTGGGTCCAAGTGGTTCCAGTGGAACCACTTTTATCCTTAGAAAATCTTTGTCCGCTCAAAGGCTCTTAGGGTATTAAATTCGAAACGTTTAAACCATGTTAACATGTTCAGATAGCATCTGTAGATGTGCATGAGGGTTTCACAATTTTGATTTGGGTCCAAGTGGTTCCAGTGGAACCACTTTTACCCTCAGAAAATCTTTGTCTGCTCAAAGGCTCTTAGGGTATTGAATTCGAAACGTTTAAGCCATGTTAACATGTTCAGATAGCATCTGTAGATGTGCATGAAGGTTTCAGAATTTTGATTTGGTTCCAGGTGGTTCCAGTGGAACCACTTTTATCCTTAGAAAATCTTTGTCGACTCAAAGGCTCGTAGGGTATTGAATTTGAAACATTTAAACCATGTTAACATGTTCAGATAGCATCTGTAGATGTGCATGAAGGTTTTGGAATTTTGATTTGGGTCCAAGTGGTTCCAGTGGAAACACTTTTACCCTCAGAAAATCTTTGTCCGCTAAAAGGCTCGTAGGGTATTCAATTTGAAACATTTAAACCATGTTAACATGTTCAGATAGCATCTTGGGGAATTGTCGGGGATATTGTCGTTATCTCCGTCCGTACGTACGTACGTACGTACGTCCGTCCGTCCGCCCGTCCGTCCATCCGTCCGTCCGTACGTACGTCCGTCCGGTGTTACATTCACTTGCATTAATGTTTAAACTATGCTAATGTGTTCAGGTATCACCAGTACATGTGCATGAAGGTTTCGGGATTTTGATTTGGTTCCAAGTGGTTCCAGTGGAACCATTTTTATCCTTAGAAAATCTTTGTCCGCTCAAAGGTTCTTAGGGTATTGAATTCGATACGTTTAAACCATGTTAACATGTTCAGATAGCATCTGTAGATGTACATGAAGGTTTCGGAATTTTGATTTGGGTCCAAGTGGTTCCAGTGGAACCACTTTTACCCTCAGAAAATCTTTGTCCGCTCAAAGGCTCTTAGGGTATTGAATTCGAAACATTTAAACCATGTTAACATGTTCAGATAGCATCTGTAGATGTGCATGAAGGTTTCGGAATTTTAATTTTGTTCCAGGTGGTTCCAGTGGAACCACTTTTATCCTTAGAAAATCTTTGTCCGCTGAAAGGTTCTTAGGGTATTGAAGTCGAAACGTTTAAACCATGTTAACATGTTCAGATAGCGTCTGTAGATGTGCATGAAGGTTTCGGAATTTTGATTTTGTTCCAGGTGGTTCCAGTGGAACCACTTTTATCTTTAGAAAATCTTTGTCCACACAAAGGCTCGTAGGGTATTGAATTTGAAACGTTTAAACCATGTTAACATGTTCAGATAGCATCTGTAGATGTGCATGAAGGTTTTGGAATTTTGATTTGGGTCCAAGTGGTTCCAGTGGAACCACTTTTATCCTTAGAAAGTCTTTGTCCGCTCAAAGGCTCTTAGGGTATTGAATTCGAAACGTTTAAACCATGTTAACATGTTCAGATAGCATCTGTAGATGTGCATGAAGGTTTTGGAATTTTCATTTGGGTCCAAGTGGTTCCAGTGGAACCACTTTTACCCTCAGAAAATCTTTGTCTGCTCAAAGGCTCTTAGGGTATTGAATTGGAAACGTTTAAACCATGTTAACATGTTCAGATAGCATCTGTAGATGTGCATGAAGGTTTCGGAATTTTTATTTGGTTCCAGGTGGTTCCAGTGGAACCACTTTTATCCTTAGAAAGTCTTTGTCCACGCAAAGGCTCGTAGGGTATTGAATTTGAAACGTTTTAACCATGTTAACATGTTCAGATAGCATCTGTAGATGTGCATGAAGGTTTTGGAATTTTGATTTGGGTCCAAGTGGTTCCAGTGGAACCACTTTTATCCTTAGAAAGTCTTTGTCCACTCAAACGCTCTTAGGGTATTGAATTCGAAACGTTTAAACCATGTTAACATGTTCAGAGAGCATCTGTAGATGTGCATGAAGGTTTCGGAATTTTGATTTGGTTCCAGGTGGTTCCAGTGGAACCACTTTTATCCTTAGAAAATCTTTGTCCGCTCAAAGGTTCTTAGGGTATTGAATTCGAAACGTTTAAACCATGTTAACATGTTCAGATAGCATCTGTAGATGTGCATGAAGGTTTCGGAATTTTGATTTGGGTCCAAGTGGTTCCAGTGGAACCACTTTTATCCTTAGAAAATCTTTGTCCGCTCAAAGGCTCTTAGGGTATTAAATTCGAAACGTTTAAACCATGTTAACATGTTCAGATAGCATCTGTAGATGTGCATGAGGGTTTCACAATTTTGATTTGGGTCCAAGTGGTTCCAGTGGAACCACTTTTACCCTCAGAAAATCTTTGTCCGCTCAAAGGCTCTTAGGGTATTGAATTCGAAACGTTTAAACCATGTTAACATGTTCAGATAGCATCTGTAGATGTGCATGAAGCTTTCAGAATTTTGATTTGGTTCCAGGTGGTTCCAGTGGAACCACTTTTATCCTTAGAAAATCTTTGTCGACTCAAAGGCTCGTAGGGTATTGAATTTGAAACATTTAAACCATGCTAACATGTTCAGATAGCATCTGTAGATGTGCATGAAGGTTTTGGAATTTTGATTTGGGTCCAAGTGGTTCCAGTGGAAACACTTTTACCCTCAGAAAATCTTTGTCCGCTAAAAGGCTCGTAGGGTATTCAATTTGAAACATTTAAACCATGTTAACATGTTCAGATAGCATCTGTAGATGTGCATGAAGGTTTCGGAATTTTGATTTGGGTCCAGGTGGTTCCAGTGGAACCACTTTTATCCTTAGAAAATCTTTGTCCACTCAAAGGCTCTTAGGGTAATGAATTTGAAACGTTTAAACCATGTTATCATGTTCAGATAGCATCTGTAGATGTGCATTAAGGTTTCGGAATTTCAATTTGGTTCCAGGTGAACAACTTTTATCCACAGAAAATCTTTGTCCGCTCAAAGGCTCTTAGGGTATTGAATTCGAAACGTTTAAACCATGTTAACATGTTCAGATAGCATCTGTAGATGTGCATGAAGGTTTTGGAATTTTGATTTGGGTCCAAGTGGTTTTTCAATCATGTGACAATGATGTGATCAGAACACTACCCTTTATACATCATGTTGGGTGAAGTATCTTGTTTGAAATATTGAAGTAGTTTCACATGTGAGTCTTCAGAAGGAAATTAAATACTGTTTTATCATTTTAAATCTCACACATGCGTGAAGCCTTTTTATCCAAGTCTGTATCCTGCACTAACCAAAAAGGAAAGTGCAAATGCGGGGATATACTATAGTGTGCTTCGCTCACAAATGGCACCATCTAGTTTTGTTTGCAAGTGTCGTCTGCTTTTCATGTTAGATAAAGGGTTAGGATGTTTCGGAAAATTGTGTTATCGGTATGGTGCCTGTACTCCATTGATAGATAGTTATTTTCCATTGGACGTCTTTATGCAATGAGTAGTATAGCATGTACCCGATCGTGCCTGATTACCCGGACTTTTGGGGGAGCAGCTAGTGTTAAATTCCCATAGGAACCGGATTTTTGGGGGAGCAACTTTGGGGGAGCAAAAGTACGGCTTCTTGCAGCTAGATCCACCAAATGGTGTACGTACTGCATATATGGTATGCTATAGCAAGTATAGTGATATATGTATGCATGGGGCTATAGGTATATATTATGGGTAAGTGATGGAAAGATGATGGGAAAGTTGTGTTTTCTTGAAAGTTTTTCCCGCGAAACGGTTAACGTTGCTGTTGACGCCGTGACGTCATGATACGCACGCGACGTCATAGAGATGCTGACCGCTGTTGTTGTCCACTATACAATCTGACATAACGTTATTCGGGTCAGTGGATGTCGGGCTTCTCGTATGGGGTGGCGGCGATATAGTAGTAGTGGTATATATCCATGTTGGTATATTATTAGCCCTTGGGTCTTCATATTATCCTATGCCTGCTATAGCTAAGTCAAGAAGTAGGGTGGGTGGGGGTAGTGTGGTATTGCGAGATAGTCATTGGTGGTTTAAATTGGACAATATAGGATGAATGATCTGTTGGTCTATTACCCCCTTAGTACTATTAACCTCCAGAATCCTTTGTATTATCTTATGGCTGGTATTGGTGGTTTAGTGTTAGGCCAGGCAGTATTATACTAGGTTGTTTAGAACGGGTGGCATAGGATGCATTGTATATACCACTGTAGGTCCAGTCCTCGATATTATTAACCAGCCGATTGCTTTGTACTTTTCAATGACTGGTATAGGGAGTACGTTATGGCAGGTCAAGTGGTATTGTGGGGTGGGGGTGGGGGTAATGCATGGCAGTATAGAACAGCAGTATAGTATGGACGATATATACCTCTGTGGGCCCATGCAGGGCCCATGTTAGTCCTTAGTACTATTAATCCACCTGATGCTTCATGTTATCCTATGACTGGTATAGGTAGTATGCAATGCTAGGCATAGAGGTATTGTGGGTAGGGGTACTGTCTGGTAGTTTAAAAACGGCACTATAGTATGGAGTTATATACACCTATAGGCCCCTGTTAGTGCTTGGTACTATTAACCAACCGATTGCTTTGTTTTATTATATGGCTGGTATATGTAGTACGTTATGGTAGACCTAGTGATTTTGTGGGGGTGGGGTAATGCTTGGTAGTTTAGAACGGTAGTATAACATAGGCTATGCATATTCCTGTAGGTCTCTTGCTGGCCCTTGGTACTGCTGATCCACCAGGTGCTTCATATTATTGAGCGGTATTCTGGGGTGGGGCCAATGCCTGGTAATACAGAACGGCAGCAGAGTATGGTTGGTATATTCCCCTGTAGATTCCATCCTAACCGTTGATAGTATTAACCTACCAAATGCTTTGTATCATCCTGTTACTGGTAAGGTGGTACGTAATAGCAGTAGTTTTGTGGTACGTAATAGCAGTAGTTCTGACCCTATTCCAAGTATTCTTGTTGTTTCATTTATATAACTAACCAATCAGATTGCTTGATTTCTCATAATCTGTATACAGAGTTATCTCCCTTGTGTATAATAAAAGCCTATATCCAATGGCCATATTCCCAGGCACCCCAATTCCGGCACCCCCTTTTTAGGAAACACCCGTGGCTATAGAATCCCTTTTTTGTCATATGTGCTTATGTGAAAAAGCACAATGTGACACAATGTGCCCTAGCACAAAGGCACATGCTTTATGTGCCGATATGTGCTTATGTGAAAAGGCACAATGTGACACAATGTGCCCTAGCACATAGGCACATACGGGTATTTTAGGATACCTATGTCCTGGTATTGTTTTATTCGAGGATACCTACTGGAGAATCCCTTTTTAGGAATCCCATTTGTAGAATCCCTTTTTGGAATTAGAGATGGGTTTCAGTAGTATGTCTCGCACGTTTCAGGGCCCATTTGGGGGATCTCATCGGGGGATCTCATCTGACGTCATAGTCACGTGACGTAGTGGCGCCATGTTGTGTTGTCATGGTAACCCGCGTGAGCGGCCATCTTGTGACGTCATCTCCATAGTGCGCATGCGCAGCGCGTGTTGTTAGGGTGATACGAGCTTCCGTCGTCCATTTTGTATACTGGAGGCCGCCATCTTGGTTTCTATGGTAGCACGTGGTTGCTATGCTATCCAATGTTTCTGCAATAGAACGGGGTATGTTCGGTGTGTATGTTCGATTGTAGAAGAGTAAATCTAATTACCACAAACAACCCGACAATCTCTCCAAATCACCAAAATCCACCCAAAATCACTGAAATTGACTGTATTGCCCCAATTTATCGGCTTAGCACGTAGTGCTATAGTACCGAGGGGTCCTGTGGGGTGTGTTCCTTTGTAGAAGAGTAATGTTCTGGTTCGGATTGTGTCACATTGTGCTTTTTCACATAAGCACATATGACAAAAAAGGGATTCTATAGCCACGGGTGTTTCCTAAAAAGGGGGTGCCGAAATTGGGGTGCCTGGGAATATGGCCATTGGATATAGGCTTTTATTATACACAAGGGAGATAACTCTGTATA
Source organism: Pictodentalium vernedei (assembly GCA_031216915.1). Taxonomy (NCBI): domain Eukaryota; kingdom Metazoa; phylum Mollusca; class Scaphopoda; order Dentaliida; family Dentaliidae; genus Pictodentalium; species Pictodentalium vernedei. The sequence continues at coordinate 338,509,542 of CM062296.1, forward strand.
CAGATTATGGGAAATCAAGCAATCTGATTGGTTAGTTATATAAATGAAACAACAAGAATACTTGGAATAGGGTCAGAACTACTGCTATTACGTACCACAGAACTACTGCTATTACGTACCACCTTACCAGTATCAGGATGATACAAAGCATTTGGTAGGTTAATACTATCAACGATTAGGATGGAATCTACAGGGGAATATACCAACCATACTCTGCTGCCGTTCTGTATTACCAGGCATTGGCCCCACCCCAGAATACACTCAATAATATGAAGCACCTGGTGGATCAGCAGTACCAAGGGCCAGCAAGAGACCTACAGGGATATGCATAGCCTATGTTATACTACCGTTCTAAACTACCAAGCATTACCCCACCCCCACAAAATCACTAGGTCTACCATAACGTACTACATATACCAGCCATATAATAAAACAAAGCAATCGGTTGGTTAAAAGTACCAAGCACTAACAGGGGCCTATAGGTGTATATACCGCCATACTATAGTGCCGTTCTAAACTACCAGACAGTACCCCTACCCACAATACCTCTATGCCTAGCATTGCATATTACCTATACCAGTCATATGATAACATGAAGCATCAGGTGGATTAATAGTACTAAGGGCTAACATGGACCCTTGCATGGGCCCACAGAGGTATATATCGTCCATACTATACTGCTGTTCTATACTGCCAGGCATTACCCCCACCCCCACCCCACAATACCACTTGACCTGCCATAACGTACTCCCTATACCAGTCATTGAATAGTACAAAGCAATCGGCTGGTTAATAATATCGAGGACTGGACCTACAGTGGTATATACAATGCATCCTATGCCACCCGTTCTAAACAACCTAGTATAATACTGCCTGGCCTAACACTAAACTACCAATACCAGCCATAAGATAATACAAAGGATTCTGTAGGTTAATAGTACTAAGGGGGTAATAGACCAACAGATCATTCATCCTATATTGTCCAATTTAAACCACCAATGACTATCTCGCAATACCACACTACCCCCACCCACCCTACTTCTTGACTTAGCTATAGCAGGCATAGGATACTATGAAGACCCAAGGGCTAATAGTATACCAACATGGATATATACCACTACTACTATGTCGCCGCCACCCCATACGAGAAGCCCGACATCCACTGACCCGAATAACGTTATGTCAGATTGTATAGTGGACAACAACAGCGGTCAGCATCTCTATGACGTCGCGTGCGTATCATGACGTCACGTCGTCAACAGCAACGTTAACCGTTTCGCGGGAAAAACTTTCAAGAAAACACAACTTTCCCATCATCTTTCCATCACTTACCCATAATATATACCTATAGCCCCATGCATACATATATCACTATACTTGCCATAGCATACCATATATGCAGTACGTACACCATTTGGTGGATCTAGCTGCAAGAAGCCGTACTTTTGCTCCCCCAAAGTTGCTCCCCCAAAAGTCCGGTTCCTATGGGAATTTAACACTAGCTGCTCCCCCAAAAGTCCGGGTAATCAGGCACGATCGGGTATATGCTATACTACTGGGATGGGAGTCAATAAAATATTCTATTCATCATCGTGGTTAATGTCGCCAGACTTAACATCACGTAAGGATCTCAAAAAGGCCAGTGTTTGTCCTTTATTCAATTATTGAGGGTCCAACACACTTTCAGCAGCAAGTGCTATATATCGGACAGTTTTACGTCTCAGGTAGCCAGAGTACCCGGAGAGAACCATCATGCTTTTCCGCGCAAACAGGGATAGCAGCGACTGAAGACGAGAGTACCTGTGACGCGCCGTACTCCTTGAAGTTCAGTGTTCTAACTACTGAGCCGCCGTACTCTCCAGGAAGAGTTAACAGAACAAGAAAGTCAGAGAAAACAAACATATTGTTTTTTTTCCCTCGAAAGCTTTCTATTTACATACAAGGATCTCTGCTTTTGAAAAGTTGTCTTGCGGAAAGCTCCCTAACATACTGACAACGACAGGGAACAACCCTGTCGACCTCTTTCCATCTGGTACCAACGTCTTTCGGCATCAGCCGCGGGCGCGTGGTCAGGCCAAATGGAGTGCGGGAGACAAAATACTGTTCTGCTGCCAATGGCTGCAGAAAAATATTTTATCCCCCACTTTATTTCATCTCGTGCTGGGGGTAAATATTGTGAATTCTCCAAAGAGTAAGGCCCATCAGCTTCTTCCCTTGGGCAATAAGATTAACTTATTATTGCAATTAGAGCACCCTGGTACTTTTTGAAGGTTCAAGTACTCCGAAAGTGGATGTCGATGAATTACCATAGCATAATGAACCAATAAATATCAGGGTGACATCATATGAACCAGTTTTAACCCTTTGAACACTGCATGTCAGACTGTCAGTTCAATGGCAAGATTTGGAAGAATCCATATTCATTATTTGGGGATAGGCCAATTAATATTTTCAACGTGCAGCCTTGGGGCTGCACGTTGAAAACATTGATTGGTCTTCCACAAACATTCACTTAGCAGCAGCATACGTAACGAAATTATGACGTATCATATCCCTAAGCCGACAAAGCGGGCTCTCGGGTTCAAAGGGTTAAGGAATTCAGGCATGACAGTTTGTTAGGTTGATTGATATTTTTCAGGAAAAAATCCTCCCCCTACATGACATGTCGCCGAACATTCTAATGTAGGCCCATTACACAAACCCGTGACAGAGGTCTCCAGTACAGATCGTGGAGAGTGTACTGTCACCAATTCACCTGTGGAGAGGAGATTCCGCCCAAGCAATAATTGCAAATTTGTTGCAAAGCATAATAAACACCAGCAAAGTTCCAGCAAATGGACCTCCGGGTTAAACCCGATGGTCCATTGGCTGAAACATTGCTTGTGTTTTTTGTCCATATGAACAGAATTTGAAAGTGATTCTTTGGGTGATAACTCCATTCCACGGGTGATTTAGTTCAAGTCTGGATATAAGAGGTCGGACACGGACGAAGTCCGACTCAGTTATGCGTCTGTCAGACGGCAAATTGCTTGCGCCCGTCACTCTGTCCGAGGCCAATTTTCATAGATAAGTAGGCAGTGACGCCTGAGAAAGGTGGGTGAATTATCGCTCACCTCTATTTTGTTCCTTGAAAGTACAAATCCAAAACAGTTTATTTCCCGTCATCATAATACACGACAATCATTTCCGAATTCCGTATACCACTTTATAAAAATCCAATACAAAACAAAAACATAATTTATTTATTTATAATTCATTTATTGGTGTTTAAGGTCACATATTTCTGAACAATGGCTAACCTTGACCGTGACAGTGACAGTTTTGTGGGTGGAGGAAGCCGGAGTACCCGGAAAGAACCACCGAGCAACTGTCAGCTCCCCAACGTACCAATAATAAAAACATAAAATCAGGATTTTGTAGATGGACACTTTCCCAGGAGATTACTCCCACAACGTATCGAGCATGCAGTGCTTCCCCTTGATTTGAATTTCCGTATTCACAATTGTCAAAAGCAACCCGAGTGTAGTGTTTTCAATTGAAGTACTGTCGTCACACTGACTTATCAGTGATGTGGTATAAACCCTTCAAGGTGAGTGTAAATTCTCATTAAACTGCTTTGAATAGACTGAAAATTACTGTTTGCGACCGATGCTAAAAGGATGTTCGGCAGGGTCTCTAAATGTCTGACAGAAGTCAATTTGTACCTGTCATTTTGTCCGGCAGCCACTACCCACCCCCCCCCCCCCCCCCAAAAAAAAAAAAAAATTACATCCAGGCTTGATTTAGTTACAATCCACTCTCCACATACTGTATATCTAACAAAGGGCACCGACGTTGTTTGTGCCGTGTCTGGATCATAAGCTGTGGTTTTGATTAACGGAATGATTTTGTTTTATTCCTTTGATAGAGATTTTGTTCTGTCCCTCGCATCTTTCAACCAGCAGCTTGCTTTGAAAGATCCAACTGTTATTGATATGTGATTTGAGATGAGATGTGACATAATTACACATCGTGAAAAACCGATCGAGCATTCTGCAGTTCGACATTCTCACTGCTCTTACCGACCACTCTGGCTCCAGTTTATTTTCATCTCCATCACTTAGCGGACAAGAAAGTCAGAGAAAACAAATAAGAATGGATTCCGTACCTACATGCGCCTGTCCTCACTTGATGTCACTACACCGTCAGAAGAACAATTCGATTCATTTTCAGATTCCACACATAGCTTATTAGTGACAATATCTCTGATGGATTTTCAAATCAGCTTCACCGCCTCATTTCTTCCAGAGTTATTGCCATTCGCTCCCGCGTTGTGTCCTTGGGCAAGACACTTCACCCCCATTGCCCACGTGGGGGCACGGTGACGCTGTGTACTAAGGCGTACTGCACGTCGATGGTGCACCTGTCTTCAACCAATGCTAACCCTGCTTGTGTGGAGTTGGTATGTTGGGGAGCTGACAGTTGCTCGCCGTTGCTCGGTGGTTCTCTCCAGGTACTCCGGCTTCCTCCACCCGTAAAACTGTCACGGTCATGGTTAGCCATTGTGCAGAAATATGTGACCTTAAACACCAATAAATAAATGATAATTGCCATTCGCTCTTGCGTGTGCTGTGTTTTCTTTCTTTCTTTTTTCTTCTTCTTTTCGAGGCGGAAGGGAGGGGCGTCTTTACTCGTTTTCAGATTTCGTGCATAGCTTTCTGGTGACAATATATCGAACGGGTTTCCAAATCAGTTTAAGTGGATCATTTTTCCTCAGGGTTTTTCCAGTATGCAAATTACTGAAATGGGCTATACATGTAGCAAAATATTTTAGGCATAAAATTAGAATGCCAATTTTGGGGGAACAGCAGGTTTTGTTGTTATGTTTGGCAAAGGGTTAAACCCTTTACCCAACGTACATGATTCGAAAGTTATTATTTTAAATTTTATTTTTTACAAATTTTTCAAAAAATTTCAACAAAACCATATCATGTGAACCCTAATTAGAACGAGCTGGTAGTAATGAGGGGTCCAGGATATGGTTTTGTTGAATTTTTCATGATCAATTTGAAAATTACAAATTACGCGAGCGAATGCGGCAGATTCGGAAGGTAAAGGTTTAATATATCTAATACACGCATATGTTTTTCCACGTGTTGTCTGTAGTCTTATACATACATTTGGGTGGGCGGGAGTAGAGCGGATTGGTCATCCCATGGCGTTTGCTTGTTCTACTTCTTATTTTCAATACAGGTGATTGTTGCAGCAAAATCAGAAAAGACAACCCCAACCCGACTTGTTTTGTGATGGGTAATGATGAATGTTGAAGCTGAAATTATGCATGTAAATAAACATAGCATTTGACTCAAACTAGTGAATTTAGTGTTCTGGACAGGGCTGTATTCTCTTTCATGGTTTCGTCTGGGTGTCTTCATGGGCCTAATAAGGGACTCATTCCAAATGGCACTTTTGGCATGATTTTTCCGGATTCAAATCACAAATTTCCCAATCTCAGACCTCATTCAATTAAAAAATTAATTCTTCTTTAACTCTTGAAGGCCTAATTTTGACTTTCATCATCTTTTACTGTAACAAAACACGCCATTTTTCGATATATTTGCAAGTTACATTTAAAACTTTGTCAGTTGTTTCTAGGCAAGTCTTTGCTGCCTATATAGGCAGCCAAGACTTGCCTAGACACAATTGCAGTGCCACAGAATGTCGATTGTTGAAGGGTAGCAAAATGCATAAATATCTTCATTATTTAATGGTATAAGAACAATTCATTTAATATGGGTTACAAAGTCTGGTCATTAATCTCATCATTTCATGCAGCTGTATGTTATAAAAGTTACTAAATGTACGATATGTGTAGTAGCTTCTGTATTAATGTCCAGTGTTCAATATGAAGGTAGCATTTCTTATTCTTTCTGTGTTTCTTCCCCAAAATAAATTCCCAATTGGAACCATCATAATGCAGATTTCCCAATTGCATGAGCACTGGACTCTTCCCTAAAGAGGGTAGAAGAGTCCCTGCTCTTTTTCTTTTTGCAGTTATTACGATTCTTGTGGACATTTTTTCTGTATTTTTCTCCCATTCTTATTAACTGGTTGAGGGCTATATTATTTTTGATGGACTGAATTTGTTCAGCAAAATTTGTTTTATTACAAATTATTGGAGAGTGCTCACATGCACTCTCCATTAATTTGTAATAAAACAAATTTATATAAACAAAATATTATTTGTGTTTCACTGAATATGAAACACGAGCAAGAAAAATGTTGCCTTTTGCCCTGGCACCTCGTTTTATGAAAGCCCTGATAGTTGCTTCTCGCACTCAACCAGTTAAGGTCCAAAAACTGCAAAAAAACTCAACGACCTCGGAACTTGTTTTGAAACACACCAAAAATCCATTATTTTTCCCGATTCGATAATATCTTCTTACATCTCCTCCCATTTTAAAATCTGAACACGCTACAATCAAGGTTTGATTAAACATTTCTTGCATCTGTTAAAATTTATCATACGTTTAAGTTATAAATGTCAGTCTATCTTTTAAATAATTATTCCTTTGTTGAGTCAGCCCACCATGATGTTCATTTAAATTCTGCACGAATCGGGATTTTTTTTCGCACGAATATAAATAAAAAGGAAGTAGTCTCGACGATGCTTTCCTTATTCGTGTAAATGTGATTAATTATTGCAGTATTACTATTACTCTGTGGATTTCTCGGTACATTCAACAAACATTTAAAAAATCACAAAATTTAAATCAATGTAAAATAAAGCTTCTTTTTCTCAACAAACCTAAAAGCACTATTGAAAACGCTGGCTGTGAACAGGTTTATTCTCAACAGGACGAATCCCAACAAGACGAATGTCGAAAATGGTCATCCCAACAAGACGAATTCCAACAAGACGAATTTAATTAAAATGACTATATAACCCATTTATTTTGAGGTTTTCCGTCATAAACTGCTAACACGGCTTACTTTTGGACAAAGAGACTTCACTTAACTGGTTGAGTGCTGGAAGTTCTTTTGGGGACTTTATCCTGAAGTGGGGGTACCAGAGTTAAAAGGCTTCGTATTCTGTGTATGTCCTTGATGGGATATTATTACGAATGGGAGGATTTGCCCTGTTACAATTAATGGGAGAGTGCCTATAAGCAATCTCCAATTAATTGTAACAAGGCAATAATATGTGAACAAAATTTTGACCACTAAAAAAAACTTAGCACGCTACCAGTTAACAGAGGCGCCACCCTTTGTTATTTGCTACAGTTTTTTTTTTTTTTTTTGGGGGGGGGTGTATCTTGTTATCAACAAAACTCCCAAACACATGCATAAAATAAAACCCTAAAATACTTCAAATAGCATACATTGTAATGTACACGTTCTTTTTAAGGTAAATTTCCCCCATATTTGATGAAGAAAAAAATGTTGTCTTCTTGGGATTCGTCTTTTTGGGATCGCCTTGTTGGGATATTTTACCAATTCGTCTTGTTGGGATTCGTCTTGTTGTCATGACACCTGCGAACATTTACAGCGAAATTTGAATTGGAAAGAAAGTATGATATTTTTGAAAGATTTTACATAAATAGCACGGCCCTGTGGGCTGGTTTGTCAATGTAAAGTCCTTTTAAAAAATCCAATATTCAAAGTGGAGGCTTTGTGGGGGAAGCGGATCTTTATCGTTTGCAACTTAACCTTACGAACCCAGGAACACGAATTAATGATGCGCAAGCTGAATATAAATTAACAACAGAATATAAGACAGATTTAAACGTGCAAGAACAGGATAATGCATCAGACTTAGACCTCAACAGGTACTCGCTGAAGAAACTATCTGATACACTAAAACTCGACTGCATTAGTTATTTCATGGATATGATAAGTAATGATAACAAAAGAATTGGTAAAAATAAACTGCGTACTTATCGATTATTCCAAGAGGATAACAAATTCGAACCATATCTCTTGCATACTTATTCACATGAAGCACGAAATATGTTTACGAGGTTAAGGATAAGTAATCATAAGCTTGCGATTGAAAGAGGTAGACATTCGCAACCTGTCTCCCCGGTAGAAAATAGATCATGTCGTGTGTGGAATACAGCCGGTACTATTGAAACAGAAATACATTTATTGTGGATTGCCCGGCGCCTGGACACAACAGAACACAATTATTTGATATCTTAAAAGCGGAGATTACACGTTTTTCAGATGCGGACAAACAACGTCAGTTTGAAGTCATTATGAAAAATGACGACCCCAGGCTATGTGCCATTGTCTGTAACGTGATCCATGAGCAATCTGGGCGATTGGTAGACAAAGGTACGATTCCTAATAATGTTTATATGTTAATGTTTTATAATTATAACATTTGGTTTATGCAACATTTGTATATATAGCGGTAGCACACTGCCTCGTCGTAAGTGTATTTTTGCTGAATAAATACTACCTTTTATCAAGTGTACGAAAGTCGGGATTCCCTAATACAAATCGAAAAATGATTTTATGTTCCTGGATGGGAAAATTTCATTGAAGTTAAAATTTCGCAAACTGTTTTGGGTGGGCGGGTCCACATATACTCGTGCAATGAGAAACAGGATCTTGTCGGTGGTTTATATATGTTTTCTTTGTGTTCGAGCAGGTTTTTAAAACTTCCGATTTTTGTTTGAAAATTGGTATTTTTGCCCAATATATATATATTCTATTTATAAAATTTGAACGGATATAGTGAATGTACGATTTTGTGTACAGTTCATATTTTCTGAATCTGTGGAAATAGTTCAACCTTTTATTATCCCCCTACTTCCGTTTCAAACATATAGTATCGATTCAAACAAGAGCAAAGACAAGTGGAACCCGAGATGTGACACCCTTCACTCTTATTTTTTCGTTTTAAATTCATTTTAACGAAATATTACTTCGTTTAAACGAAATATTATTTCGTTGTTTCGGAATAAAATTTCGTTATTTCGAAATAATATTTCGTTTAAAGAAATAATTATTTCGTTTTAATGAAATAATATTTCGTTATTTCAAAATATTATTTCATTAAAACGAAACAATTACTTCGTTAAAGCGAAATATTACTTCGTTTTAACGAACGATTATACGTTTTAACAAAACATTATTTCCTTTTAACGTAATATTATTTCATTTAATATTTCGTTTACTCTTACACGAACTATTATTTCATCAAAAGGAAATAATAGTTCGTTATTTCGAAATACTATTTCGTTAAAACGAAATAAAATAAGTGTGAGGTGCGTCACTTCTTGGGCTCCATAAAGACTATAGGGTTTTCCGCTCGTGAAATGTGATGCACTGATGACCTGGTTTAATCCAATGATTAATTTTTATAGAGATAAACATGTAGTACCATTTTCCAAATTTACTAATTTAAAAGTATCTATTTTTGGCAAAGGGTGTGTGAGTGTGGGTAGAGTTGGGGTCAGTATGTGCATGCTGTCTAAATGTGTTTATGTGATCATCGGATCTAAAAGTTCCGATATTTGGATGAGGTAACATTGCTACAGTCTTTTTGTGTGGGTATATATTTCCACCATTAATTTAATCTTATTTGTTTTACAAGGATTGGCGAACAAGTTATGCAACTTATACTAACGTCTCTCCTTGGCCCTATGGCGTAGGTGTGTGGGATGCCCTTCATAGCGGCAACTTCCTGTCTTCGCTCTTCTCGAATACAACGATGGTATCTGTAGCCTGCACGGAGTGTGTCTCTCGCCGTTCGGAGGACAGCCATTTTACGTCCCCACCCGATAAGACGGTACGCTGTGACAGCATCAACCCCACAACTGATGCTGACAGAGAGTGTTCGGACACCTCGAGAAATTTCACCGAAAAGGGATCGATCCCGGGGTCTCTGACCTGAGAGACCAGCGCACTTATCCACTCAGCCACCATTCTCTTCAACCATTACACCAGTCCCATGTCTTGTCGAAATTACTTATTTGTTTATTTTAATATTGCTGGGTGGATTCTACTTTCTCGGGGATTTTTTTATTAAGGGGTAATCTAACTTAACTTTTGTCAGATTTCAGGACATTTTCTCCAAGTCCAAAACTGCCCAGAAAGAAATAACCAAACCTTGAAATAAGCAACTTGTCATTTGCAGATGGTGAATTTGCTAATGGTATCCCATATAGTGGGCCAGTTTATCCTCTGGGTACATCTGTCTCTTTAGGCTTGAGATCTTGATTCATATTCAGACTGAGGTTCACAGACGGTAAATTGCCCTTCTGTTGAAGGTAGCATCACTAAATTCACCCCCTGGGGACCTCATTCTGCAGATGACAGTCTGTTTATTTTCAGACGTACAAAGAACAAGTAGAAACTGAAATTTGCCATGGACCTGCTGTCTTGTGGTTGGGAGCACTGCCTGGAAGTCTGCTATGCCATAAGTAAGAGACCAAAATGTTCACACCAAAATACCTTAAAATGACTGAATAGTTGTAGTTTGCGGTCATTTTAGTATCTTTTTTGTCGCTCATGAAAGGAATTGGCAGTAACTCTAATTCTAATCCATGGTATCCACAATTTTCAAATGCTGTCATTTTGTCTTATTTTTGTTTTGATGAAGAAAGTTCAGCAGGGATCAACTCCATACATTCCAGAGCAACAGGGATGGAGGCACAAGTGACTTCATCGGTGGAAAATGATGACGGTGCAATGTAAACATTTTGTTGTAATTATATCTCATAATTCTGTTAAAGATGGTTTAATATTCTTGCCAAATTCGCAAAAATGATTTCACTGATAAATTGATAAACTGGGGAAAAGAACTATCTTAATGTATCTTATTTGGTAGCATGTGTGTCATTTCTGGTATTCATTTATGGCAACTGCCATTTGAATGCTCAACTGAAGTGAACCATGGTCACAAAGATTGAGAAAAAAATACATTAAAACTAACAGTGACACATTTAGACAATTTGTATCAAATAAATGATTTGGTTGAGTGTGTGTGAATATTCATTCTATGTTTTACTTTGCTCAATCTATTTTGAAACTATAATCCTCTTGTAGTTAGTTTTTAGGAAGGTTGACTATCCCCAGAACCGGTCGATTTTACAAATTGTTTATTTGTTGACTGAATCCAATTTGACAGGCAGTCAATAAAAGGCCTGAACAAATCCACGATTATTTCGGATAATGAATTCATTTATCTGTAATTTCAAAAGCTTTCGGGCCTCATATCGGTAATCTTGCGGTTCTAACCACGAGGGAATGCTAATGTTGTGGATACAATGTTGACATGCGATTTCGATGGTACTAATTTAACCCTTTACCCAAGGTAACGGTCAAAACCGGGCAGCGCTATTCTCAAAAATCTCCAATTAATTTTCATTATTTTTTCATTTTTTGTCTCAAAAACGAGGGGTCATAACCTATGTTTTTGAGACAAAAAATAAAAAAAATAGTTATTCAGGAATTTTTTTACAAGTGTCATCTTCTTTTCGTGTTAGGTAAAGGGTTAAGTCATATTACAAGTTTATTTACGCTAAAGGTGACAAGATCGGTATAGATAAATTTGCCACTGAATATAATTGCTTGGCAACGAATGTTAATTTTACGATGATCCAAAATTTTACTGCAGATGGACAGTTAAAAGTGTTGTTCTCTTATGTCTTTGGGTAGCAGACAAACTTGGAAATAGAATACCGGAAGTTCTGTGATAAATATACTTTGGCCTTCAAACAAATTAAATTTTCGTACAAACACAATTGTGACGATTACTATTAATGTTTGTGTGTGTATATTTTTGTTTTCAAACTTAATTATGTAGTTTTATATTTTAGGTATCAACAATAACAAAATTATAATATTACGAAACAGAGGCGTAGTGATGCATTTCTAAAATGGCATCTCTGAGTAAAGAAACTGAAAAGCTGTCCTGGTATTTCAAAGTTATCTCGCATTAATGGCATTGCCAGTGCAGCTAAGTAGGTATATTTTGAGAGTTTACTATCACTTGTACATGTACGTGTACAACATACGTTCACGATGCGTTCACCAACGTGGAATTCAGTGTTAAATCACATGCTTGTTCACAAAAACTGTACATGATCTTGAATCCCCCCCATGTACAGTTGTGACTCCTAGATCGCACTTTTAACGTTCAAATACTCGTGGTGAACGCACGTTTTTAAAAAAAAGGCTGAAATTGTACATCTTCGCTTGTATCTTGTACGTAATTTTTCGTTGACGTTCCCATCGCAGATCAGACCATCGATCCATCGTTGGCGAACGCGATCAAAAGCAAAAAATTCTGAGTCATCATCAAAAAAACAGTTTTGGGGACTCTAAATCAGCGATTCAGAACCCGCAATTGTGTTGGTACAGATGGTCTAGAACTCTCCCTTGTTTTTGAGGCAGTGGGTTTTTTTCCCATTTATGACATTATTATTAGGGGAATTCCTCCACTATGAGAAATTCTCAAAAACTCAGCTGATCAAGCAATCGGATCGCTCGATTCTCGCAAAAAAACTCAATCTGAACGAAGAGTGTCGTTGTCGTCGGTGTGGTTGGAAATTCGCGAGCCCGCTGTCACGTTTTTGATTGATATATATATAGGGGAGAAAAAAAAAATATAAATAATCATTATTTAGAAAATTAAATATATCAAATCAAATAGATAATAAAAAAAAAATACGTAAATCATGAGCGATTCTCAGACTATTAGAGCGAGGTTTCTTTTAAACATGCTTATGAGAGCATATGCAATCTGCGTGAACGAAGAACTACGTCCCATCTTGTTAGAATGATGCGTCGGATGTTGGGATCATCTAGACTTCGATCATGAGAATCATTCGTGTCTGACGATGGAAAGGGAAGATATGGTCGTCATGTATTTCGAACCGGCGTTCAAACACGTTAAATTCAACGATGTGATCACGTTTTGGAAGAGATTAGTCTTCTGTAAGAATCGAGACAGGCCCACAGATTCAGAAGAACTGAAATTGGCGCGTAGAAGTTTGACTTTAGAAGACTAGGGATGCATCAAGAAATTATTGCTGAATGAAGCATACGTCTAAGTTTTTTTTCGTTGATATAAAAATAAGGGAGAGTAGAAAATAAAAAAAAATAAATACACACATAAATTTTTTTATCTAATATTAGAAAAGAAAGAAAAAAACACAAAATGAGAACCAGAAATAAATTCTATCCAACGTTAGTGGACGACGAGGACGAGAAGCCGAACGGGGTTTTGCCGACGACACCGTCTCTAGAAGAAAGAGAAAGAGGAGAGAGGTATCGCATCGATCAAATCAGTAGAATCCAATTGTATCTGACTCGAGAGAGAGATTCTCGTCGTTCCCTCAAGAAGAAGTATTCGCGTTTCGTGAAATTCGTCAACGCGATCGACACGACACTCATCATGATTTCCATGGGTTTACACGTGGCTGGCATCAGATTGTTGTCAACGGCGGTCGGCATTCCGATCATGTTGACCGTAGAAGGAGTGGCTCTCGCCGCCGGATTGTTTAGCACGGTCGGAAACTTTTTGTGTAGGAAATTATATCTGAAGGCGAGGAAACATGACAAGATTCGCGTCCTGGCTGACTCCAAGATCGACACGATATACGAAATGATCTCTATGGCATTGAAAGATGGTAGGATATCGGACGGAGAATACTTCGCGATGTTGAGCGAGAAAACGAAATACGATGCCATGAAAGAAGCCGTGAGAATCAAGACTCATCAGATCATCAAGGAAGAGATGAAGGATTCTCTCGTGGAAAAGGGGAGGAAAGAGGCCAGGGAGGAATTCAGTAAGATGATAGAACTCAAGAGCAGCGATTGAAAAAAAAAAAATATATATATATATATATATAATAAGAACAGAATTTTTAAAAAAAAAATATTAAATTTATATATAAAATAAAAAAAACAAAATTAATTTAAATAACTCTTAAAAAAATGTATTGTGTAAAGTGTAAGAGAGTTACCGAGACGAGTAATTCTAGAGAAGTGCGAACTAAAAACGACAGATGGATGCTTCGCGGAATTTGCGACGTGTGTGGTTCTATCAAGACTCGATTCGTCAAACAAAAGAACACGAGCAAAGGTAAAGGCATCGTGAATAAAATAATCAACAATCTACCTTTCAAAATGCATCTGCCCGGTCACAGTTTCACGGGACCCGGAACGAAATTGAACAAGAGACTCAATGCCGATCTGACTCCCAAATCTTGGAGCAAACCCGTCAATAGGGTGGACGCGGCCACGTACGATCACGATCTGTGCTACGCCGGACATCCCGACACCAAGACTCGCAATGACGTCTGCGATAAAAACATGTTGGGGAGATTGAGAGGCATATCGAAGCCGACCAGGAGATGGAACGTTCGCTGGTCGGCAATCTGATCGGTGCGAAATGTCGATTCGGATGGGGCGTTAAAAAAAAAGCGCATCTGAAAAGAAGAAACGATTATTGATGAGCGAATTGGCCGAGGAGTTACACAAACCCATAGTGCGTAAATTTCGAAAGAGAAGGGTGTTCGTAAAGGGTCTGGATGACATTTGGTCTGCCGACTTGGTCGACATGAGATCGTTTTCAAGGTGGAACGAGGGCGTCAAATATCTATTGATAGTCATCGACGTGTTTTCCAAATACGGTTGGATCAGAGCTTTGAAGAATAAATTGGGACCTTGCGTCGCCGAGGCTCTGAAGAGCGTGTTCGACTCGTCTTCTCGAAAACCGAGTAAATTGTGGGTGGACAAGGGAAAGGAATTCTACAACAAGGATGTTCGTCGATTGGTAGACCTCTACTCGATCGAAAACGAAGAGAAAGTCAGCATGGTGGAACGTTGGAATTGAACGATGAAGGAGAAGATGCACAGATACTTCACGGCGAATTCGACCAAGAAATACATATACGCTCTGATCGGTCTGGTCAAAGATTACAACAACACGTGACACAGATCGATCAAGATGACTCCCGCGGAAGCTAGCGATCCTCAAAACGAAAAACGGGTCTACGCGAATCTATATCCCGAGAGATCTAAGATCAGGAAGAAGTCTAGAACGCCGAAATTTGCGGTCGGTGATCGAGTGAGAATCTACGCTTATAAGAAGCACTTCGAAAAGGGTTATACTCCTCGATGGACCTCGGAAATCTTCGTGATCATCAAAATATTTCACACCGATCCGGTGACTTACGAAATCGAAGCTTTGGATGGAGAAGAGATCATCGGAAAGTTTTACAATTACAGAAGACGAAGTTTTGATGAAGAACACAAAATTTTTTTTTTATTTACTCTCTTTGACATTTTATTGTTTACACACATATATATATTAGAGAGAAAAAAAATAATAATAAAAAATAATTAAAAACTATTTTTATAGATAAAGAAAGCAAGTGAATTAATAAACAAAAAAAACCCTAAAAATCCTTTAAAATGACAAATATACTAGATATAGCACAAAGCATAGTGAAAGATGAAAGTATTCAAGAATATGAGGTTCACGAATACGAACCGGTAACCGGGACGAGTTTGAACAATGCGGGAGAAATAAGAATCAACGTCAAAACTCAAGATCTATTCGTACATCCTAGCAAGAGTTACATAGTGGTGCAGGGACGTCTCACCAAGGAAGATGGGAGCGACTACGCCAACGACGATACGGTTACTCTTGCCAATAATGGCATCATGCATCTGTTCAGTAACATAAAATACATGCTATCCGGACAAGAGATAGAATCTGTTTTTCATCCCGGTCAGGCCACCACGATGTTCGGACTCTTGACGTATCCTGATGATTTTTCGAAATCCAGAGGACTTAATCAGTTGTGGGTGAAAGACACCGTAGGCCCTGCTAGCGCAGGCGCCACCGCGATATTCGACTACGTCGTCAAGACGTCCAGACCTAAAGGAACGTTTTCGTTCAGGATACCTTTGAAACACATCTTCGGATTCGCAGACGATTACAACAAGATCATGTACGGATTCAAACACAATCTGACGTTGATTCAAAAAGGAAACGACGACGCAATAGTGAAACTCACCGCGACCGATGCGGGTAAGATAACTCTACACAAGGTATCGTGGTTCATTCTGCATGTGGAGCCTTCGATTGTGGAGAAAGCGCGTCTCTACAAGATCATAGAATCCAAGAGTAAATTACCCATGGGATTTAGAATGAGACAGTGCGACATAGCTAGCATTCCTCTCTCCACGAATCACTTCGATTGGAGATTGATGGTGAAATCCGCTTCTGAGTGACTGCGTTTCATCGTGGTTGCGTTTCAGACCGATAGGGACGGGTCTCAGGAAAAGAATGCGTCGCTGTTCGATCACTGCCATTTGAGAAACATGCAAGTGTTTCTGAACACCACGAGATATCCAGCAATCGATTACAATGCGTCGTTCGACAAGAATGATTTCTCCAGACTGTACAGCGACACCGCTGATTTTAGAAAGAAGTATCACGGTCTAGACGAATTGATGAGCAACCCCAACATATCTCCCGGCGAATACAAGTCAATGTATCCCATGTTCGTGTTCGACGTCAGTAAACAGAGTGAATGACTCAAGAGTAGCGTGTTAGACATTCAGATCAAGATGCAATTCGATAGGAACGTGCCGAGAAAAACCGAAGCCTTCGCCCTGGTCCTGTCGGACAGAGAATTACAATTCGAATCGGATGGAAATAAGATGTCGATCATTCGATGAGAGACGAGTGTGTGAAAAAAAAAATAAATAATCGTCAGTCATGGTTTTATCCACATAATTATCTAGCAGGATTCGTTCGAAATCGGCGTTCCCCCTGTCGACGTATTTTTTAGTCGCAGCATCTGTGAGATCTATCGGCTCAGGAAGATTGTAGAGCTTCTTATCGTTCATGTTTAAAGGTTCGTCGTCCAAGTTGGCAACGTCGTAACCATCGTCGACTTCGAACGTCTTCCTCTTCTTTCTCGGGTTGACTTTTTCGTCGTCACTTCTACCAAATTTATCGACTGGCATGTTGTTGTAAGGATTTTTTTTTGTTTTTTTAGAAAAAATATATTCAAAATGCAGTATATTAAAAATGAACTATGTTATTTTATTTTTCGTTTTTATTTGATTAAATTTTTTTTTAAAATAATTTTTTATCTTTATATATACTATAAAAAAAAAAATCTCTCTCTAATGTAAATCATTGAGAATGTCTTGAAATTGATCTCCTTCAGAGCATCTCTTGAGAATGTAGAGACACAGGTGACCGCAAAACACTTGATCTGGTGATTGCACTTGTTCCGTGTTGTAACGAACCATCGATTTGTTGAAATAGTTCTTTATTTCTTTTGGCGGCGAGATTCCGTAGCTGTCGAAATAATAATTTTTCTTCTTCCCGTTCTTCATCCACGCCACCCAGTGAGTGCCTTCACTCAATGAATCGTCTAGATTTAAAATTCCGCATTCCGATTGTCGAGGTCTTCTCTTCGGCAAGGCATCTCTGGAAAACACTCCTAGAAAATCTTTGATTTTCAAATCTTTTGCCGCATTCAACAGATTGATGTTGGATAGGGTTTCGTTAGGTAAGACGACACCTTCTATGGATATCTTTATTTTCTTATTCATAGATGCGTATATATTTTATTTTTATTTATTTTATTATAATTTACTAAAAATGACGTTATTTTTTTTTCTATTTCTTTCTTTTTCTTTTTAAACTAACTTTCTCGATGTCACTATCCATTTCCATAATTTTGTGTTCATCTAATTCTTCTTGATTTTCTGGAATCCTATCATCCACAATCGTATCTGGAATCTTATCATCCACAATCGCATCTAGAATACATTCATCCCCATTCATATCGTCTAAAATTAGATCCAAAGTCCAATGTCCGAGTGCCAAAGTGCTTATTTTATCATCTAATATGAATCTCTTGTTCGTCGTCGGCCGTCAGCGAAATCTTGTTGACTATTTCGGTATACAAGTCGTGATTTTCGCTTCGAATCGATTTCATAGTCTTATACACCGGACCACTTCCTAACAGACAATCTTTATACTCTTGGAAAGAGATGTTTTTCTTCACCACGCACGCTTTAACTCCTTTGCACTTCTTGATCTCTTCATCATCTTCTAGACGATAAGCATAGAGTTTGGGTCTCAAGCTCACGAATTCGACGATCTGTTTACCGCCGCTCTCGTCCTTAAATTTACCCAACACCTTCTTGTTGTTGTTCGATTGAATGTTGGATGGGTGATCGACGGGATAATTGCTCGTGTCGAACCAATCGGCCACGTCGGGAGATATATCTCAGTAGACATCTTTCGTCTCTATCTCGTAAACTAAACTGTCCGTGTCGGTGAACAGTAGTTTGGCTTTGTCACCAAATTTTCGTTTGACATAATCGTAGTGAAATTCGTACATCAATCGCTTGCTGACATCTAAGATGATCGGTCCGAGATAATATGGTTTGACGAACTTCAGGTGCGTCTTTTGCATGTGAACGGCCACTAGATTTTCGTCGAATATGGTTCGGTGTTTGTAATTGGGTTTTGCCACTAATTTTTTAGCTCTTTTCTCAGACGTGACGAGTTGAACGTTGGTTCTCTTCCTGATGTTTTCCATCGATTTGCCGTACACGCAGTTGTTCATGAGTTTGAAGAAATCTTTTTCAAAATCGTTCTCGGCTCGAGTTCTGAGATTCGTGTTGAGATCGATGTATTTTTTCATCCAAGGCTCTTCGTCGAATCAAATGATGCGATGTATGTTGACTAATTTCATCCCATAATCGACGTACTGTTTCAAATTCTCGCTGTAGATGACGTAGTTACGTTTGTTAAATAAATTGGGAATGAGTTTTTCCTCGTCTCCTTCATTTGGTTCCATTCATTCGGGAGCCAGTGGATAATCGTTGTGTTGATCATGTAATTCTTCCGGATAGTTCAAATCGACTTCTAAAATGCAAGGATAGTCTCTCCATTTTTGCACCTCTTCCGGTTCCTTCACCCATTCGAAATTTCCAATCGGTAAAGGATGACTCATAGCCCAACCGTACAGATTATTGGCGTCCCAATACTGTATGTATTTAGTCGACCGTTTCGAATCGAAACTTTCTTTCATGTAGGGATTGTTAGCTTCAGAATGTCTGTGGGAGATCATCGAGACGCCACCTCTCACAGCCCTTTCGAACATGAGCAACATGTCCACGACGGATAATAATTCCAATTGGACTTCGGTGGTCTTCAACAGAGCATCCCACGCCAAACCGGGTGCGGTGAAATACCAAGCGGGATCCAGATCGTAATTCGACAACAGACGTCTCGAAAATTTTCGAACACGTCTGCCAAGAGCAGAACGTCGGTCTTCAGATAGAGATCATGATAATCTCTCATGGTTTTCATATCGAATGACTTCCACACGTTTTTGGCGTGTTCGTAATTCTCGTCGGACATGTCGGATTCGTATAATTTTGAATAAAAATCTTCTTTCGAAGGTAGTGCGGTGTCTTCAAATCTCTTTAGATCGTTCATGTAATCATAAGGATAGACTCCTTTCCTCAACATGACGTCTACTCGTTCTCCGAAATGTTCGCTCGTGATTTTAAATTTATCCTTGCTCATGTTATCGACTAATTTTTCCAGAGCGGTCGACATGAATTTAAAAGTGTCGATGAAACGTATGCATCTACGAATGGATTTCGTTTTTTCTTTCAACGTATTTCCGTCGATTACTCTTTTCTTCTCCATGAGCTTCCATTTCGTGAAGGAAATGTATCTTTCTTCGCTGTTCGTGATGCAATTTAATTCTTCATGTGAGGTGCCTAGATTTTTCACGAACAGATGACTGTCATAACCCGAGAGATTGTGAAACATCACCGGATAGAAAGCGGCGTCTTGATATTTTAAATTACACTTGCTGTGAGCCGGACCACGATACAGACCCGTGTAATGATCGTGGTCTCTGACCTTCTTATTTTCCTCCGAATTCTCGTCGAACGATTGTCTTCATATGTGACATTCGGTGGCTCTGTTATTTTCATCCTGCTGCTCTCGCGTGATGATCATTTTCGCCGGAGTTTTGAATTTGTCGTATAACATTTGAATTTTCGATTCTAACTCTTCCACGAACCTTTGAGCCACGTCGTCATCTTCGCACTGTTTCGTGTAGGTGAAGGGACCCATGTCGTGTTGTGAGTCAAAAGCGCATTTCACGTAAATGCAATAGCCTAAAGGTATGTGTTTTTGATATCTTTCAACGTAACTTTGAAGAGCGTTGGGTTGACAGGAACTCATTTTCGCCGTGAAACATTCGAAATCGGCGTACACAACAAATGGTACTTTTAACCTTCTATCATGATTTTCAAACTTCACGATGGTGTTGGGTTTTGGCATTTCGACGGCGACACCTTGATTTTCATTGCAATATTCCTAATGTTTCGTCAACGAGTCTTTGCTGTGAAACACGTTCATGCAATTGTAACATAAAGATATCTTTCCGTTATGATTATTATTTTGTTTCGACAGTAATCAGGTCGGTTGTTTAACCCAACAATAATGACGATTGTCACCATTTGAAATCAATAATAAAATAATCGTCTTTTCTCTTCCGCGATACGAAGTCTGTCTGAGAGGATAGATCATTCGTTTTTCGTCGTCGTCTCCAAGGACGTTCACCGCTACGGTGGGATTTTGAACCTCGAAACGTTCGATATGTTTTAACTCTGTTGGAAAAGTCACTCCAGTCCAATCAAGATTTTTAGAAGTTTCCTCGTAACGAGAAACTCTATCAGAGTATATTTCGACAGGGTATAAAGCGGAGGTGACTGCCCATTTAAAACACTGATCATCTTTATTTCTCACGTTGACCACGGCGTGTTTCTTAGTCAAGAAATACGGTAATTCCAAGTAGGAAGATCCTTTCAGTGGTTCATTTTTAGTCATGTGAATTTCGAGTTTCAACACCTCACCGAACGTCCAATTACTACCTTCATGTTGATAATTCGTGAGAGACGTCAACATCTTGTCTTTCATCTTTTCGAAAACGTCCAATAGATCTGAACCTCGAAATACAGGTTCGACGTTAGATCTGAAATATGCATTTTTCACGATGCTTTCGCTGGACTTCACGTCAATTTTATTCATTATGCAATGGAGTATCATCTTAATTTTTAATCCCACGTTCATGTATTCGCGAAACAAATCCAATACTTCTTTCTTCACCCATTCCATGAACAATTTCGGATCGACTTTCTTCAACGAGGGAATCACGTTGAAAGTTTTAAAAATGTTTTTGATCGCACTCTCCTGTTCTACGGGTTTCGATTGGAATAGTTCCACAACGAGTCGTGTTACATATTCTTCTCCTTTCTCTTCGTCGATTGCTCGTTGAATTTCGCTCGATATATCTCGTTTGTCTTGAATCTGAAGTGCATCACTCATTTTCGTTTTAGTTTTTCTTTTCTTTTCTTTGGAAACTTGATGTTCTTCAACGGCTTTTCGTTTAGTCGTCTTCTTATTTTTCACAACCGATGCATCTTTTGACGTCGTTGCTATCGACATTTCGTTTGCCTTTCTAGCGTTTCGCAAATATTCTTGTATGACTTCAATTTTTTTTGATTTAGTTCTATGCTTTTTGAAATCTGAAATTTGTAATAGTTTACAAATCTCGTTTAACTGAGGTATGGTTTTCTCATTTAAATTTACCATTGTTTTATCTGTTTGCTTCATTTGTAAGAATATTTTTTGGGGGGGGGGAATTTTGTATTAAATAATTTGTTAAAAAAAGTTTTGCTTTTTTACTCTTTTTATATATATATAATAGAAAAAAAAAAAAAAGTTAAATTTTAAATTCAATTTTTTTTTTTTTCTTTAATGTGTTTTTATTCAAAAACAATTTAAGACCGCTTTTATTTCTCGCTCACAAACCGAACACATTTTCTCGTCTTTGGAATGACATTCTCTACAGTAACGCAGGTGTGCGCACAGTAGAAACAAGATGTTTGCGACACCTTCGCAGACCAGACACTTGGTGGTGGACGTTTTACTCGGTTTGTATTCGACGAGTGACGATAACTCGTCCGCTTCCGCCATGAATTTGATGAGATGTTCTAAAGTTATGAATTGAGACAGGGTCTTGTTTGCGATGTTTAATGCATCGTACAATTGTTCCTCGGTGTATCCGAGTTGTAACATATCCATCAATAATTTTTGGTTTTTATCTCTATCCCTCTCTTTGTCTTTGATTTTGATCAATCCCAACGTTAGGATCTTGTTCAAATAATCGCATTCGTCTTTTCAATATTACTTATGTGTTCTAGTAAAGGTACATCGTGAGGTTCCCAATTCATCAAATGTATGTCACAACAAAAACATTTGACTTTGTCGCCTCTACCCACGTAAACGAAACCCGCGGCGGCTAAATCTTCGGGTTTTTGAGCAAGATGCGAAGGCCAATTTTTAAACGTTTGAAGTCTTGCACGTTCTAGACTATAATTCGGATGTTTGGACTTGATCATTGTTTTTTACCTCAAAATTGAGTTTGTAAGAATTTTTTTTTTTTTTTAACTTTTATTTATATATAAAGAGAAATAAAGAGAAACTTTTTTTTAACAAATTATTATTTAAATACAAAATTTAAAATATACATTATTTGTAAGAATTCATAAAAAAACAAATAATCGATCATGACAACAACACCTAAAAGATGCGAATTGAAATTGAAACGAGACGAAAGGTATGAGAAATCCAGTTTTAATATCTATACATTACAACCACATGATCCCATCGAACTGAATGAGGTCGAGATGGTGGACTTAGAGCGCTACTACCACAAATATCGAATGTGTTTGAAAGTGGATGAAGCTGCGCTCAATTTGTTTTACAAATACCAAAGCAAACTGCTGATTAATATCATCGTCGCCATTCGCCTATGAAAAAAGACTCAAAAGAGTAAAGATAAACATTCACACCATTTTCGTATGTGGAAAAATGACGAATGTCAACTTGCTAATAACGGACTTGGAAATATAAACAATAGAGAGATTGAAATTAAAATTTAACTTTTTATATATATATAAAGAGAAAAAAACTTTTACTAAAAAAAATTTTACATTAAAGAAAATTAAAAATTAAAAAATCAACTTTTTTTTATATATATAAAGAGTAAAAAAAAAAAAAAAACTTTTAAACAAATTCTTATTTAAATACTAAATAATTGATCATGAAGACAACAACACTTAAAAGATGCGAATTGAAATTGAAACGAGTCGAAACGTATAAGAAATTCAGTCATAAAATCTATAGATTACAACGACACGATCTCATCGAATTGAACGAGGTCGAGACGAAGGGCTTAGAGCACAAATACGAGAAATATAAGATGCCTTTGAAATTGGACGAAGCCGCACTCAATTTGATTTACGAGTACCAAAGCGATCTGCAGAACATCGTCATCGCCGAAGATAGAGAATTCGACAAGGACGATTTGTCGTTGCCTTATGGAAATTACATATTTCCAAACATCTCATTCGAACTCGTGAAGAAATTGGGTGGTGAGAGCGAGTTGACCGATGTAAAAAAACTGAAAAGAGTAAAGATAAACATTCAACACGTTTTCGAAAAAGGAGAAGACACGAGTGTCAACATGCTAATAACGGACTTGGAAATATAAACAATAGAGAGATTGATTTTTAGCGAAGAAAAATGAAAAAAAAAAAATAAGATCATCTTTAGATCTCATTACTTTTTTCTGTTTTTTTTTTTTGTTTTTTGTTCTTCTTCACTATCATCATAATATATTATAATAACGTTTCCTTTTCTCTCAAATTTCAGCGTTGATTCTTCTTTTTCTTTTTTTCTTTTTCTTTGTGATGTGATACGTTTATGGTAACATTTTTGTTTAACGAATCATAATTATGAACGAATGTTGTGCATCTCTTGGTAACACTCGCATCATTACCATTCTCTTCAGAAGGTAGTGGTGACCGTGGAAAGTATTGTCTCATTCTCAACCGTCTATCCCGCACTTCATCTATCTCTTTCATTAGGTCTTTCCTTAGATATCCATCATTAGCGTCTAACCATTTTTTTATTTTTTCGCTCTCTGGCTCACGATGTTCGTCATTATCGTCAAATTGTTTCTCCACCTTTTCATCCAGGTGATAAATTTGTTTCTCAACCTTTTTATCCATTTTAAATATATTATTTTATACTTTCTATGATTTTTATATTTTATATAATTTTATATTTATAATAACATATTCAAAATCGGTATGTTCTTAAATGGCGAATTCTCACCGAGCAACAAACTCTTGCCGAGTCGCTCGATGTTCCGTCCACTCTTCAGATAGAGACCGTTTCCTCTCAGAGAGTTGCCACCTCTAACAGGTTCTAGATACAATCCTTTACCGCAGTCGTCTACGTGAACGCGACACACGGCTCCTCTCTTCTTCAAAAACAGTCCGCTGCCACCCATTAATTTCTCAACTGCCAAACTAGCGAGTCCCGTGAGAGCTCCCATGCCGAGAGTCTTTCTGAGAAAGGGTAGCGCCTTTGCGGTGAAGGGTAATGCTTTTGCAGCTATTCCTGCCAATAGCGGTAGGAAACCACCTTTCATTCTCAAATTGTATCTCAATTGAGAGGGACTCATTCTCACCATCAACCCTCTTCCATCGCGAATCGCTTTCTCCATCCTTTTGATTTGACCTCTGATCCACGCGATCGAATCCTGACCACCTCTCGTCAGATCTTCGTGAGTGAATTTGAATCTCACCGCCTCGCCTCGAGTTGTTAACGCTCTCTTAAGTTTCTTCCTCTGTCCTGCGGATATGTTCACGTTTTTAACCACGTATTCTGTCATAATTCTGTTTGTTTTTTTTTAAAATATATTTACTTCAATTGTTTCTTGTTTAATAATTATATTAAAATAATTTTGTAAAATTAATATTGCGTTTATTTTATTTTTGTTATCTATATATATAATATTTTTTTTTTTTTTTGCTTTTATATTTCTCTTATGTGAAATCGTATCGTCACTCTCTCTCCGCGAAGATCTAACAGTTCACCATTTTGATCCGTCAACGTGGTTTTCAGACTATACAATGTGTCTAAAATCACTGGTAGATAAACTAAATTTCGAGGTCGCTCCACGATCTTATAACCCGGCGACACATTTGGAAAGAAGGAATAGATCGTCGGTTGAGCGCTACCATTCACGTAGCTTCCAGCAATCACGTCCACTTTCACCAGAATGCTATTGACTGCGAGAATGTCGACCGTATTTTCAGATGCCGCGTGGCCTCGATACATCTTTCGATCGAATCCCAACATCTTGCCTATAGAATCGTCCGTGTTGAAATCCACTCGAAAATTATCTTCCAAATCCAACATCGTCTGTAAGGTATTAGGATTGGGAGCGAGTCTGATCTTGTTGCTTCCCTTTCCATCCGTCTTCATTCACGTCTGAATGTAATTGTTCAAATCGTCTATGTCGTAACTCCCTTTGGGAATTCGAATCTCCAACCAATCCACTCCGTCGGAATACTTGAACGAGTTATTCTTTTCGGTGACGTTGGGAAAGGAATAATAAGTCTCCAGATTCACCAATGCCATCTCGTATCTTTTCTCTCTATTCAATTCGATGGAAGGTTCGAATTTCGTAGCGAATTGAGGCGAATCGCCACTCACCACGATTTGAATGGATTGTTGTTTGTGATTATTCTCCATGTTCGAACATTATATTTAATTTTATTTTTTTATTCAAAACTAATTATTTGAAGATTTATTATTTTTCTAAATTTTATTTTCACGCTCTATCTTATTATTATTACCATCGGAAACATAAAACTTGTCGAATCCACACCGATATTTTCCACGATTAAATTCGCTTGTCAAATCGATCACGACGAAATTGTAAAGTCCACCATCCCAAACCCTCTTGCAGAATCTCCTGAATTCCGCAGCGCTCATGTCGTTTGCGACGTGATCGCCGTAGATGTGATTGAGATTCTTGAGATCTTGGCGAAAGAGACATAGAAAATTAGCGTTCTCCCTTATCGTCTGTCTGGGCAATCGAAAATAATTCTGCGACAGGTAGAAACAGTCCACATTGCTGTGTCGACCCCTAACGTAATACGATTCGCATCGGTTCTGTCTCTCCAAAAGCAGATTGTCGAAAATCATGAGATTCTTATCTTCCGATTTCAGTTCTCTAGGATTCGGAACGTCGCTAGCATTCTCATAAAATCGACACTCGACGTTCGAAGATGCACTTCTCTTCATCAGCTCCGTCGCCGCGCCATCCAAAATGGTCGAGAGTGGAGCTCTGCTCTTGTTGAATTCCTCCCTACTGTCAAAGATTCTGGCTATGACGTCCTTGGGCAATCAGCGATCCATGCACTCTCGAAGCAATCTGTATTCGGGTTGAAACAAGCTCTTGCCAAACACGAACAATCTGTCATAATCCAACCAGTCGGGTCGGGACAACAGATTCATCAACAGATTGGTCTTTCCACAATTCGATTTTCCCACTATCAAGCCTCTTATGCTCTTGGGAAAGAACTCATTATTCGACCTCTTGGTCGCGGCGTCGTTCCAAGACATATCTTTAATGTTCATCTTTGTTTTTATTTTGTTTGTTATTTTAGATTCTTTTCAAACACAAATTTTTTTTATGTTTTTCAAACTCTGTTTTTTAATGTTATTATTATTTATTTATATCGCACCGTTGCGAGTTCTCTTCAATCCAGATCCACTCGTCATTTTGGCTAAATCTTGTATGGGCACCACAGCATCCTTAAAATCTTTCCAACTTTTTGGCGTTCGCTCTAACGCAGCTCGCTTCGCTGGTGGACTGGTCAACTTGTCGATCAACGTGTCGGCTGCCCTCTTGCCAGCCACAGAAGCTATCCTACCACTGGCTTCGGAAGCGGCTTTCTTACCAGCATCCAAAGCCATCTTCTTACCGACCTCAAACACGGTCGATGCGAGTTTTCTACCTGCGTTGCTCGTGAACGCTCGCATTATAGAATCGACGATGCCAGAACCGCCTTGAACGTAAGTTCTGACGTATCCCCTGTTCTTTATCACCAACATATTTTATTTTTATGATATTTTTTTTTTTTTCACTGGTAAATCGTTTTGTCGTTTTTAAATACTTTTATTATTCTAGTGTAAGAATTTACTGTTTTATTTTTTTTTTTGTTTGTTTGTTTTGTTTCTCACTACTTATTATATACACATCAATCCTTCAATTCGTTCATCAGCCTTTTATACTGGTTTTTATTCAAAACCTTCTGTCTTAACAATTCGTCAGATATAGCAACTATCTGATTATCTAATCCCGTGTTACCAGCCCGTCTGCTCGCCATCAACAAACTCAATCTCTGAGACAGAGCGTCGGAATCGCTCGGAAGAAAAGTGGTTTTCACCCCTTTGCCAGTCACCGATTCGACGAACTTCTTGTTCATATCCCATATGGGTTTCACCACTTTCGTCCACTTGTAACCTCTGTTGGCTTTGGGTCTCGTCTCTCTGGCATCGTTATTTCTCTTCATGGCGTGAATTTGAACTAGAATGTCGCCGTAATTGTCGAAATCCTGTTCCGTGTAATCTCCAGGCTTGTCGTAAAGGAGCAATCTCCGCAGACCATCAGTTACTTTATATTTATTCGAACCCACGATCAATTCATCATCATCCATTTCCACTAACGTATCACCTACAAAAGTTCTACCCTCAGAATCCTTATAAATTCCATACGACTGATCTCTCTTACCGCCATCATCATCGAACGATGCGATGCTACTAGTGGTGATAGTTGAAGCCGTATCATCAGACTTGCTCATATCTGTTTGAATTCCCGTGGGAACGTAATCCGGTGTAGATTGAACGGAATACCAATTTCCAAAACTAGGAGGCAACGAACCCATTCTCAAAGAACTCTCCTTTATGGGTCTCAATTCTTCGACTATCTCCTTCCTGCTTCACTCTTGACCCTCCGTCACAGGTTTAAATATTTTTGTGGCTTCGCATCTGAGTTCCATCTCACCAAGACATCTGCTCCTATCAGCTGACTGAATCCCCTTCTTAGCACGTTCATACTGTTCTAAAATTCGATCTCGGTGTCTAGAATCCATCTGTAAAAACATCTTTCATTTTAATTGTTTTTATTTATTTTTCAAAATTAAATGTTTAATTATATTTTTTATGTTTTAAGTAATAAAAAAAACTCTTTGCGTCTTAATATAATAATCTGAAAATATTCACATCTCAAACTGACTGTGTTAATTGAAGTTTAAAAAAATACGTTTAAACAGTACATGACAAACCGGTTTCTGATTTAACGCATTTTGACAGTAGTTTTTTTTACATTCGTCAAAAGATTTTTCATTCACACATCAATTCACTGAGTGTCGAATTAAGAGCGAATCCTTTTGATGACTGCGATTGCTATCATGAATATATTAAAAATTTTACCACTCAAAACCTAATTGAGTGGAAAATGCGTTTCAAACATTCCGATAAGTGTTTTTGACTTTTTCCAACGAACGCTTAACAGTCAATCTCTCTGATCAAGACAAAACACGAATATCTATTACAGATCAACTCCCTTCGAACAAAAAAACCCTCAAAACTCAATTTCTATCCGTCCCATCAACAGAAAACATCAATGTCTATAATACAGACTATATTCATAATCGACTCTTTTTGAACAAAAAACCTCATTCACTCATTACGATAACATGTGTTAGTTTTTTTACTTCAGGAAGACGTGACTGGGTTTGCAAATTTCCAACCACACCGACGACAACGACACTCTTCG
The DNA here is from genome assembly GCA_031216915.1 of Pictodentalium vernedei. Classification (NCBI taxonomy): domain Eukaryota; kingdom Metazoa; phylum Mollusca; class Scaphopoda; order Dentaliida; family Dentaliidae; genus Pictodentalium; species Pictodentalium vernedei. The sequence goes on from CM062296.1 coordinate 338,538,308, forward strand.
TTCAGATTGAGTTTTTTTTGCGCGAATCGAGCAATCCGATCGCTCGATCAGCTGAGTTTTTGAGAATTTCTCATAGTGGAGGAATTCCCCTAATAATAATGTCATAAATGGGAAAAAAAAACCATCGCCTCAAAAACAAGGGAGAGTTCTGGACCATCTGTACCAACACAATTGCGGGTTCTGAATCGCTGATTTAGAGTCCCCAAAACTGTTTTTTGATGATGACTCAGAATTTTTTGCTTTTGATCGCGTTCGCCAACGATGGATCGATGGTTTGATCTGCGATGGGAACGTCGACGAAAAATTACGTACAAGATACAAGCGAAGATGTACAATTTCACCCTTTTTTTAAAAACGCGCGTTCACCACGAGTATTTGAACGTTAAAAGTGCGATCTAGGAGTCACAACTGTACATGGGGTGGGATTCAAGATCATGTACAGTTTTTGTGAACAAGCGTGTGATTTAACACTGAATTCCACGTTGGTGAACGCATCGTGAACGCATGTTGTACACGTACATGTACAAGTGATAGTAAACTCTCAAAATATACCTACTCAGCTATCCTCCATGAATGTATTGAGCGTTTTCGTTTCCATCGCTTTGTAGATTTGAGAAGGGTGTGGTCGTTTCTGCAGTTTTTACATCTTTGAAAACAATATTTGGCCCAAGTTCACGATTTGCCTTATATGGTTAAAAATCGTTATGTGGCCGATTTTGTCATAGTGAATTCAAATGGAAACTTATTTCCTTTCGTGTATTTTCTTCGAGGCGTTTTGTAACACATCTGGGACGAAATGGTGAAATATGCTTTCTCCATGTTTGGAATTCGAAGTTTTTATATTTGAAACCCTGTCATTGCATTTACCGATCTATTCGTGATTTTTGCCATTGATTACTTATGCCATTGGAAGCTAATCTGTCATCAAACTCATAAAATTTTTTTGTGAAGATATTTTGTGAATATATTCGACTTCCTTTTTGTCTAGTCATTATTTTAATAAATAATATGCCTTTATTTACTTCTTTTATCAGTATTTTGGGCACTGGTGCAAATTTTAAACAAAAATCCAAAAGCTTTGTTGAACGACCCCTCAAAAGTTACAAACAAACTCATCATTCACATGAAAAATCACAGCTGGTAATTGGGGGCAGTAACTCGTGATTTCATAAAAGGACTTTGATATTTGCATAGGTTTTCCGTAACGTAATGTAACGTAACGTCCATCACCGGTCAGTGCTATTAACCTCTTAATTAACGAATCGACAGAATCCACCAGTGTAATATACAAATTGAGCTGTTGAAAAAAATATAATTTTTACAAATTTCAACAAAACCGTATCATGTGACCTACCACTGGAACAAGCTCGTTGAACTCGTTCCATGGTGGGTCACATAATATGATTTTATTGAAATTTTGTAAACAAATATGAAAAAAAATGATTTAAATAATAAATTTTGATTGCATTGGACAAAGGGGCAATATAACAAACTTCGCCATTCAAACTTTTTTTCAATTTGTGCCTCCAAATTATAGCTTGTGACTACCCACTGGAACAGTGAGGGCTCATAAGATATATTTTTGGGGTAAAGATTGACAAATTGTAGTTATTCATGTAAATGTTTTGGCAAGACTTAGTGTCGTCCGTTCTTCAACGTTAGGTAACGACAGGCTAAAGAGATATTGTCAAACAGAATTCCGAAGTTCTATTTTAACCCTTCACCTAACACGAAAGGCAGACGACACTTGCAAATAAAATTTTTGAATAACTAAATATTTTCTTCTTTTTTTGTCTCAAAAACATAACTTATGACCCCTCATTGGAACGAGCTCGATGAGCTCGTTCCAATGAGGGGTCATAAGCTATGTTTTTGAGACAAAAAATGAAAAAATAATGAAAATTGAATTGTGATTTTTGTAGATAGCGCTGGCCGGTTTTGGCCGTTACGTTGGGTAAAGAGTTAATGAATAGTAATGCAAGGTTGCAGTATTGCATCGTATTAGCCATTGATTGGCAACAGAGGCTAGGGTTGTTTGGGTTTTTTTGTTTGTTTGTTTTGGGGTTTTTTGTTGTTTTTTTGTGTCTGTGTGTGTGTGACGGGGTGGGGGTGATCTAGGGTTCTAACTTTCTTTCTGAAAGTCATCTTTTATTTGTATAATGATAGGGTCCGAATTTTCCGGGTAATTAAAAAATCACTTATTTGTCTGTTGAATTATGTCAGTAATTTAGGCACGAAAACATGTGTAAAGGTTCAGTGAGACATTACAGGAAACATTTTCCAAAGTCTCAATCATTGAGAGGGGTTGTTGGGAGCAAATAGAGAGTGGTAGGGCTATGACTTGTATTCTTGTCAAAATACGCAGAAACATTGAAAAATATAAACGGAAACTAAGCTCACCAACAAACGCTATACTTATCAGGTCTATTTTTCAAATTTCTCGACGAAATTCCTGGGCACTGTTGGATAGTATGATTTGGGATCATTTTTTCTCGACATGAGCAGAGCGATTGTCCAGTGCCTTAGTCACGGCCATATTTTTAAAAAATGTATTAATGATATGTAATTAAGGTACCAACATATCGTCGCCTGAGTGCTAGAGTGCTAGAACATAGGACATTCTAGCACTCGGGTGACGATATATGCAAAGTAGTGCCCACGGGCAATAGGTATAACTGCAAGCGTCAACAGTCGATTCGTCTTCGGGGATATATGTCATCCCGTGAAAGCATAAAGGGACCAACTGCAATGCTGAAGCAACGCATTGGCACATGTCTGCTTTCAGTGGGCGATATGAAGCAGAGAATGTAGAAAATCATATAACGTGAACATTCCCTGGGCAAAAGTATGGAATGTATACATTCTATAGGGAAATCATGAAATGTGTAGATTCTTCAGTTTGAGCGTGTGTATGTACTTCACCTGCCATGCAACACCGCGGTTCCATCAAGTTGTGAGGCTAAAACATTCTCCAGAGTACAGCTTTTTGAAAGTGGTGGGCTAAGCCTATCTTTGCCCCAAAACTCCTCCGTGCCTGACCGATGAACTCAATGTTACGAGTCACGAGTACACTATTTTAGAATTCTCTACTTCTTTGTGTTTTCGTGGTTTTCATGAACAGTTGCCACCGACAAACATTCAAGGAACACTTCTTCCCTTTTCCGCCACTGATCAGTTCTTTTGTCCTTTTCATTTTTAACTGTTTAGGATACACCGAATTTGCAAAGCGTTCACCGTTGAACGATCGATGGAAACTCATAAACGCTCGAAGGTGAGCGTTAGGGTTCTTTTTTTACTTTGCTTTGGGGTCTTTGTGTTTTGGGGGTTTGAGTTTGTTTTTTTTGTTTTGTTTTTTGAGGGGGGGGGGGGGTTGTTTTGTATTTTTACTTTTTTTTATTTCTTCTTTTTTCTGTGTGGGAGCGGGCGGGGGGGGGGGGGGAGTGAATTCCAGAATTATCTCATGAGTAATGAGTAGGTGCACGGAATTAACTTTTTCAAGAGTGACCTGGCCTCAAATGAAAATTTGAATTTTCTCACATCCACGGATGAAATCATACGTTTTCATCTTCTTTTTTACATACAGTGATGAAATAGTTCAGCAAATTTATTAATATCTCAGCAATGTGTTCCTTTGTTTTGTTTGTTTTTTTAAAAGAACACATGATTTTCACATATTTCCTTATTAAAATGCAGGAAATTCCGCTAATTTCATCTTATTTCACATTCCAAATTAACTTTTATTGTATCCGTTTAACCTATTCAGTCTCGGGGGCTATACCAACGGCTCAGAAAACTCCCAACTTTTACCTAGAGGTGGAGAAGGACTGAGGCAAGGAAAGATCGGAAGATTTTCCGGTGGGCCCGTCGATCCAATTCTTTCGTCCATGGAACATGCAGTTTGGGTAAGATTTTCTGTAAAACAATTCGGTAAAATGTCTCCCTGGTGACCATTCAAGCATCAAAACGGTATATATTCTGTGGCATGAAGGATCAAATGAAACTGACATTTCAGAGTACCAGTTAACCTTCATGCGACTGACCATCTCCCATATTTTGAACCTCCGTTGAATTGTTGAATTTCAACTCATTTTGTGATGGTCCCAGGTCCATAGGTCATAACATGCTTGAGATATGGGCGTGAACTACTTCCAAAAATGTGTTCCTCCAATTTTTGCATTAACGAAGTACATTCGCTCACCATTTTGAGTGCAGAAAAAATTGTATGAACTTCGGTAATGCATTAGGGAGTCATAAAATGTTATTTCCAGCAAATTCTCCAAAAATGTACTCAGTGACCCCTGGGTGACCTTGACCCATATTTTAAACCGTCATTGCCTCATCTTGACTGATTTGCTGTTGGTCCAAGGACCATAGGTCATAACATGTTTGAGATATGAGCGTGCCCCTTTTTCAAAACACCCCAAGGGACACCCCAACGCCCCAGTGGGCTTTAAAAACATAGGTGAGTGAGTACTAGTGACTGTATGTCGGTATTGTGCGGACATTGAAGTGGGTGGGTATAGGGCTGGGCGATATTTCGATATACCGGTAAATACCGGTATTGGAATCGGTACCGGTTAAATATCGTCTATTTTTTGGCAATACCGGTATATCGTCTGTAACGATATTGGTTTGGGTCACATGATAATAAAATTTCAACATGTGTTTTTTCGTTAAATCGCACAGAAAGTTGCTTTGAAAATACAGGAAGTTTATCTTTCCTTATTTCGTGAACAAATGATAAACAGCAAGAGATGATGAGAGTGAGTAGCGTTCTATCTCAATTATCATCACCGACATGCAAGCATTCATGGAGAAATTATGAAATAAAAATTTAATACTTGTTTGCTAAATTTGTTTGATTATTTTTAATTAGCGAATAATTAAAGTAGCACACATCACACAAATACAGTTAAAACTAGAAGTCCTGTCACGAATAGTGCGCTTATCTAGGCTTAATTGCGCGCTGGAATTGCGCGCAAGTGCCATATCGAATGGCATCCAAAGCACGGCAGGTTCTCCTGGTTACTCATAGCAAACACATGCAATGTTTCTGCCAATGGACCTCCGGGTTACCCGGAGGTCCATTGTCTGAAATTTTGCTTGTGCACAGGCCATATGTACATAATTTGATGGTTTTACTATGGCCACAACGCGTACATTAACGCGTAGATCAACGTGCTATTTGTGCGCATTTTATGACAGGACTTCTAGTTTCAACTGTAGTTTGTTGTTACACGGAAAACACACCCGACTGTCACGCTGTAAAAACACGGTCACCTGCTGTTGGTCGCATTTGTTTGAACTGTAATCAGCAAGCCATACTTATCGCTTAATTCGTTGTCAGCAATCTAACACAAAAATGTTTCAAATCACACATATTCACAATTGGGAAATGTGCAACAATTTTTGTCAAATATGAGAGAGGTGTGATTCCATCACTGGGAGAAAACATTGTCGGCTAGTGATTGACACCTGCAGACTATCATGAAAGTGAAGGGTGATCACGTCTTGGAGGCGTGCTTAATATCAACAGACCGACTGGCCTGACATGTGACAGATGACATTTGACATTGTCATCTGAAGACGTTCACTGCTGGAAGATAGGAGAAGGGGAGGAGCTACTACTGTTTTTTGTGAAACCAGGCCCTCGGAACCCCATCAACTGGATACCCGTTGTTTTGATAAAAAGTTTTGCTTGCCACTGTTTTCATGAAGCCACATATACGCAATTAACGCAATGTGACAATTGACTGGCTCAGTAATTAAACGCTTATCAGTCAAGAGAGGCTGGCCATGTTTTTACAGGAATTAAATTGACAAAGACTAATTTACTTGTATCCCAGATTCAGATGAAAGCCAATAAACCCATGATAATTTTATGGCTTATTTTCGTATTAAACAATAGGTTCAATAACTTTGTAGACATGGATTATTATGGTCTTCCATTCAACTCACTCATTTTTCCAGAGCAGTAAGTGATACTTCTATCTTTTGCTCCAAAAATATATTTTTTATTCATGATATCCCTTACACTTGATATGCGTTTCACACACTGCTGCACGATATACCGGTATATCGCGATATTTTTTCTGATATCGTTACCGGTATTCCGATTCCCATATCGCCCAGACCTAGGTGGGTAGAAGGCAGAAGACTAGAAGAAGAAAAACAAAAGTCTATGTATTTCACACAGACAAAAACATTAACTTTGAACTGGAATTAGAACTGTAACTGAATAAAAAATTATTGCAAAAATATTTAGGGGTTAACAAGATAAACATTTAGGGTTTTTTTCTGCTTATGAGATTTTTGTTAGGGTTTTTTACTAGTTTTTTCCAGAGGTTTTTTGCCTTTAACCCTTTCGACACTGGTGCCCGTAAGGTATCATTTCAGTCAATACTGTCAACATCGTAATGGTCAAAACCATCCTGATTTGTTGGGAGGTTCAGTAGTAATTTAATCCAACAGCTCTGTGGAGCTGTTTGATTAAATTTTTAAATTTTTACCGAACATCGCTTCAGATTTTTTGCTTTTTATATCGTCTGCTCGTCCACTGCCATTTTTCTTCGCGTAACAATTTATGCAAACCGTATTGAAAGTGTTAGGGGTTTTTCCTGCATGCACCCTGCTTGAGGCAGTGTACCAGTTTAAATTCTGAATAATTTGTTGCTTCATAAAGTGTTTCCGCAGTGGAAAGATGAACGAGGAACAGAAAGAACACCGTATCGTGGATAAATCAAGCCCTCGAGTCATAAATGACAACTGCTGCCTCTCAAATATGAAATCTCTTAAGGTTGTCTCCATCATCAATTATTTACATTTCAGAGACAGTTATTGTTCCGTATTAGACTATATTTGTCGTGAGATGAGATTTATTTGTCAGCATGTAAGTATAAAGTGATCAGACAGGGATGTTTTTCTCCAGGACACGTGAATGATACCTAATATTATGAAAGCAGGTGTCGTTGACATTTGTTATTATGTTCTGCAGATTTTAATTTGTACGCTCACGTTTTCAATGAATACAGGATATATATTGCAAACATTTTCTCTCATTGTGTGTATCAATCTTCTGGAGCCGACGGCGCTTAACGCATTTGCACATTAACTCTTCGCCCGACACGAATGGCTGACGACGCTTGCAAAAAAGCTTCCAAATTTGTTTGGCCTCAAACCCACAGCTTATGACCCCATCACGCTTTTAGGCAAAAATTGAATAAACAAAATAATTGAAGAATGGGATTTTTTGAAAGGCCAGGTGCCATCATCACCATTACGCTGGTTAAAGGGTTAAACTGTTGTGCAAAAAACTGGTGCAAATATAATAAAACATTTTACAGTTGTATTTTCTAGAATTGTATTTTCTACCTATTAATATACTTATTAAATTAACTGGCTAAAATGAATCATTGGCATTTAAAAGATATGGCAATTTGCCAACTGGCAAATTGCCACATCTTTGAAAATGCTAGTGGTTCATTTCAACCTATTTGAAGTCATAACTAGAAAATACAATTCTAGAAGATATAATTGTAAAAGTTTTATAGTACTGGCCTCTGGTATCCTGTTGCAGCGGTTGGATCCAACATCTTTTGAACACTGATAATTTTCGTTTTTCAGCCATGGCCGCAGCAAGGACACCTGGCATGAGGGTAGAGGAGGTGAACGTTTCCGATTGGGGTACAAACAGGGCAAATCGGTTCATTTGAAGAAGAGGTCTTCTTCCATTGGCAGGGGTATGTGGATCTCTGTCGGGGATTTTTTAGAGTGGGCATAAATAGTGTTGTCTGGGTCTATTCTGGGAATGTATTAGGCTCTTAAATCACCTGTCAAATTCTGTGAGTAATTCGATGGAACCCATCTATCCTTAAATAGTCCAACGCATATGCTTAGATTCACTCGGCTGGAATATTTCATTTGGTCGGAAAGGCTAATCTGAGGGGTTGGCATTGGTTCAAGACAAGTTCACTCGACATGCAGTACGAATTGGTAAAGAGCGCCACCGTGCCTTTCACCCACCACCTCGCCACTTGCCTGAGGACTCAACGCAGTTGCTCCTATGGGGATCGAACCGTGGACCCTTCGGTTTGATGTCCAATGTCGTACCACTGAGCCACTGCGCTCCCAGTAGTTGCAGTAATAGTAGTATGTGAGGGGAATCAAAAGTATTCGTGACGGCAGTAGTAGCTGTTATGACGCTGAAGAGCAGCAGTAACGCAATTAAACAGCATTCTGAAAAAAAAATGTTTTTTATGTAAATCAGAGGCATTGAAAGACATGTAAATTAGATTCTTTAATTCAGACATCTGTGGTGCGATAAGGGAAATCAAATAGTCTCAAATCTGACTGGTACACTGGTTTTCTGTAAAGATGTATAATTTAGATTATCATTGACCTGATGTATAGACGCAGATAAACTAGTTTTCAAATCAGGGAAGTCAAATAGGGCATTCTGACTTATTAGTTAGACGCGTGTTTCCGAGGGTGATGTTTCGGTGGCAGATACTCAAGGCCAAGTTGATGAATATGTTAATTAGGATCAAAATATGTGAGCTCATCACTCTTTAGCGATATCTAAAGAGTACACCCAAGAGATGAATGGGGCACGATACCCAGAGAAGGGTCCCCAACCAATGCCCCGAGAGCCATAGAACTTTCAGGCCATGGACAGAGTATAATGCAGGGCAAATTCTAGGAGGGTAAAGGCATTTTTTTCAATTTTATCAATTTTTAGGGCACGAGCAGAGAGTTTCTGGGGAAATCTCAGGTATGTTAGGGCATTTTGTTTTAATTTCTCAGGTTTTGGACTGCTCGTTGAAATAATAGTAGTTGTATTAGTCTACCAATCAAAATCACTGAATACAAATTTACTTTTTGGAATTATGACGTGAGTCGAAGAAAACAGGGTTTTCAACTTCACTGGGCTAAAAATAACTGCAGGTTGCCAATAAGAGTCAATGGCATTACGCCTTTTACATGTTCAGTGCGGGATTTAGACCCTAAATTTACAGATCGAAAGTATGGTGACGAAGAGTGTCACCGCGTGTAACTAATTTATCCAGCCCAAACAGTTTTTATGCCGGAAATCGGCGGGAATACCAAGACAGAACACAACGAGGGTGGAGTTCGGGGGACAGGAATCAACGACCAGTCTTGGAGTTTCTCCTGCATTTCACGAGTGCTGAAATACGCGCGTGAAATACAGGAAAAATTCCAGCAAGGGTCGTTGATTCCTGTCTCTCGTACTCCACCTGATTTGTGTTCTGTATTTATACCACGATTAAACTTGAATTAAGTGAAGGAAGCTAATATTTTTAACCCTTTACCTAACATGAAAAGCAGACGACACTTGCAAATAAAATTCTTGAATAACTAATTTTTTTTCAGTTTTTGCGTCAAAAACGTAGCTTATGACCCCTCATTGGAACGTGCACAATGGGCTCGTTTCAATGAGGGATCATAAGCTATGTTTTTACACAAAAAATGAAAAAATAATGAAAATTGAATAGTACTTTAGTGAAAAGCGCCGACAGGTTTTGGCCATTATGTTGGGTAAAGGGTTAAAGAAAAACATACCTTTGGTGGGCTATTTACTTTCTTCCTGCCGCCGTTTTGTATCAAAACATTTCGTTCACTTCATCACCTTAGTCAGATGCGTAACGACCACTCAGATACGTTCTTACATGACGTTCTTACAAGTAGGCCATATTCCACGCGTGGGGTATCTAGTACATTTTTCAAGGACTGCATTGTATCGGAAACGTTGAATACACGCAACAATCGAGCTGTAATGATATTTGTTTGATACAAGCCTGGAGAATCCTTTGAAGTCCACCGAGAGATGAATGTCAGATGAGATTATCGAGATCAGGGGCCAGTACAATAAAACTTTTACAGTTGTATTTTCTAGAATTGTATTTTTATAGTTTTCTAGACTTTAAATGGATTAAAATGAACCATTAGCATTTTTAGAGATCTGGCAGTTTCCCAGCTGGTAAATTGCCATATCTTTTAAAATGGTAATGATTCATTTTAGTCAATAAAATATAATTCTAGAAAATACAATTGCAAAAGTTTTATAGTATTGGCTCCTCACGAAAAATACAGGGAAGAGAAGAATAATCAATTGCGAGATGACGCGCGGGCATCTGTTACTTTTGATACTGTCACTGGGTGGTTACTCTTTGCACTCTGTTGTCGGAAAACCAAGTTTCCACTTCAAAAATATTCCATGTTGCCAATGTGAATTTAACCAATTATATCTTGTTTGACAGAGCTCACTGAGATTGTCGAACAAGATCTGATTGTTTATATTCTGAGTCCTAGATAAGCAAAGTGGCATTCCATTTAATTGCACGCCTGTTCTATGTAATCCCCATCTACAGTAACACTAAACCATGCGGGAAATAAAAATCTGTTCCGCACATATGTGCGGAACGGAAATCGTTGACGTACTGTTTTTATATAGAAGCGAAATTTCACTGGAATTTTCTACCGCAATTACAATTTGGATCGCTAGCGATAGCTAAAAATCGTCCCCTGAGTTCCAATGTGTTCTAGTGGGCAGATAGAACACATTGGAACTCAGGGGACGAAATAGTAACACGGGTTTCCCTCGCAAATTTGGTAAGCGATAAAATGTGTTCTTTTTATTGATAGTTGTCAAATGAATAGCGGAGTGTCCTTCTAATAATTGTTTTATAGACGTGAAGGCGTGTAATAAAAACAGAACGACACGCGTGTGTGAATGTGTTAATCAATATGGCACTTGTGCCATCGCGGAAGAATAAAATTCGAGGCATGGGGCCTCTCGTTCTATCCTTCCGCGCTGGCACTCGTGCCATATCGATTAACCCATTCACACACGCATGTCGTTCTGTGTATATTGTTGTCAAATTGGGAGGGGTTAACTGATTCTAGAACAGACGAAGCTGCTCCTGTATCACAAATAGTATTTCTATAAATCTTCAGAAACGAAAAGACAGAATTTGGTCCTTTTTCAAGACAAGTTAAACATACTTAAAGTACAAAAAGGTACAAAATAGTTTTTTCCTTGTTGCGCTCGTAGAATATCATAAAAATTACGTCTTCTTGTCAATGAGAAGCACTTGGCTTCCGATTTGCGTACAGTTGCCAGTGACGAGGAAATGAGACTTGACAAGTGACACTTGGGAAGGTTCGAACGTGGTGTAAATAATATACTGCAGACACGCCACGATCGTCTCGGGGGCCTGGTGGGCAGCATTTACATCATCATCGAGGTACTTGAAACACTTGAAACATTTTTCATTCCAAAATGTTTTAGTACTGCGATCTAACTTGTCTGGTGGAAGAAATGTCGTCACGGTTTCATCCAAACGATTCCCTGCATCAGTGTTGTCAGTTGTTAACAACAGGCAACAAACAACATCGACAGAGGGAATCTTTTGGGATGAAGCCATCATCTAGTTCTCAAATCAAACAACTTGACATTTACAGATGTGGAAAACGTGATGTTTGAGTTGAATTTTTTAGTGTTTTGTCAAGAAATACTCAATATGTAGATTCTGTTAACAACCGCCAGGATTGTGCATGCCTCTTCTGGGTTACAGATTATTGTGTTTGTGGCTTAACGACACTTTCAAAAGCCAGGGTTACATTGTGTCCGACCGTTTTACTGGTGGAGGATGCCGGAGTACCCAGAGAGGAACCGTATGACTCCCCAACTTACTAACTCTGTTCAGGTGGGGTTAGCAGTGGTTGAAGGCAACTGCTCCATTGACGAGATGATCGCCTTAATGCATACTCTTCGAGCCCCCACATGAGTAATTGGGATTTTATGTCTTGCCCAAGGACATAACACCGTCGCTGCTGGTTAGGATCGAACCGTCGACTTTTCGATCTGAAGACCAATGCTCTAATCACAGATTCACTACACTCCCGACTATTTTATTTATTTTATTTTAATCTTTAGCTCTCTACCTTTCAATTTGTACAGCCATAGAGCACTTCGAATAGAATAGAATAGAACTTTATTGCAATAAATCACCCGCACTGGGGCAGATTGCACGTATAATAATACAATATTAATATAATTAAGAACATTTGATATAGCATCATCAGCAATAGAATATCCTGTCATGCCTCAATATAAAGTCCTTTTATAATATAATGAGGAATATATAATGATATTTTGAACACATGTATATACACATACACACATATGCACACACACACAGTCACACACCTATACACGCACCTTCCTACACCCACGCACACCCTTCACACACACACACACACACACACACACACACACACACGCACACACAGACGCGCGCGCGCATCCTCACCCCACTCCTCAAGCACACCCACACACACCCTCACACACACACTCACAAACATGTGAATGGAGAAGCTGCCTTCGTGTGGATATAAGGCTTATAAACTTAATCTTAATCTTTTCTTAATCTTATTTTTATTGGTCAGAACCTCCACTCAGAGCAGGAAAAGAATTATTTATTTATTTATTTATTTATTTATTTATTTATTTATTTATTTATTTATTTATTTATTTACTGGAGTTTAACGATACTTTCGACATCTAGGGTCGCCTGGTGTCGGGAAAGAATTAAAATATGATGATCTAAAGTACTGGTAAAAAGTATGAAAAGTACGCAATGTCGTGATTATAAAAAATAAGCTATGGTTCGATTTTTGTTTTCAAAACCAAGTAAATATTTTTTATTGGGATTTAACGACACTTTCGACAGCCTTAGTACACAGCGCTACCGTGCCCCCACATGGGCAATCGGGATTAAGCGCCTTGTCCAAGGACACAACGCAGTTGCCCCTGGTGGAAATCGAACCGTGGACCTTTCGGTTTGAAGTAAAATACCGTTACCTCTGAGCCACCGTTCTCCCAAGTAAATAAATATTCTGACGTTTGATATAGTAAACGAATACTTGTGAAGGAGAATTTGAGAAAAAGTATTTTGATTCCGTTAGTCAAATGGTGGTAAGGGATACATATTCAGAACATCACGATGTGCATAGGAACGCGTTTGTCAATGCGGCACGAATGCCAGCACAGAAGGAAAGAACGAGAGGAGCATCCTTGAGTTCTATCCTTCCGCGATGGCATGAGTGACGCATTGACGAACGCATCCACTCACCGTGGCGGTCTGTGTTTATTACACGCCTGTGTGACATAGGATCCATTAATTTAAAAATTCAAACACACGTCACACACAGAAAATTTCAAACTTTAAAACTCTTTATTTATTGACCGAAGCGTTCAATTTATATAGGCTGTCATCTCAGCTTCCAAATTGATCTGTGTCAGAATGCGATGTTTCCATTCGCCGATTTCGAAAATGGGCGGAATTTAGTTCGTTTGTTCGATTCATGACGTCAGGTGGAAAAATAGTCAGTCAACGGAAAACCGAATGGAACACTTGTTCCGTACGTATTTGTAATATGGAACTGGAGGAAAAGTAATAGGCGTGTAATACAATACGTTTCACATGTGAGATTAGGCAAGCCACTGTGGGTGGTCAAGCTCTTGGGCCACCAGACTAATTCCGTAAGGAATTCGACGCTATTATAGGCTGTTTGTTTATCCACTTTTCGTGGAGCTTGCGACCAGACTACCGTTGATTTAATGTGACGTGCCTTTAATCACAAATGGAGGATATCTAATGTTTTCCTGTGAATACCGGGATTTGTCTCACGAGTGAGTGAGAGAATTCGTATTTTCACGAGCAGCTTGCTGCGAGTGAAAATACAAATTCTTTCACTCACGAATGAGATTAATCCCGGTATTCACAAGAAAACATTAGATTTTCTTTTTGTTATACCCCTTTCATTTGAAGCTTCAACTGAAACGATCCAAACCGACGCCGATACCACGCAAGAAATCTGTTTACACAATCAGCTGATCGCTGTTTTCGCTGACACAGATCACATTGGATGTTGTGTACATCCACACAAAATAGTTTTCGGGATTGTTGGCGAAATGACGTAATCATGACGTCAAGTTATACTCACCAGTGGAGCGAGAGCAACTTTTGTTTTGCGCTTGTGAAAATTAATTTGTAAATTTCAAGTTTACACGAAATGTAAATCACCGAGGTGTTTGATCTCACTAGTGAGGGGAGAACGTAATTTATTTTTTTCCGATTCCTATTATAATTAGACGTTAGGGGTGTTATAAAGATATATATTTTTCATGCTTCTGTTATATTATGAACAAATTTAAAGGTCTCTTCCTTTTATTTCTTAACCCCTAACCCAAGCTCTCAAGCCACCAATCAAATTCTTGAAGGAATTCGACGTTTTTATGGCCTGGAACCAGCCTAGTCCATCAATAGTTCATCGCCTATGTTTAGATTCACACATCTGGAATAACTTAGTTGGTTGAATTTGAAAAATACCATAAAGTTCATTTTCCTTGAAACAGAGCTAGACATGTTGCGCACGAGACTTCATTTGGCCTACTGTTTAATGACATTACCATCAAAAATGAAGACTCTCCTCAGTCGTAGCTTTATTATTACGACGCGTAGCTCCCCAAATTTTGTTAATATCTTTGTTTTCAATGTTGATTGAATATTTATTGATTGGAATATCAATAACTGGGGCAAGAAAGAATACCACATCTTTGCAAGTAAAGGCACTTCACATTATGGTCGTATGTGCGCAAACTCCAGGGCTTGACTTTAATCATCTTCGGCTTGAAAGATGGTTGAAGTATAAAAAATAGACCAAATCGGGACCATACTATAACTAGTGGTTATTTGTACATTTGTTCCCCACCTCACCCCAGCCACCCCAACACACACGCTTTCTAAAACATTCTCACCAAAACCTGACAGTCCAGAAATTGGCATTTATGTGACTTCTTTTTCTTTCTTTTCCATGCTGGGACGAAACGGGGGGGGGGGGGGGGCAGTGCATCTTGTAAACAACCCCACCACCACCCCTCCCTATAATTTCATTGATCTTGCGTCACCTCTAGTAAGGTATGTGTTATAGAACATTTTTGTACAGTTTCTGTTTCTCGGAAATTGTTAATATATGTTTGGTCGGACATATCTTACTGTGTTGCACCTCATAGTGAGAGTCGTGACAAATAAGCCAGACTTCGCCCAGCAGTGCAGGGGCGTCAATTTTTGTCGTAACATTTATACCAAATGGTCCACAATTGTCAGCGAAAAGTATGAAACATTTTACACAATGTGTGTTCTGAAGCTGGGGTTAATCCTAAAAACCCTTGCAATTCCAGTAATACCCGTGTCACTAAAATCTGAACGTTTCAACGTTCACTTTTATATTATAATCTTTCACCATAATCCACAGCAGGATTTTATTAAAAATATGTGAGCCGGATATGATCTAAATGAAGAATGTTTTCTCTCATTTGTCGGGTAAATGGTTAATATGATTGTGCTGACCTCTTAACCCGTTGAACCCTGATGGTATCTTCCATGTCAGTTCAATGGAAGCAACTGGAAGAGTCCATTTTAATTATTTGGGGATAGACTAATTAATAGTTTCAACGTGCAGCCTTAAGGCTGCACGTTGAAAATATTGATTGGTCTACCCCACACTTTAACTCAGCAGCCATCCTACTAAATAAAAGTATGACATATCTTGTTTCTGGGCCGGAAAAGCGACCGCTGGGGTTCAAAGGGTTAATTGTGAAAGTGCTCTCTCTCTAAGTTCTTCCCCAACCATACAGACATTTCTCTGGAGCTTCTGATCACAAATAACGTTTTGAACGAATATCTGGGGTTTAGATATGGCCGTTTTCTTCATCGATATGATTTTGCACTGATGAGTCAAGCCTTTGACAGACCACAAGCAGTGAACTTATTATATTAATATGAGGGTAAAACCACAATTCTTAAAATGGACCGAATACGTTGTAAGAATATCCTGTCAGCATTTTTCGCACGACATACATTTTTTGTTTATTTTATGTATAATATAGGTCAAACGTAGATTTATTTATATCGCCTTTTTGTGTGCCAAATTAGTGCGTACGAGGAAGCGAACTTGGAGTGATACATCAAGTCGTAATGCACATCAGTGCATTTTTTATTGCATGAACACGTTCGCCTAAGGGACACAAATAACAATAAAACATATTTTTACCATTTGTTGCTTAAAATAGCAAAACACAGCCTCTATCTCTGGCATCCATATAATCAACAACTCACCATTGTATTTGTCTTTAACCTGTCCGTTCAACCAGTCGAATGCTGCAAACTGGCTGGGGCATAGGGTAGGGGTCATGGTCAGAGCAAAAACTAAAACACATAAAATCGCCTGAATACTTTAGTTATAAAATAGTCCATTTATACGAGTGAATCAAAACACAAAACACAGACGAGGGACTATTTAAAGACTAGACTGGTTCCCAGCGTTACAGATTTCGACTGGTGGCTTGAGAGTTTGGTTTGTCAGTTGTCTGGAGTACATTTCCACTTGGAGTTGGCACACCCGCTCCACTTCATGCTTTAACCTGTAATTTACCATCTCATGAGCCGAAAAGTCGCATCTACCTCAACGTGGTTATTTAGATAACAGTTCAATGCTACAGTGCCATCTTTATATCGTCCCTTGAGTGCAACGAGGTGCCATCAGCAATGCTAAACGTTTTACGTGACTTTTTTTAAAGCAACAAATGGATGAATGACCTGTGAAAAAAAGAAGAATTGGTTGTCATAGATTTAACACGCAGAAGGATGGAAAACTATAGTAAACAGTGGCGGCGGGAGGACCTTGGGGGCCCCTGAGCATAATTATGATGGGGCCCTCGGACACAGGACGCACCGGGCCGACCATGGTTCGGCCCGGTGTGAAAAAAAATTGAAAATTATGGATGAAAAACGCCAAATCTTTCACTCTAGAGAGGAGAATTCAGTTGTCTATTACCCATTTACTCAACGAATTGGCCCCTTCCGCCAGCGTAATATGCAAATTCAGCAGTTGAAAAAATATTATTTTTCAAAAAATTTCAACAAAACCATATCATGTGACCCCTCGCTGGAACGAGCTCGTCGAGCTCGTTCCAACGAGGGGTCACATGATATGGTTTTGTTGAAATTTTTTGAAAAATTTGAAAAAATGGTATTTAAAATAATAAATTTTAATATCGCCTGCGTTAAAGGAAGAATCCCACATTTCACTTGCAATATCAAGCTCTGGACATGAATGTCTGGGTTTTCTGTGGAGATGTAGATTACGCTTGATTTTTTTTTACAAGCTGCCATCATCGTGTATTACTTTCGGTTTACTGTAAGCGGAGACAAAAATTATGGATGAAAAACGCCAAATCTTTCACTCTAGAGAGGAGAATTCAGTTGTCTATTACCCCTTTACCCAACGAATCGGCCGCTTCCGCCCGCGTAATATGCAAATTCAGCAGTTGAAAAAATATTATTTTTCAAAAAATTTCAACAAAACCATATCATGTGACCCCTCGCTGGAACGAGCTCGTCGAGCTCGTTCCAACGAGGGGTCACATGATATGGTTTTGTTGAAATATTTTGAAAAATTTGAAAAAATGGTATTTAAAATAATAAATTTTGATATCGTCTGCGCTCGGTAAAGGGTTAAAGGAAGAATCCCACATTTCACTTGCAATATCAAGCTCTGGATATGAATGTCTGGGTTTTCTGTGGACATGTAGATTACGCTTGATTTTTTTTACTAGCTACCATCATCGTGTATTACTTTCGGTTTACTGTAAGCGGAGACAACGGAACGGCGTGTTGATGAAAAACTCTATTCCAGCGCGTGGAGCGCGCGGAGAAATTTCATTTATGCACATTGAGCCTGTAAATTATTAACTTCTCTGCGGGGGCCCAATTTTTTAAAGAGGGCCCCCCCCCCCCCCCCCAAAAAAAAAAAAAAATTTTTAAAAAACTACAAATTTATTTTTCCTTTGAGCCCTTGTCCCCCCCCCCCCCGGAAGCCCGGGGCCCCTAGCTATTGGCCACCCAGACCCTATGGACCGGCCGCCATTGATAGTAAATCTATTCAAATCAAAAGACTATCCATACTTGTCATCAATATATAGAAGTTCGTTCTTGTCAAGTGGCGTCTGACTATTTGGGGACACGACACTTGACAAGAAACTACTACTCTGGTCATTTTCTTCTTATACGATGACACGAACCACCGATGCCTTGGCAACTACCAAACAATGCCGGAAGAGAGTTGACTTCTAAATAAAAGGACATAACGCGCTACAAGTTCCCAAAAAGTTCCTGATCGCCGTCACAGAATTCAGTTAAAGCCATGCATCAGATTCTTCGTTGTTCTTTCAATGCTCTCTTGTCAGCTGGCGTAATTGGGTGTATCACTATCGTGAACTCTTCTTTCACGGAGAATTCTTTTTTGCATGTTCTAGATAAAACGGGAAATCGCAATATTACAATTTACAACAGGCAATTTTTAGGAAACATTGGCGAAAGTTATAAGGGTACCGGAAGAGCGGATGCTGCAGAGCTCAGCTAACACCTCGCCCATGACCAAGAGATCAAGATGGGACAGAACACGCCTTTGTCTGATGTATCCTAAACCATTACCACACAACTTGCAGGCAGTACAGCAAACGTGTCTGAAAGAGAACAATTTTTTTATCCCTTCCAAACCATAGTTTTTAACCCTCACTGGAACGATTTTTTGTTGAGATAGTTCAAGGGGTCACAAGCTCTGTTTCAGAAGCATAAATTGGGGCATAGGGCGTCGCACGTCTTAAAAAAACCTGCAAATGAATCATTATGTTTCGTGTGCAATTGGTAAGGGAGAGAACAGAATCTGCATTATGTTTTTTGTGTCCGTGTACTCCAATATCATGAGTTGAAAACCACATTCAGTATTCTTTTTGAAACATTTGATGACCCCAAACCCCTCTCCCTTACCAATTGCATTCATATTCCAACCCTGGAAACTCATACTCAGTCTGCAGCACAACGTCTCTTTCAGTTATCAAACTTAGACACCATTCAAATATTCACTTTCTCTCTCCAATCAAGTACAAGACCTCTATTCTTGCATTATAGACGACGAAGACCATATGACTTAACCCTTTGAACACTGGTGGTATCTTCCATGTCATTTAAATGGCAGAAAGCGGAGTCCATATCATTTGGGGATAGAGCAATTAATATTTAATATGTTCAACGTGTAGCCTTCAGGCTGAACGTTGAAAATATTAATTGTTCTTCCACCCACGTTCACCTAGTAGCCGTCCTGCTTAATGAAATTATGACGTATCGTGTTGCTGGACCGGAAAAGCGGTCTCTCGTGTTGAAAGAGTTAAACGAGTAAATAAGATATACCTATCGTGTTTCCGGGGCACACTAAATGAGATCATTGTGTAAGTAATTTTATAAAATCGCCCACAAAGACTAAACCTAAGTTTTGAAGTTTACGAGAGACTTGCACTCACTCAAGGAAATATTGAAGTCGATAGGTTCCAAGTGTTGTGACGTGGAACGAACAGATATGTTGTTCACGTCGCAACGACACGAGTACTGTTACGAGAGAAATAAATCTATTTTCAAACATAATTATGTCATTACACAGAATGAATTGCCGGAGACAGCGCGGCATGTCTTCCTTGAGAGCTCAAATAAAGAGCGCCAATGATCATCTTAATGACAGTCAGATAAAAGAAATTGTTTGAGCATGGACGTAAATCCTGCGGGTGGGTGTGGCGGGGTGCGATAAGATTAGGTTAGGTGGGCGGGGGTAGGGGTAGGGGTGTCATCCGTACCTCATGTTTTATACTTCTTGCAAAGCCACGAAATTCGCCACTATGACTTGATTCGCGTCGAGTCGCACCTGATTCGGAAATTTTCGAATTATGGAGATGCTCTCAAAATCCAATATGCCAAGACTTAGTGTCTCTTAGTTTTGAACTATTCTTCTGTCATCAGGTCTCCTGGTGACAGAAAAAGAGGTAAAGGACATTCCTCTACCGACACTATACTTTGATTTCGTTTCTGGAATATTCCGCAATTTTGATTGACTTGTCCACGCAGGTGAGTTTGCATTGAATGCAGTACTTGGGTGGAGACGGGAAATATTTACCTATAAGATGGTGTTCGATGGCTTATTGCTACGGCATTGAACTTCAAACCGAAATGTCCACGGTTCGATCCCCGCCAGGGTTAACTGGGTTGTGTCCTTGGGCAAGACACTTCATCCCGATTGCCCCCTTGGCGCTGTGTACCAAGGCGTTCTGCACGTCGATGGTGCACCTGTCTTCAGCCAATGCTAACCCTGCGTGTGTGGAGTTAGTACGTTGGGGAGTCTGACAGTTTACTCGCCGTTGCTCGGTGGTTCTCTTCGGGCACTTCGGCTTCCTCCACCCGTAAAATTGTGGACAAGAGGTGATCATGGTTATTGAAAGTGTCGTTAAACACCAATAAATAAATTTAAGAATGTGCAATATCTACAACATGAAAATAGATGAGATTAGATTATATTCAATTCAAAATTCGCAGCCCGATTTGATCCGGGGTTTGGTTCGACCCTTAAGTCGAGATGTATAGGTTCCTAACTTCTTGGTGTTTCTGCTGCAGGCCATGTGACTTCCTTTGTCGCAAAACTGCACCGACACATCTCTCCTGTCTTGTCGTGTGTCCTCGCTTCGGCCATGGGTACAAATAGAATGAATATGGAATGCCTTGGAATGACTGATAGTTCTTAAATTTAACAGTACATGTACACTAGTGTATGTTTGACAGATGTACTACTGCCCTAATCTCAAGTTCCTTAATAGCAGCGCGCATACAGCGGCATTTGTTTATGTTTCTCGTGTAATGAATGCGCTGAGTAGCTGATAATATTGGAGATTGGTTGTGAAATAAACAGTTATTAATTGCACACATAAGCAAAAATATAAAGGATTAATGCACCTTCATTCCAGAGCGACTGTATTGGAACAAGATCAACCTTATTATTAACACTGATTGGCGTAACGTCATTTTTGATAGTGTTGTGTTAGAAGTGGCCGTTCTGAAACATTTCGAACGTGTCAGTGGGATGATCCGTTGGTAGGAATATGATGTGCATGTACAGGGACGCAATTTCAGTGGGTAATTTGGCAGTCAGGCAGTACTTGAGCATAGTTCTACATGGAATGAACCACCGAGACTGCACGTCATGCCACCCTCGAAAGCTTAAGCGAAGAGTGTGTGCGCCTGTGATCATCTAAATAATGGTAGAGCTGTCGGTGTGGATTTTTCGGGATTGGGGATACGATTTACTCATAGGCCTTTAGGTCCCATCAGGCAAAACAGTAGAGGCTGTATCCTCTGAAAGGTATTCTCAATACAGTAGATCACCATGTCGCAACTACCCTTGAATAACCAGATAAGGTAATGGGATACTTGAGGTTAGACATGATTGAGGGATGTATTCATGTCCCTCATCCCTCAAGTATCCTTCAACAGTAGATCACCTTGTCTTAATTATCCTCAGATACCTGGAATATCTTGCGGCCATGGTTAAACGCCAAAGAGGGTTTTTCTCATGACGTGGCCCCATGTTGTGAAAGGGGAATTGACACTCTTCGGTCTATGTACCCTGAGCAGTGATAGTGGTTGGGAATTAGATAAACGGGGTGATCTGCTTGGACATTGAAAGACTTGTTGGATGAAGGTAGAGATTGGGACATTGTCAGAGTAGCTAGGACTAGAATTGAGCCAGGTTTAGGTAGAAACCGAGGATTCTGTGAGAATCCGAGCGACCAAAAGCAATCTCATACGACCGAACACACGTTCTGGGGGCATCTCGGCACGATAGTACTACGTGTTATCCATATCAATAGTGTACAATCCAATACTGAGGATTTCGAGGTTTATGGTCCTTTTGTGTAATTTTGGGCTTTTGTCTGGTCGTTTCCGGTAATTAGATATACTTCCTTCGAATCGAATGCATCTCTTTACTACTATAGGTATTTGGGTCCCATAGTAACCACGTGCCATTATTGAAACCAAGATGGCGGCCTCCGTCATACAAAAGGGACAACGGGGATACCTCTTATCCAAGCAACACACGCTGCGCATGCATACTCACAAGGCTATGATGTCGCATAATGGCCGCTCACGCCGGCTACCGTAACAACCCAACATGATGTCACTGGTCATGTGACTAACTATGTCACATGGGATCCTCCAATGATGTCTCCCAAATCTGGCCTCAAATATCCCTCTCCTACTACAAACATATATTTGTCTTACAGTTTGTTAGTGACCTAGTATGGTATTTTCGATGCCAGTTATTTTCATTTGGAGCTTGAGCTTCGTTTTCATCCAATATGGAATAAACTAACACCGTATACAACACTATAGGTCATTAACCCTTTGAACTCCAGAGGCCGCTTTTTCCGGCCGGGTCACAAGCTACGTCATAATGTCATTAAAGGGGATGACAGCAAGGTAAATGTGTGGTGCAAACCAATCAATATTTTCAACGTAATATTAATTGGTCTACCCCCCAAATAATAAATATGGACTCTTCCTATTGCTGCCATGGAACTGACATGGAGGATACCACTAGGGTTGAAAAGGGTTTAAAAACGATATAACATATAATATGCCGGAGAGTGCTCTTGTATTGGCATTTTTATGCCCTCGCTTTTGTTTTCAATAGTTTGATAGAGGAAAGGCGTTGTCTTCGATTGCAAAATGTTTTTCAATCTATTTTATTTCAGATATATTTTGAAGTAAACAGCTCTTAATCCTTTGCCTATAGAATCGGCCGCATCCGTCCGCGTAATTTAAAAATTAGGCATTGGAAATAAATATATTTTTCAAAAAATTTCAACAAAAGCATACCATGTAACAGTTTATTGGAACGAGCTCGTCGAGTTCGTTCTAATGATGGGTCACATGATATGGTTTTGTGGAAATGTTCAGAAAAACATTAAAAAACAGTAAATAAAAAAATACGTTTTAATATCGTGTGTGTAGGGTAAACGGTTAAAAATAATCCTTACAAGGCACAAACACATGTTTGTCTTCACCCAACAATACCGTAAAACGACATAACATTTAGGGCAAAATGCTATGGCGTACGAACAGGTTCGAAAATAATTATTGAGGTACATACTATATTATTTGAGGTTCATCCTATATTATTTCAGGTTCATCCTATATTATTTCAGGTTCATCCTATATT
Source organism: Pictodentalium vernedei (assembly GCA_031216915.1). Classification (NCBI taxonomy): domain Eukaryota; kingdom Metazoa; phylum Mollusca; class Scaphopoda; order Dentaliida; family Dentaliidae; genus Pictodentalium; species Pictodentalium vernedei. The sequence continues at coordinate 338,561,492 of CM062296.1, forward strand.
ATTTCAGGTTCATCCTATATTATTTCAGATTCATCCTAAAATAATATTTATGACCCTCTCGTACGCGATCAATAATTTGTCCGACCCTGGATGGACTATAATTATTGTTTCATGTTGAACCAGGTTCGACATCATTATTTCAGGCTCATCCTCAATTAATATAGGATGAACCTCAAATATTGATGTCGAACCTGGTTCAACATGAAACAATAATTATGGTCCATCCAGGGTCGGACAAATTATTTCAGGTCCATCCTCAATTAATATATGATGAACCTGAAATATTTATGTCGAACCTGGTTCAACATGAAACAATAATTATGGTCCATCCAGGGTCGGGCAAATTATTTCAGGTTCATCCTCAATTAATATGGGATGAACCTGAAATATTTATGTCGAACTTGGTTCAACATGAAACAATAATTATGGTCGATCCAGGGTCGGACAAATTATTGAAGGTTTATCCTTAATTAATATAGGATGAACCTGAAATATTTCTGTCGAACCTGGTTCAACATGAAACAATAATTATGGTCCATCCAGGATCGGACAAATTATTTCAGGTTCATACTCAATTAATATAGGATGAACCTCAAATATTGATGTCGAACCTGGTTCAACATGAAACAATAATTATGGTCGATCCAGGGTCGGACAAATTATTTTAGGTTCATCCTCAATTAATATAGGATGAACCTGAAATATTTATGTCGAACCTGGTTCAACATGAAACAATAATTATAGTCCATCCAGGGTCGGACAAATTATTGATCGCGTACGAGAGGGTCATAAATATTATTTTAGGATGAACCTGAAATAATATAGGATGAACCTGAAATAATGTAGGATGAATCTCAAATAATATAGGATGAACCTGAAATAATATAGGATGAACCTCAAATAATATAGTATGTACCTCAATAATTATTTTCGAACCTGTTCGTACGCCATAAAATGCTACTAAAACTGGTCACTGCCGTTTAAAGTGGGGGTTAATCATTTGTTAGTGAATCAGAAAAATCCACACAAAGCTTTGTATTTTGTATTCTTGTGCATCCAACAAAATTCGGTTACATGGTTTCTTAATTACGAACTTATCAGCTGGCTCGAGTTGATGTCATGAATTGTGCCTTGAAAGTACAATATTAAATTTTCAGCTGTTCGTGAAAAAAAAACTTTTGAGTGATTTTTTGTAAGTTGTCTCAGGTTTAATGACTTCAGACTCAAACTGGTGGTGTTATTTGGTCGATGACGATGCTACCTGTTTTATGAGTGCCTCTGCACGAGTGTCTAAGCCTTATCGATTAAGCCATACTTTGCAGACAACGTGTTATGCAAGAAGTGTTTCTTTAATCATCGACCATGTTCATAGAAATTCTTTGCATGGAGTAATCTCTTGATTACAAAAAAAGCATTCGGAAGAGTCAAGTGGTACTTGTTCTCGAAGTAACAAGTATTAGTAAGTATTGTTTGATCCAGATGGGTAGCTCAGGTTCTATAACTCTTTTATTCAACCTTTTACCCAATACACAGGGGATCAAAATTTGTTATTTTAATTATTGTTTTTTTGTGGTTTTTTTCCATAATTGTTCACAAAACCATATCATGTGACCCCCTCATTGCAACGACGAGCTTTGTTGAAATTATTTGAAAAGAATATTCTTTTTCAACTGCTTAACCCTTTACCCAACGTAACGGTCAAAAGCGGCCAGCGCTATTCACAAAAAGCGCCAATTAATTTTCATTATTTTTTTCATTTTTGTCTCAAAAACATGGGTTATGACCCCTCTTTGGAACTATCTCGTCGAGCTCATTCCAAAGAGGGTCATAATCTATGTTTTTGAGACAAAAATGAAAAAAATGAGTTATTCAAAAATTTTGTTTGCAAGTGTCGTCTGCTTTTCATGTTAGGTAAAGGGTTAATTTGTAAATTATGCGGGCGGAAGCCGCTGATTTGTTAGGTAAAGGATTAACACTTCACCTAACATAACTGAACACCGCTATTTGATAGTTTTCAATTTTTTGACCAAAAACAGGGACGTGGCGACGGGGGGGGGGGGAGGGGGGGTCACTCGCCCCCCCCCCCCCCAATCCTGGCCAAAATTTCCTATTGTTAAAAATTCAGATGTCAAGTCACGATTAGTTGGAAATTAAATCTATCTGGATTTTAGAGCTTCTTTAGTGATGCTGATGTCTCCTTCACTTCCCAAAATTCCAACTGAGTTTCAAATCGGCAAATATTCCAACTGTTACTATTTACAACTACAGTGTTCGTAATATCGAGCTTCATAAGTATGAATGATGTCAATCGGTACGAGATTTCTATAGTAAGTGTACTTATCATAATAAAAAAAATCCTCGAAAATGCACTTCAAGAAAATCATATCATGTAAAATCGTTATCCTGAGCTAATTCCACCATTCACAGTTACAAAATGATGAAACACCGAAAATTGATCATTCCTGCATAAGATCTGACTTAATGTCAGGAGAATCACTCAAAGTTCTCAGCTTCAGCATTTGTTTAGAACATATTCAATTCCCAGAATAATACCAAATAATAATAACCTGATAATTCTATTAAAAATTTTCTCGGTAGTGAATTTCCAACTAGGGGCAGGGGCCGGGAGGGGGTTTCTCTACACCCCCCCCCCCATTCGGAAACCTCTAGCAACGTCCCTGACCAAAAAACGCAGCTTATGACCTCTCTTTGGAACGAGTTCAAGTAGCAAACATTGAATGACGGTTTGTGTGTACTTGTAGACAGGGACATTCCGGCACGTACCAAGTGTGCCCAAATGTTCGCGAATTGTAAACTGGCGTACACGCATATTTCGGTACATACGACGTGTGTCCACGTGATGCATGTATTGTGTGCCTATTGTATACTAGGACGCATGCACATCTCATAGATATCTTGCTTCAACGGTCACTGTATATGTAGATACCAGCTATAAGGTGACTGAATTTTTTGTCAGATGGCCAGGCAAGATCATACACATAACTTGGAATAGTCAGGCATAGCCAGGAATAGGTAGCCGAGAGCAGATAGATTGGTTTGGAATAGGCAGAGCGGGGATAGGATTAAACAGAAAACGAGTTTTGAGGACAGAGCCAGTTAAACAGCTGCTAGAGAAGGTATTTTAGGAAGTAGTCGGGGCATTTCTGGTAATTCGACACACATTTACACAATGGGGACACACCTTTTGGGGACCTTATAAACAACCTGCGACCGAGATCCTGAAAAGGAATGAAACAAGAGGCCTCTTGGCTTATATAGCTCCGCTTTTGGCCACTTCTATCAGGGGAGATATATAAAGGATAAATATAAGACGGGGAATATAAGAGAAATGGGTACCTTAAATTTTTTTTAATTATGACCATGCTCTGGCGGGATGATATTAAAATTGCTGACACTACTCATTAACTATTTTGAAATGAAAAATTAATGGCTCACAATCGCTCCTCTGCTATAATGCCAAACAAAATTTAAATTATTGTTTGAAGTCACACGTGTATAATTTTATATAGAAGCCTATGTCAAATAATGTCTATATATATTTATATATATGTATTATATATATGTTTTTCGCAGCTTTGTCTTAATAAAAGAATCTAAAAAACAACAAAAAATTTTAATTATACATACCAGACAAGGGATGTATAAAAAAACATATTCTGTTTGTAAACTTGGCCTTGGTGATATGACGCTGGTTTAAAGACGTGACACATATTTGAGTCATGAGCCATAATTGGTCCAAGTATGAATAAGATCTGTCAATCATAGCAAGATGTATCGACCGGACACAAGCCATCAAATCGTACAACTCGGACAAGAACGATATTCTGTATCAAAGTGTTACTACTTGTGACCTTGCCATTGGTGATATGACAATGGATCAATGTCATGACACAATGTTAGGTTATTGGTAGCAATTGTGTGAAGGATGAACATGATCTGCCCCACAGATTTAATTTTAAAGATCTGTCACATAGATTTAATTATATTGAACAGACAAGGACTCTTTAACAATATCAAAGATTTGCTGTCTGTAAACTTTACCATGATAATATGACCCTGGATCACGGTCGCGAGATACGTTTGAGTCATGCGCAATAATCGTACCAAGCACGAATAAGATCTGTCAATCATACCAAGTTATATAGACCGGACAAATGTGGCAATGAAATGTCAAGGTTTTTTCTAATTGTCACCTTAACATGGGGTCTGTGACCTTGACTTTGAGGGGCACATGCCATTTTATAATTCGCAATACACTGTCTTTTAATAATACATATTGTTATAATGTTTTGTCAAAAATATATTCAGTGGTTAAGAACTTATGACCCGGACAGAAAAAACGTTGACGGCAGACGCACGACTGACGGACACCAGACGGGCGATAGACAAATAATTACCAGTAAAGCTCCGTTGACACTTGTCAGGCAGAGCTTAAAAACGAGGAGTCTCTGAGAATGTGAACCAGATAAACTGATTTGGGATAATATTTTGCCCAATTTCAAGGTTGAGTTAAGTAATCTATGTAAAGTAGGGTCTTTTTCAGTGATTCGATATTCGCTCATACAATCAAGCATATCCCCCAAACACGCTTATTTCCTGCTGTATGCCTTTCGGTCCCTTAGTAACCACGTGCCACAGTTGAAAACAAGATGGCGGACTCCATCATACAAACTCGACGACTGAAACACGGATCACCCTAACAACATGCGTTGTGCATCAATACTCACATCACCCATTACCATGTAATAGAGTCGCATCATGCATCATGGCCGGAAACGCGAGTTTCAATATCAGCATACGTGCCACCTGTCATGCACAGCGACATGACGTCACTTTCTAGGTTCGGAGCGATATAGTTTTGTTTGTCAAATTATATTAGCAGTGGTTTCTGTCGGATAATATGGCAGTGGTTTCGAGTTGTGGATTGCCAGTATAGCCGGTTTTCGAAATGTATATTTTCAAAATCGTATGTGTACACATGCGTATCCGGAGAGTAGAGACAAGCAGCTGCACGTACTTCGCCTCCTTTTTTATCCCACTCTGTAAAATGTAACATAATTTTCAACAATCATAGCGCTTTGTAAATCAAAGAAGTAGTGACAAGCTTCGAGAGTGTAAACTCTGCTGAGCTATGTTTGATTGTTAAAATTCATGTTTTATTTTTTGATTCTTACAATTCATATTTTGAGCTTCTGTGTGGCTCAACAGCGGTGCACTGATTCTCGAAGGCGACAGACTAACGGGTATTAATACACAGTCGTTTGTTTAATGGGGTTTAAAGGCATTTTCAACAGCAAGGGTCATACCGTGCCAGACAGTTTTTATAGGTGAAGGAGGCTGGCGTACCTCGAAACAGCCACTGAGCAGCGGCGAGTACTTGCGGGGTCTCTCTAATTTACTAACCCTGGCATAGGCCGGGGCAGCGCTGGTATGATTACATGTAAGTGTGTCATCAAGGCGAAATACGCGGTATGTTTACATGTAAGTGTGTCATCAAGGCGAAATACGCGGCAGCACATTGACCCACCGCGTGCAACTACTTCATGAATGAGGGTTAAGTGTCTAGCACTTTGGTCGGTGTCCTACAGACAGGCATAAATGAGGCTTATGGGTCCGAGCTTCGGGGAGGGGGCACGAAATATGAGAGAAAGAATCGTCAAAAAACATCAAAGATCTACATATTCCGTATATTATTCAATCCAAATGGAAATTCAGCGGCCATCATTGTACGTATTATTACCCAATAGTTCGCATCATGTTCAAAGACCTCCACCAGGGTTCATACAGACCTTGTCCCTGTGATATGTCTTACCATAGCTATTTCATAGTTTTTCCATAGACTGCACAGCACATTTTCTATAGCCCTATACCCATTGAACTTAAATATACGCAGGAAACCAATAGGGGTGAGGATCCAACAAGCAAACCTGCCATTCATGGACCACCGAGTAGAATACCCGTTGGGCCATGAACAGCAGATCATCTTGCTGGGCTTTTCGATAGCAGGGCTTTTCGAAACTGCCACAGCTCGTTGCTAATTTGGTAAAATACAAATGAGTCGGGCGAGCCCTGGAAAAAGATTAGCCTTCGTAATGGCGTAGTTAAAACACACAGCAGTGACGATTTTGTGGTTAATTTCGGTGATTATTGTGGACTAGTTGTCTGGAATTCTGAATAGCTCAGCAAGAAGCATGAGCATGAATGTGAACACAAGAACTGTGGGAAAAATCTCTATTATGGCCCGGAAAACATGGGTTCACACATCCAGTTTCTGAAGATAGGTACGGCCCTGTTCAATCGTTTGACTAAATGCGGGCTTAAAGGTATGTCGTACTAAATATTTGAATTAGAGTTACCCACTTTGAAAATCGGAAGTGATGCAATCTCAAAAACTTAGCAGCTTTGAGAAAGAAACATTGTTTTAAAAAACCTTTGAAGCATTGTACTGAAATCTTGCATCATAGCTGAATATTCCCGAGGAAAAAAGAGGGGTGGTTCGATGTATTTTGGAGCCGAAAAAATACAATTGTCTGTTGGTGTGGTTTTTATGGAACTTTCCGAAAAATATTTTTCCCACTTATTTGTTGCATGACTTCCAGTTTTGAGAAACGGAAACGTTGTCTGAAGGGCTACAATTGACACAGATATTTCAATGTCCAAATTAAAATGATGCAATCATTTTTAAAACGAACGTTATAATGGTCGCCTTTGGGAAAGTACTTAGTACCGTTGTACCTACAGGTGTTCTAAGACTCTGAACATCGTGACTACCTCCCTGTGTTTGTAAATATATCGACTCGCTAGTAGTTACCAAGTCAGGGCTATCAATATTTCTTATGGACATACAATAGAGATGGATAGCAGGCACGTGTGGTATTATTGGGCGGTTGGCCAATCATTTGGCTTCTAATGACCGACAGCTGTGATGTAAAGTACGTTAATTTACACAAACTGTAACGTATACACCATCAGCCTCCTTGCCTCCGTTGAATATTAACTCATTAAGTATCATCAAGCAGCGGGTGGACTTTCGTATGTCGTACATAACACGAATAGTCGTTATCGAATATCATGCCCCCAGGAAAGAATTAACCCATTGCCAAATCCAAGCAACAACAGTCTTGTTCTCGTTTTTTTTTAATTTGTAATGATGTGCTTGCGTTAATTACATGCACGTTCTTGCGTTAATTACATGACTTTGTGGCTAAACATCGTTAATTTACACAGAAGGATATTATTAGTTATCCTTGTGTTTTCCGTGGTGTATGGGTATTTACACCGGTTTGGGAACCCATACACCCTGAGGCGAAGCACAATGGTGTACGAGTTCCCAGAAAGGTGTAAACTCCCATGCACCCTGGAAAACACAAGGATAACGGATTTATTTCCAAGAATTTTGGTGTACTTAATACTTTAACCTAAATTGTGGGGAAAAAATGACCGAAAATTTGTACTTTGTATGTTTCTTAATAAAACCAGACAAATATGGATGTCATTAGAGCTGGCTCAATGAGCCAGTTCCAATGACATCCATATCTGTAATATTTTATTACACATAAATATTAAATTTCCTGTATTTTTATTTTTGTTCTAACATAACCAAGCAGAAGGTATGAATTAATAATTAAAAATGGGTACTTTTTAGCCATATAGCCTGCTATTGTGTATTTTTAAGCACGGTGGTTAACCACGGTGCAAAAACAGCTGCTGTAGATTGCAAGTTACATCGTACCTCTCAGCCAATGAAAACGCAATACTTTGTTTCGTTTGGAAATAATATTTCTGTTGCATACATTAAAAGTTTTGGGGTTTTTCTCTCCTCGGATTCGAAGTTTATTTTGTTATTTTCTCCCATTTGACTCGGGGCTATTTGTTTAGACTTGCAATATTAGATTAGCGATTATTGTTTTGTTTCACTGACATTTATATAGCTGGAAGTTATTTATAATACTGGAAGTCTCTGTGTTCCAAAACGTCTTGTCAGGACAATATGAAGCTCAGAACAGAGCTAGAACAAGAAAAGTCAGTTTTGGGCACTTCTCCAAAGTTTATGGGTATATCCAGAATGCTTTCGTGAGATGCACGGAACTTGTCAACTTCCAATGGGTGAAATTGTGTGATCATGTCTTTAGAGAAAATTTATATTTTTAAAATATGGAAACCGGAAATGTCATTTGCAGTATTTAGCGACCTTGACATGATTATACTCTTGCACCAATGCTAGACAACTTTTACAATTGTACTTTCCAGAATTGTATAATTTTAATCTATGATTATAACTGATTGAAATGAGTCATTAGCGTTTTAAAAGAGTTGACAATATATCGGTAAGTGCAGGGGCGTTGCTCGGAGGGAGTAGGTGGTGTGATCCCTACCATTTCAAATGGTTTTCCAATCGGGACATTTTTTTCCAATGCAGACTGGATTGGAGTATATATCGAGTCGCTCCTGCTAGTAGTAATCGCGTAATTTCGTACCAGGCACGATTTGATACTTGGCCTAAAGTCGCACACAGTCAGGCATACAAACTGGAGGTCTGTAGTATCAAACGGCACCGCTGTATAACCAGTTTGAACTACGGTATGTGTTAATTAAACAAGAAGTTGCGTAACGACTACGACATGTATATTTTATTTAGCTACAAATAGATTTTCAGGAATTTTCTTTGAAATCTTGTCTCGACTGGCTAATATTCCAACTTCGTAGAATACTTTATCAGTCGGACTTGAGTCATTACTATCGAGACAAGTCAGGTGTACCCCCCCCCCCCCTTCCCCAATCGGTCATCTTCGCGACGCCCCTGGTAGAGTATATTGCCACGTCTTTTAAATTGTCAGTGACTCATTCCAGTGATTTAAATTTACATGTAGAAAATGCAATTTTGGGAAATCCAATTTTAATAGTTTTGCAGTATTGGCATGTGGACTCAGTTTGTACAGTACAGTCGCCGTGGACTGGTAGTAATCCACGCGTGGGTAGTGGTGTCCACGCAGGTGTTTACCAGGTAATAAAAATCAGCAGCAGCAAAATTTTAATTAAGGAAGCACCGGGTTGCACCCGGTGCTTCATTAATTAACTTTTTGATGCTTATTCCTATAATTGGTGTCTGCAGTCTAATATTATTGCGTCCGTGGAAATATTGTCCGGTGTGTAAAGTGACCAGCCCACGGCGGCTGTACTGTATATACATATTATTACAAACATCAATTGACCAGGGTCGTCATATTCCATCGAGTTGACGTGACCTGATCAGCCAGATCAAACAAGACCCGTGGGCGTCATGTTTGATCTGGTCTCATCAACCACGATCAATTATCTGTTGCAATAATTTGCTTATTGTTTAAAATTGAATACGACACAATGAGACTACTTGAGCCTCGTTTGAGACAGAGGTGATATGGATTTGGAAATGCTGATATTCTCATTTTTCGGTGAATCAGATTTGATGAGCAAACTACAGCGATACTAATAAGCTATTTAGGGTTGTCATATTATAATTTTATTTTAATTTTAGATAAAAGGGTAGATTTATTTATTTATGTGTTGGTGTTTAAGGTCACATATTTCTGCACAATGACTAACCATGACCGTGACCGTTTTACGGGTGGAGGAAGCCGGAGTACCCGGAGAGAACCACCGAGCAACGGCGAGCAACTGTCAGCTCCCCAACATACCAACTCCACACAAGCAGGGTTAGCATTGGTTGAAGACAGGTGCACCATCGACGTGCAGTACGCCTTAGTACACAGCGTCACCGTGCCCCCAAGAAGGGTAGATAGAATGGAATGAATCATTAAGCATACAAAGGATGAGGCATTGTAGGGTTTAATGGGAAAAAAGATAAATTTCATTCATTTGCAAAGCAAACAAGTTGAACTCGAGTGTTTCCCGGTACCTGTAGCTTCACAAGGAAGGGTCTTCAAAAAATAATGTCAGGGTCCAGTATTATTAATATATGATTCATAAATAATATTTGTGAATCTTCCACAATTTGTTTTGACTACTATTTAATGTATATTTTGCATTATTAATGTTCGGTGAATAGTAAAGTGAATCTTTTAAAAGTTATAGCGAGGATGTTCCGAAATATTCTAGTCGTTCTTGGTGTCACCATCGTACAAAAAAATCTATAAATGTAGAAAAAAATGATAATTAGCGTGTTATCAACAGCAGCAAGAGACTCTAGAAAGAAAAATATTTGTAAACGTACACTTCAAAACGAGGCCTTGAGTACTCTTTCGTAGCTCGTCACGTACCAAAATCCATAACTGTAGAAAAAATGATAATTCCTGTGTTGTCAACCGCAGTAAGAGTTTCTACAAAACACATTTGTTAACGAACACTTCAAAATGAGGCTTGAGTGCTCTTGCAAAACAAACTAAAATTAAATCTACCTCTCAAAAGATGAATAGCAAGAAAATAGACACCATATAGAAATTATTTGAAACGCTGATTTGATGATGTCGACTATTAATTGATTTTCTTTAAAAGTTACAAATTAATTCATGAGCCAATACAGGAGTCCTTACAAAATTAACTTAATTATAAAAATAAAAAAGACGCTACGTCCCCAAAGATGAATATATGAAAATAAAGTGCATTTAGGAATTGAAATGTCGCATTTAGGAAGTTAATTATTTATTGGTTGTCCTATAAATTACAAATCACATCCTGAAACAAAAACGAAACAATATTCAAAGAGAACTGGAAAAAATTATGCATATTGAAAATGTGTAATGCAACAGAGCACAGGAAACTGTGTTTTTTATACGCGAAGCTATTACGCTGGCCCTGGAAGGATGGTTCGTCCCATGACCCTGTCTTTCTGGAATTTTAGTAAAAAATTATGCACATTTAAAATGTGTAATGCAACAGAGCACAGAAAACTTGTTCTTATACGCGAAGCTTTTGCGTTGGCCTAGGAAGGGTGGTTCGTCCCATGACCCTATCTTTCAGGAATTTTTGTTATCTGTCGAAAACATTCTTGCTCGCACGCACGCCAACATTTTCTCCGACAGCTGCCTCAGTTACCTAGATGACATACAGTGCCAGTTGAATCTATATTAGACAAGAGTGATACTCGAGCCCAATACGGAAACAACTTACACAAAAATATCATATCAGACGGGCTGTTGCGCCGAGTTTTGAAGTAAATTACCACTTTTGAAGTAGCTCACCACTTTTGAAGTAAAAAGCGCCCACTTTTGAAGTAGCTCACCACTTTTGAAGTAACCGTCACCCACTTTTGAAGTAAATGAGGCCTCCACTTTTGAAGTAACTGTCGCCCATTTGTGAAGTAAAAAAACTAGGTCTCCACTTTTGAATTAACCATCGCCCACTTTTGAAGTAAAATAGACGTGACGATTTCCAAGGCTGTTCGATTTAGACATTTTCGACTTGCACTGAAAAGACTATGATTGGAGGGAACATTTAATTAATTTTTGTAAACCTTTAAGTGCCAGAACATTCGGTCGACGCCAGAATACTGTTTATTTTCCAAATTCTCAAGGCTTCTGTACAATGACAGGTGGGTACTATACCGGTGGGGAGTGTCTCCCCATATGCGTATGGGCCGGGGGTCTGGAGGGGGGCGGGCTGCAGCCTCCCCCCCCCCCCCCCCCCCCCCGTTTGAAAAAAATAAGTTTTTTGGGTCAATTTCACATTAAAATTTGAATTTTCGGGCAATTTCATATTTTTTTTAGGCAAATTTGAGTTGCGGCGGAATCATTTTTCGGGCAAAAATCTCACAGCCCCCCCCCCCCCCCCCTTAAAAATGAGCCCATACGCCTATGTGCCTCCCTTTTATATTTTCACCAGCAAATTGCTCTCATGTTGTGCAATAAATGTAGTCTCGGCATTTTGGAGGCTCTGCATATATGAATTCGATGATCTGGCCAAAATCATATCACCAAGAATTTGGCCCAGTCATGTTTCTTCTTTCCACAAGCTGCTGGAGGCTTAAACATTTCGACCACTCAAACGTTTTGTTCGACAATTTACCGCCACGGGTATATGTATATATCTGTGGGAGGGGTGGCGGCAGGGGCGTAGGAAGCTAATTTTATTGGGAGGGGGGTATATTCCCTTGACGCTTGAGGGGGCATTCCCCGTCTCGTTGGTGGTGGTCCGGGGACCTCCCCCGGAAAAATTGTGAATTTAGGATGTGAAAATATGCATTCTGGTTGATTCTGAGCAAATAAATCGTATAGTCCCATGACGCTTCGCGTCATCCGAGCCGCGAAGCTGCGAGTGGCGATGAGCACGAAAGGAGGTATCCACCGTCTCGTTTTTTTAACTTAAGAGGTACAAATATCCATTCTGGCTGATTCTGAGCAAATAAATCGTCCAATATAGCCTATCTTTAACATTTTTTTTGGTGGGGGTAAATACCCCCCGTTACCCCCCACCCCTCCCCCCGGTTCCTTCGAGTGGCGGGCGTGGGAGGCCTTGTGCCATCGTTTCATCGTTTCTTCGTACACTCTAAAATCGATTGGGTTAAAAATCAACCCAAATCGACTGGGTTGAGGGAATATGAACCCAAATTGGGTTCATATTCACTCAACCCAGTCGATTTGGGTTGATTTTTAACCCAACCGATTTAGAGTGTAATCGGTGCGCATTTGTTCCTTGCTCTATTCATGGAATGTGGCCCCTTATCGATGATCCCTCCTCTGCGATTTAAAAAAGTAATGTCATGGACACAACTCACATAATTTCTGCACAAAATATATTATATACAAAATTAACACACCCGATAGGTTCCATTTTCCACTTTCAACATGCGTTATGCCCCACTCCTTGAGCTCTTTCAGGAAGTGTTACAATTTGACTGAGGGTTTGGCAATAATGCGATATGATAGCAGTTTCATCCCATTACCGATTCATCACCCGTGTGTTAGTTGCGATTGAATGGTGTGTGCGTGGGGGGTGGGGGGGGGGGATGAGATACAACACTTTTCGCAAACTAGTGAAGTTGTATTTACATCTATCTGATAGACTGATAAAGTTGTTGGTGAACGTATGAGTTCTTTATACTTTTGCCGTCGGAAAATTGTGATGTCGCTTTCTCTTTCATCTCGCCAAATGGCAGGCGGTTTCTTTTATGTAAAGATGCCGAATCGTTTGGGAAACGCGACGTTGTTTGTTTCCGTCATCTTAAAATGCCGCATCTGAGAAAAAATGCGACGTCGTCAATTTCAGATTTTGGTTCCTTTTCGAGCATTTTATTTTTTCAACAAACCGCGTCATTTCAAAAGTTTTCTTATTCGAGAGAAGCTGATAATCACTCTACAGACAGATAACAAGACAGAACTGTGATAGAGGTACGTATACTCGACAATATGCTGCGCCTGCCTTGTCCGTTAGTTCGAAAGGCCGTCAGTGCGAAATCTTGTTAAGCCTCGTACACATTTATCCAGTTTGCCGGCACCGACTATACATACGGCAACGGTTACGGCAACGACATTGCGTTTGTCAGCGGTTGTAGTGCACACATTAGTCCGGTAAAATATGTAACCGGATGCGATATTTTACCAACCAAACACCAAGGTGGAGGATGATGTGATAGTGTTGGATCTGGCACCTTCCCTGAATTATCGTTAAAATAAGAGGAGACGGAACAGGCTGCATTGATGTCTCCTCATCCTCATTAACCAGACACGACGGTCGCGTAGCCAGCCGGGGGGAGGGTGGGAGGGGGACAAACTCACACACCCTGTCTTAGATCCGTTTTAATAGGGGTTGAGATCCTTGTATTTCTAATTAGTGATGGGGTGCGGGAATAGGTTTGCAGCCCTTCACATTTCCGAATTTGAGCTAGGTAACCAAGGTAGCAATAATCAGGGTTTCCGCCAGAGGAAAACAAATGTGTCAGATATGGGGCGGTCAAGGGACGTCGCTACCACGGGCCGACCATGGTTGAGCCCGTGGTAGAAAAAAAATTGAATTCCAGGGTCCAAAAACCCCCATTCCTGCATCTGAACGGATATTTTGAGTTTTTTCATGTATTGGTGACTGTCTACCTTTTCAACGACACAGATATTAGGACAAGCAATCTACAAATCTACAACCTACCCCCCCCCCCCCGGCCCATAAGCCTGTGATCGGAGCCAATAGAAGCGATTAGTGATGTTAAATGTGGTGGTAGTGAGCGACCAGCAAATGACCGATAAGAACTAATGATAGGAGGGATTACAGATATTACTCCGTAGTTTAGCTAACAGTAGGTTAGTTGTTGTTGGGCATAAAAGGTGGACGCCTCCCATAAAGTAATATCAGTACCACTTCAGGTAGAACACGATCTTTTGGAATATCTATTAAAGTGGACAACCTGACCTATAAAGGCCCTGCATTGTGATTCAGCGCCTTATGCTGAGTGTGGATGAGGGATATCTTAGAGAGCCATCAGAGGCGTATTAGAAATTAAAAAAATAAAACAATGGAAGAGATCTTTGAAGACTATACATTACAGCCAACGGGTTACCGAAAACTGGTGTGGTATCATAGGGGACTTTACAGCTAATTCCTGGGGTAGGCCAGGCATTCTATATAAAGCACGACATTACCATAACTAATGAGCAAACTTTGAATTTGTACTACTCCTGCGGACCTTAAATTACCTTAATGGCGAATTTATACGCACATAAAAGCCTCAAAAGCACCTTGTATTACCGCACTGAGCCCAACCGATGATATTTGATTTGGAACCTCCTTCAAACTTATGATTAAATGGTCAAAAATCGATAAGAAGTACCAAAATTATAATTTGAGCCACCTCAAAACTTTCTGAAATTGTGTTGAAACATTGTTGATTTTCGTGGAATTTTAGTGCATTATTGGTTTAGTTCATTACATTACTGGTTATTATACAACTGGTTGATCTGTATTACATTAGTGGTTGATTGTTACACTACTGGTTAATTTTTATTACATTACTGATTAATATTACACAACTGGTTATTACATGCCCTCTCCCCCCTCACCCCCCCCCCCCCCAACCATCGTCTTTTTCAAAATTTCTAAGTCAAGCAGTCTTGTAAAACTGCGAGTATTTTTACTTCAATAATGGGCGACAGTTACTTCAAAAGTGGAGACCTTGTTTTTTTACATCACAAATGGGCGATGGTTACATCAAAAGTGGAGGCCTCATTTTACTTCAAAAGTGGGCGACGGTTACTTCAAAAGTGGTGAGCTACTTCAAAAGTGAGCGCTTTTTACTTCAAAAGTGGTGAGCTACTTCAAAAGTGGTAATTTACTTCTCAGGCAATCCCTCATTGAATTTGAACCCCCCTCATTGGACATTTTTATTGCCTTTCAGTGTCTTCCAAAATTAGTACAAACTCAGATAGACTCGAAACTTTTTACATTTTTGAATTGATGTATATTTATTTAGTTACATCTCCAATATGTTTGCCTTGCAATGAGGCAAATTCCCACAGATTAAATACTTTACTTCAAAGATAATATGAAGAGCATCGAAAGAATATGAAGCATTTTCATTGCAGTGCCTACAGTTTGTTTTATTTTTCAAATTAAAAATTAATTTATTTGTAAAAATAGGCGCTTTCTACATTTCTGTGTGTAAAAAGACAACCGAAATTCTTTCCATGTTTGCTCACTCTTTTCAGAAGAAAAAACTGATTTGAAAAAAAGAATCAATTTATTTTGTGTGGCCAAATAAACGACTAACAAACTGTGTAATGAATATATCACACAGACTACTTTTCCTATAGGCTGGACTCGCAATTACGACGACTAATGAATGATAGAATTCTTATTATTTAACGCGAAGCTGTTATCGTCAGCAGCCGGTTTGAAAGATGAATGAACAAAGGGGTGGTCACTCTGACTGTCAGACGTAAGTAGTAGGAGAGCGATGGATCGTGTCCGATTGGACGGACTACGGCCTGGACCTCGGGAGTGAACCAGCTACGTTATGTTTGTTGCTATGGTAGTTAGCGCGATCGGTCATCTTGTGACCCAATCCTAAAGTGATACCTGGTCTTATTGAGCATGCGTACCGCGTTGTTATGGTTACAGGTGTTTCTGTCGTCCATTTTGTATACTGGAGGCCACATCTTGGGTTCTATAGTAGCACGTGGTTGTTATGTGCCCCAAAGGCCTACATTAGGACATTAGGACGGGTATGTTCTGGGGATGTGTTCTATTGTAAAGAGTAAATCTATAGACAAAAGTATTGTTACAGACCAGTAGTAGTGGAAGTAAAGAGTAGAAGCTATTCGTAGGACAGACAGTGTACAAATTAGCAGTAGTGGCCTTGGGGCTATGAAGAATTAGTGTGGTCTAGAAGCCAGGAAATGAAATGCGCTATGTGCCATAACTATCTTCAGATAGATATCCTCCGATAAGTATCCACCGAAATGTATCCACAAAAGTTATCCTCCAATAGTACATCACCATGTCATAGGTATCCTCAAATACCCGGATGAGCATAAGAGTCGTCACTCGTTCGAGCAATTGCTTTCTTACTGATTTGCTCGATTAGATTCGAGTCATTCGAGCAATGCCTGTTCCTGTTCGACTGTCTTTGGGTTTAAAAATCATAGAGGCCTGGGCTACACAGACGGAAGATAACTTTGTATGGGAAGGTCCAGATTACGGGAGATGAAACAATGTGAATGAAGGAAGACAGAGGTATGAACCAGAGACCTTTAGAACTAGATGGACTGCTATCATTAGAGAAGCTATAATAGAGTCTGTAATTGGTAGAAGCCGAGGCTTTAGAGGCCACTAAATAGCTGTCGGGTTGTTTGTGGTAATTCTAGGAAGTAACCGAGAATTGGGGGATAATTAGATTTACTCTTATACAAGGGAACGGCCCTATTGCGGGAAAAAACAAGAATAATGGGGGAATCGGAGTACGTTTCGGTAGTTTTGGGATGTTTTGGGTGATTTGGCGTGATTGACAAGTCTATTTGGATTCAATTAGATTTACTCCTATTCAATCGAACACACCCAAAGAACTACCACCCTCCCCAATACAGGCCTTTGGACCTCCAGTAAACAAAATGGACGACGGAAACACGAGTCGCAATAACAATACGCGCTGCACATGCGCACTAAGATCACACATCACTACAGGAATGATGTCACAGGATGGCCACAAACGTGGGCTACCAAACATGACGTAGGTGGTCACGTGGCTATGACGTCACTTCCGCGGTCCGGTGTGAGATCCGGCCCATCGGGCACGATACATCGCTCTCCTACAATTGACGTAACGACTGACTGAGTACAGTTCATTCATAGCATTCATGTGACGTTTTAAATCAAATTAAATTCTCAGAAACTTGTAGGTAATAAGAGAGTTATGTATACACTACCTCCTTTCATGTATGAGGACCCAACAATCATTTGTAACTCGTGGGCCACCTGATTGACTACCCGAGTCCATGAGCTGCCAATTAGCTTGTTGGATAATTAGGCGTCTACTGGACCACCAACCTGCAAGCCTAACCAGTCGGTTGCCTTAGTTCAAAATCACCCTCCTCATATTGCAATATATAATTTTGCAAAATGTCATTGCGCGGACACTGGAAAAAACATTGCATTTAGCGTGAGTTGTATGACAATCATAATTTCAAATTACTTTCAAATGATATTCTCTGGACTTTGTGCATAATACTATGTTTGAAACAGTAGTGTTTGCAGATGTTTTGTGCATTATTAGCTTATAATAATCACACCTTGATTATTTATTTATGTTTTATCTTGTTTAACAGCCACATTCCTGTAAACACAGACAGGCTGCTCTGTAATACATTAATTTAGTTATCTTTCAAACAGCGTGTTCTTGATTGTTATCGTTATAAGAAACATGGCTGTCATATTCAAATGTGCTAAACGCTTTGGGGTTGCAAATGGGATTATCAGCTACACTTTAACTCGAGGGATGGGTTTATGACTGCCAGCAGATCAAAGAACTGTATACTCTTTATTCGTTGCGGCACTGAATCAAAAAAAACTGGACACAGTTACATATACACGTTATTCGGTTAGCGAAAGATGTAAGGGCGTTGAAGTTGAATCTTTTGATATATTATTGAGAACTACGCTTTTATTTATCTTGAGAAGAAGCCGTGCATATTTTGTTTTAAATTTCCATACACATGTGATTCTTCTATGATATCCGATCTGCTTGCATCTGATTGGTCACGATGAGTTTTTCATAACTTGGGGATGTTTTTCCAATAGTACAGTCGACGTGCACTGGTCGTAATCCACGCGCGGGCAGTGATGTCTACGCATGCCTTTAGCAGGTAATGAAAATCATCAGCAGCAAAATTTTAAATAACGAAGCACCGGGTTGTACCCGGTGCTTCATTAATTAAATTTTTGACGATTATTCCTGTAATTAGTGTTTGCCATCTAATATTATTGCATGCGTGGAAATATTGCCCACCCCGTGGGAAATGACCAGTCCAAGGCGGCAGTTCTGTATCATATGAATGTTTCTGTCTTTTGTCCTTTGCACACATGCCTGTCAAAACGTTGTTTGTGACGGTGCAACTAATTTATTCCCTTATTACCCCAAAAATAGCATTCGTAATTGCCCACTGAAAAGTGGGTAGGTGTTGAAACTGAGCAGGGTTACATTATTATAATACTGATAAATCAATTCAGAAATTAGTATTCATCTTGGATGATCCAGGCTGATCATGCATTCTGGTCCACTCTTGAGTTTTCAAAACTGCGTGTCATTTTCACAGAAGCTGAATACATAAAATGCACCGTTTGTTATTTCCATGGCATAAATGGATGAGAGTTCGACTGCCTCGGGATACATTATAGCATAAGCAACAACTCTAAATTTAATTATAAGATTGCGGTGGGGGACTGTCGCTTTCTCGGAATATAAATCTTGGATGGGCGTATTATGCTGTGTGAAGTGCGGATCACCACTTCAAATAACGAAATACGCGCATCCTATATTCATACTCAGACAAAATGACAAATAATTCATTTTAATTCTTATACTGGGAAGGGCTTCTCCAAGCTCACGAAACTCTCTGGGAGCAGTCAAAAGTTATGGCAAAATTTCATTTCTGTCCTTGGTTCCGTATGATATTTGACAACAATTTTCTGTAGATGACTCATATTCCTCTATGTTAAGATAAAAGTTCTTTTATAACAGGTTTTTGGTAATTTTTCGAACAATCGCTCTTCATCCCAAATTTTTGCGAAAAAATGGAAGGTGTAAAACATCCAAACCGTGCAATACAGTGATAAGCGTACACAAAGGGTTGCATGCCTACGGCACACAACTCATATCGAAGGGTGACTACTCCAATATTATTCCAGTTCACTCTCAGTAGATACTTTGATCAGCTTATGCACAAACAGAGTAAAACCATCCGGTCGAATTTTGCTGGGTCTTGCGGTTCGGTTTTCTGGTTTACCTTTTACTTATTGTCATCGTCGAAATGATTTAGACAAAAAGTTGAAGAGCTAATATTATCAAACGCAAATGATTTGATTACAAATGTATGAAAACCTGGAACATTCGTCGAGATTGGAGGTTGAAACTCTAAAATTAAGTATATCTAATATTGGACAGGTCACCTTTCGGTATGAGTTGTGTTCCGCAGGCATTTAACCACCCAATTAGAGCTGGCGGTTTTGAGTCCTCAAATTCGGTTCCGGTTCGGTTTCAAGAAAGAGTTCAGTTCAGTTTTTATATGTGTAAAAATATTTAGTGAACAACACTTCAGGCTCCGCAATAGTTTTTACGACACCACGCTCCACAAAAAAATCCTGTCTGTAAGTATATCAATTTGGCTAAGCCTAACTTCCCTTTAATCATTCTTACAGGTTCTAGGGGATCAGCTGTCGAGCCTATTGAGTCAGAAAAAAACGAAATTCGGGTAACAACTACATGTAATACAGTTTGTCTACTCTGTGTTATGTTCTGGGTGTCACATTTTCTCCCTTATTGACTCGTCCGGTGGACGAGTCAATAAGAGAGGAATGTGACAGTAAGCACCCCTTTGCCCCATAGACAAAGTGATGAGAGTCCACATGAGTCCAGTTCCCTCCCAGAAAGATAGTTTGATCAGTTTATGTACAAACAAAGTAAAACCACTCGGTTCGTTTTTGCTGGGCCTTGCGGTTCGGTTTTTCGGTTTATTTTGTCGTAACATGTAGCTCGGTTGGGTATTTTTCAATGGATGTAACGCCCATGTAACCTAAACAGTTGTTTGGGGGTTATTTCCAGGTTGAGGTGGGCGGTTTTGATTCTTCAGATTCAGTTTTGGTTAGGTTTCAGGAAAAAAACCTTGGTTTTGGTTCAGTTTTTCTTTGTGTAAAAACATATAGTAAACAACAGTGCAGGCTCGGCAATAGGTTTTACGACACCAGTCACTACAAAAAAAATCCTGTCTGTAAGTATCTCAATTTGGTTCAGCATAAGTTCCCTTTAATCATTCTTTCGGGTTCTAGGGGATCAGTTGCAAAGCCTATTGAGCCTGTGGACGAGTCAATAAGGGAGTAAATGTGACAATCAGAACACGATGTATTCGCCTCTTTGTCCGATAAACAAAGTGACGTGAGTCCACATGGGCCACTAGTCCAGTTCAATCTCAGTTTGATACTTTGATGAGCTTATGCACAAACACAGTAAAACCGTTTTGCTGGGTCTTTCGGTTCGGTTTTCTGGTTTACCGCAAAAACCGGAATTGAACCGGAAAACCGAAAAACGCCCAGCGTCACTCAAGACTCATATTCAGTCACCGGACCCTTGTATTTCTCTTTGTATTCTCGTTGTTACTAACTTATTCCAAATTAGCATGGAGAGGAAGGTCAGACTCTTTTAATCTTAAGATGTGAACGAAGGTTTCCTCGTACGACTTGACTCTTGCACAGATAGTCCAGGCACATTAGACATAAAAATGAGAAAGTAAGGAAAAAAATCGGAGAAAGCTGATTTTTTTATATGTTTCCGGGACACACATTGCGGATAAAGTGTGAAAAGTCCCCGCGAATCCGAGTTGAGCTTTTTTAGTTATAGCGTTTTTTTGATGAAAAAAAAAATTTTTTAAAAAAATTCGACTCAGCTCCATATTTCTCATTCTTATTCGCCTTAGTAGGGTGAGAATCATAAATATCGTGCTGAATTATATTGAGAATACCAATCCTCACACTCAATGGTGAAATATTCACGAAAATGTACAAAATTACGAAAAAACATTTATTGTTTTCATACACACAACGTCCATTAAATCAAATCTACGACTACTTTGGGAGTTAAATTATATATCAAAAATTGCAGAAAAGCAGTGGCTTTATAATGATATATAACAATAGTCATTTATTCCATAATGAACTGGTGAAACGTGTGAAATATTAACCATACCCCCTAAACTCAAATTCAAACGGCATCGACTTTTCTCATTCAAATACCGTATTATAGCATCATTGTTTCAATTTCCATGTTCGATTAAATCACATAAATCATATCAAAGCAGTGGAGATTGTGTCTTCGTCAGATAAGTTGACAAAAGTTTTCGTTAGACTCGGCGGCTTCCATATGATTATGTCATATTTAGGGGCAATTGGTTCGATCATGGCTGGTAGCGGCTTGGATGAACTTTGGGGGACTGTTTATGCTGGTGGGTCAATCCATCATTTGATCAGTGGTCATGCATATTCAAGAGCAGTTCGTGCCCATTTGCTAACACAAATTGCCATTACAAAACTTGTGTTTGAAGAAAGCCGAACACTAGATAACATAGACTGCACAGAAGTCAATGAAATATTCTGTGGACTTGCCAGAGGTGACTGTACAACAGCTGACGCTGTCAATCAAGAAAGTGTCAACCATCTACTGTCAAAATTACACAAACTGCTCTAGAATACGTCCGTAGGACGCACATGAAAGCTTTGGGTACAATACTACGAGCAAATAGGTCTTCTCCAGTTGTTCTTGAGAGCAGAGCGCACAGGCGACTGGGAACTCCACACATATTGTGTTCGCAATATGATTCCAGTATTTCACGCAGGTGGTCATTTTGCATACGCAAAAAGTTCTCATCTCTATTTGCAGCAGATGAATGAGCTAACAGAAATAATGCAACAGGATGATTTGAAGTTGTTCACTGAGAAAGGTTACTTTACCATAAGGCGCTCAGATAAATTCTGGGACGGGATATATTCTGATCAGACCATAGAGCAGTGTTTAATGAGAATGTTCAAGCTCCCTGGTGGTCTCACACATGGCAGGGGAATAACCGATAGCACTGTTGCGAAATGGGTACATGGACTACCTCTTTGCCTTCCGACATGTAATGCTCTCGAAAATTTTGTTCATGTTCACACTGGTCATGGCGAACAACATCGGGATCTCCGTCAAAGTTCACAATTGACTGATGCCAATGATATCACCAAATTATTGAACTGGCTCAGAGTGCATTCCCCCTTTCAGAATAGAGATCCACTACAATTAGTCTCTATAGCGACCGGGCTTGTGGCCGACGAAACTGTGAACTGTGACCAAGTTCGCAAAATTGGTGAATGTTGCGTATCGAATGTTGTAAGCAAAACGTTCAACAGCATCAAACTACGACGTGTTGACACTGTGAAGTCTTTCGCATCGGTGGCAAATAGCATCAAAGTCCGTGGAAGAAAGGTAGTGATTGACCCCACAATTCTGTTCAACCGCATCACATGTGTTATTCAGTCACAAGCAGAGATGGAAGAGTATCTCAAATATGATCTCGCCCCGAAACCACCAGCATTGTTTGATTCTGCTGGAATGAGGAAGACACAGAAAAGCACGCTCGGTAAGATCCTCAAAACATACAGTTCCGAGCAAACTAAAATCCCAGAACATTCGCTGTTTGTTGTAGATGGTGGATTTTTATTGAGGGCAGTTGTATGGCCTAAACAGTCGTCATATAAGGACATATGTACATCATATTCCAATTATCTAGTGAGACATTTTGGGGCGAACGTCGTGGTTGTTTTTGATGGTTATGCTTGTACAATGTCGACAAAGGGCATGGAACAAGCCCGTAGATCTAAAGACAGGTATTCCATTGATATCAATATCTCACCCGAGTTACCAGCCACCACACCCCAATCCGATTTCCTTGCAAATGCCAAGAACAAAACCCAACTGATCGATCTTCTAATGCAGGAGCTATCTGCTATCAATATTCAGTCCAAGCAGGCCGAGGCTGATGCTGATGTACTGATAGCCGAAACTGCACTTGACATCGCTCAAGATGACAACAATGTTGTCGTTGTGGGAACAGACACAGACTTGTTAGTCATTCTTACCTCTCGAGTTCAACCGGGATGTAATATTCACATGATGTATTCCATTACCCCAAACTTACTAGTTTCAGTTAGTGAAATAGCAACCAAAATGGGTGATCATAGAAGCAACCTCCTTGTAGCACATTCTATAAGTGGTTGTGACACTACTTCTGCACTCTTTCGAGTTGGTAAGAAGAAAGTATTCAGTACAATTGTCTCCGATGTTACTAGCGACTCACAACAGTATGTCAACACAATTTTGGCGGATGACAGTACACCAAGTGCAGTAGCCGCTGCCGGGGAACAACTTCTCCTGATCTTATACGGGAGTAAAACTGTTTCCTCTCTCGACCAATATAGATATGTCACTTACAAGCGTTATGTAGCAAAATCTAAACTGAATAAACCCATCGACCTAGCCTCACTCCCACCAAGCAGCGATGCTGCACAACAACATGTCTACAGATGTTATCTCCAGGTCCAACAATGGCTGGGCACTTCGCTTCCTCCGACGGATTGGGGGTGGTCGCTAGACAATGGACTTCTTGTACCGACTGCAGCCACAAAGCCATGTGCCCCCGATAACCTACTGAATCTGATCAGTTGTGGTTGCAAGAGTGCTTGTACAAAAAGGTGTGGGTGTAAGAAGGCAGGACTCTCTTGCTCAGGTTTGTGTAATTGCAGTTCGGATTCTTGTAACAACCACAGAAACACTGTCCTGTTGGAAATTTCTGAGTTCGATGAATAATATGTATATAGGTCATGTCATTTCTGTATATAGCGTTGATAATAGTCAATGTAACTTAATCCATGTTGATTGATTTGTACATTCTGTAAATATTATTTATTGATTTTTGTACATTCTGTAAATATTATTTATTGATCTAATGCTGCCAGACACAGACGTGTCTGTTCGGTCCCAAGACCGAAAATAGTTGAGTTCTCATGCTGACGAATTTTATGCCAAAAGGGGAACTCGGCCAGAAGCAGAGGGGGTCTTCCATAATGTCTATTTTGTAAGCAATGATAAAAGTCTTCAAATGGTGGTGGATTTTTTATCGTCTGTCCAACTAACATCCCGTTCTGTACTACGACCCTTTGGGCAAATCCGTTAGGAAAATCGTCATTTTTTGCGTAAATCCGATACTTTTTTGTGAATTTTCAATAATTTTTCGCAGAAATTGTCACAGAATGCACATTTTCCTCTAGGTAAATGTATATTAGACATTATGTAGCTCGAAATACGCGTAAACAAAAAATACAGTTGGATCAATTCGAGGTTACAAAGTTCGTGCGATTTTTTTTGATTTTTTTCAAACGCGTTTTCGAAAAAAGGCTGTAGATAAAAAAGCTCAACTGGGATTTTAGGGGACTTTTGTCTAATCGTTCAGTGACATGTACTCGACATTCCCTGAAAAAATCAGCTTTCTCCGATTTTTTTCCCTAGTGAAACCTAATGTTTTTGGGCTAAGACATGAACAGCCTTTAAAGTCGCGGAAAGTTTATATTTTAGCACTATTTTCAATAAATTTCCGCAAAGAGCCGACTGTAGTGTAGTCCCAAAAATAGATTCGCGTATTTTATTACTGCCATGTCATTAAGGCATATGGCCCACTACTGATATATATTGGTGTGTGAGGGCCCTTCTATGGCCGTGCCCCACCCCACCCAGTTCCAAATGTTTTGAACGTCCATGGTGTTTCGAAAGCACCATGTCTTCAACTGGCAAAGAGTAATTATTATTTAGAGTGGTTGGACCGTCCAGGCATCCGACAAAGTCCATCTTTGACAAAGAATAAAATTGCAAGCAAAAGGTCGCTTTGCGAGACAGAATGTTAATTTCTCTCTTAAAGCAATGGAAGTGTTCACACAAAAACTTTTAAGCCGAAAGTTGCAATGTTTCAACAAGGGAGTTGTCTCTCCTAGAGATTAGTCGTGTACTGAAATTAGCTCACTTAGTTTACATTTTAATTTCAGTTTAAATTTTAATAATTAATCGAATGGAACGCTGACGTAACTGAGACAGCGTATTAAAAACTACTTGTAAGAGATTGTATTTTTGGTTTGACTGTGTGTGGTAAACAGATTAAGTACAAATGTTTTGAAAACTGCTGATGTTTGTAGAACGTTGCCCGTGTCATGAAGATTATATTATGAAAATTAAACTTTATCACATTCTTAGACTTATCGTTCACCTCAAGATCTATTTTCTTTGTTACAATAGAAGATGTGGGAAATAAAATGTGAACTCGGGAGATCATTACTTGATGTCAAATTTTCTCGGACAGTTTTAGTCACAAAAATCCCCATTCAAATTTATTACTTTTTTGGTTATGCTTTCAAAACATGGCTTATCGCGCTTATGGCCCCCATTATAACGAGTCAAGCGCCCTATTTTCAGAACCCCATTTGCAGAACCCCACTTGCACCACCCCACTTTCGACAACCTTCTCTTACAACCAACTGGACGCAGACATCTCGTTATTTTAAGATGAGCCGTACGAGATGTCACTCTTTCGCGCGATTGCTCGATAGTTGATTTGCTTGATAAGATTCGAATCGTCAGAGCAGAGGATATTCCAATCAGTGCTCGATTAATTTTCTTGGTCTGTCGGGTGATCTGACACTTCCGTTTAATCTATTTAACAATTTACTCAACGCAGACGATATCAAAATTTATTATTTTAAATATCAGTTTTTCAAATTTTTCAAAACATTTCAACAAAACCATATCATGTGACCCCTCGTTGGAACGAGCTCGACGAGCTCGTTCCAACGAGGGGTCACATGATATGGTTTTGTTGAAATATTTTGAAAAATAATTTTTTTTCAACTGCTGAATTTGCATATTACGCGGGCGGATGGTGGCGATTCGTTGGGTAAAGGGTTAAGATCATTGCTAGTCAAGCTGGTGACCTAAGAAAAGTTCGTTTTGGTAATTTTGGAAGTTGCCGGGGCGTTTCCTGATAGATACATTTGTATACTCTCGGTTCTATAGTATGCCTTCGGCCCCCGTGGTAACCATGTTCCATCGTAGAAACGAAAATGGCGACCTCCAGTAAACAAAATGAACGACGAAAAAACTTTATCCTAACAACACGCACTGCGAGTGCGCACTACTACCATGTCGACACATCAGGCTTGCCCGTACGCTACCATGGGTGTGTTCTATCGACCACCGTCATCTCGTAACTTCTACTGGGATCTGATCGACGAATCAATATCTGAAGCACGAAACAATTTGGCAATCAAGTGCATTCTAGTTGGCGACTTCAATGCTAATTGTATACCAACAACACATCCAAAAATTAGTCAGTTAGAAACAAAGCATACCATCACACAGATCATCAAAGAGCCAACAAGAGTTACTGAAAATTCAAGTAGTCTCATTGACCTGATGTTGACCACATGTCCAGACTTTATATCTAGTGTAGAAGTCATTCCCCCATTTTGCAGTGACCACCACGCGATATCGGCCAGTGTCACATGTTTGAAATCACATTTCACCCCGTATAGTAGGGTCGTCTGGGACTTCAAAAATATGGATGCAGATGGTATATCGCAGACATTTTCTGATACAAACTGGGACGAGTTTTTTAGATCGGAGAGTGTTGATACAATTACCGAAAGTATTACTACTTTCATCATGGAATCAGCCCAAAAATTTATTTCATCAAAGTCAATACTAGTGCGCCCGAATGACAAGCCGTGGATGACTACTGCTGTACGAAGGCAAATACGATATCGAAATAGGGCTCACGGTAAAGCTAAAAGAACAAATAACCCAGAACACTGGCAGGAGTTTAGAAGAATAAGAAATAATACTATAACATGTGTGAAAGAAGCAAAAAGAAACTACGACCTCAAGTTAGAGACATTTGTATCCACAAAAAACCCATCTTCTAAGCAATGGTGGAAGAGTTTAAAGCATTTTTCGCAACAACAGTCAAATACTAGTGACATTTTTCCTCCACTGCTTGAAAGTGGGGAAGTTATAAGTGCCCCAGCTGACATTGCTACTATATTTAATGATTATTTCGCAAGCCAGTGCACAGTACCTAATGATGGAGAATTGCCAAGCCTTGTACGTTTGGATGGTTATATCGACAGTGTTGAAACTAATCCTTCAGAGGTTGAATTATTATTGTCTAAGTTAGACACGTCCAAGGCTTGTGGTCCCGACAAAATTAGTAATAAGATCTTAAAATGTTTCTCGAGTGAGTTATCATATCCACTTTCTCGTCTATTTAACATATCCTTATCGACAGGAATATTTCCACAGAAATGGAAAATGGCAAGTGTCATACCAATTCATAAAAAATTATCACCCAACAATAAAGAAAACTATCGGCCAGTATCACTGACATGTTGCATAAGTAAAGTTCTTGAAAAAATAGTTTTCAATCATGTCTATTCATTTCTTACAAACGATAATCGCCTGTCTGACCTGCAGTCAGGCTTCAGGCCGGGGGATAGTACAGTCAATCAACTTATCTACCTTGACAATTTTATTAAATCTTCTCTTGATGAGGGTAAAGAAGTTAGGTTTGTATTCTGTGATATCAGTAAAGCCTTCGACAGAGTCTGGCATAGTGGTCTAATACATAAACTAGATGCGATTGGTATTAGGGGCAGTTTGTTATCTTGGTTCCAAAACTACTTAACTGATCGTTCACAGTTAGTCGTAATAAATGGCACCAGCTCAAAACTAAATCACATACTTGCTGGTGTCCCTCAGGGTTCAGTTCTTGGCCCACTTTTATTCAATATCTATATAAATGATATAGTGGACAATATCCAGTCGAACATTAGGTTATACGCAGATGACACTTCAATATATTTAATTGTAGAAGATGCAACTCAGGCCGCAAATCTTTTAAATACAGATCTCGAGTGTATAGGTCTCTGGGCGAAAACGTGGAAGGTCAATTTTAACCCAGAGAAAACAGTGGCGCTTAGTTTTACGAGGAAATGCAATCCCCTCCCAAAGCCAGCTCTCTATTTTAGAGACACTCCCGTATTATTTGAAAGCATAGATTCTACGATATGTGACACAGAAATGCTTTTATATGGCAGTACTATGCTGTCAGATATAGAAAACAGGAATATTGCCATTGCTACACAGAACTTCATTCTTAAAACAGGAAGGTTTCGCTAAAAGCGCAATTCTCAATAGATCTTCGAAGACTGTTGAGTATAATTTCCCACCTTGGTCATTATAATAATAAATATTATTATCACTATTCATGTTCCTCTATATTGTTATCGCTTTCCAAACATAGCTCGTGGTCCTTTTGGGAGTGACATCGTAGAAGTCACACCCAGAGGTGACCATGAGCTCAGATTGAGATCGTGAAAAAGTAAAACTCCGGACATCATAAACTGGACAAGGTGTGAAAGTACCAAACTCTGGTCTGTTTGTTTTGCTGTATTATATTGTATTTGTCTTGTTTCGTCGAGACAACATCGAAATAACCTATACACCTGCTGAGATAGTGAATCAGTTATCATACGTAAAACGTTTGAAGTAATGTTCAAGACGTTCAGATTCAATACCAAACCTTGCTGATGCCAGCGATTGACTCTATTCAATTTTCACACTTGTTCATGCACCATCGTTTGTAAATCAAAGAAGTATTTTTATGTAACGGTAAGGTATTTATATAGGCTTATAGCCTGTTTACCGAACCATTTCAAGAGAATAAAATATTGTTTAAAAAAACCATGACAAACCCTGTGACACTCAATGACCGCCGCGACATGACGTCATTTACAGGCAGTGCCAGGATACGGCAAGCTGGGGAAGCTCTACCTGTCTTGATACCCACAAAGCCTACTGGGTAGTCATGACCGCCAAGGGTCATGAAGGACAGTTGTAGTCTATAACTGTCGAGCGCGGCAAAGTGCTAGCGTACTTCAAGTATTCAGAGCGAGCAGGTAAAGGGTGGGGAAATGGGACCAGGCGTTAAAAAGTAACCCAAATCAACTGGGTTGAGTGAATATGAAGAAGGTCCATATTTACTCGACACAGTTGATTTGGGTTGATTTTTAACCCGACTGATGTTAGAGTGTATTTCGGCACTTTTAAAATGTGATGATACGCCACAGTATTGTCCACAAATTCTCTTGTATACTTTTCAACAACGGCATGTTTGGGGTTCAACCGTACTATTGTAAGATATCGCTCTGTCGCCGGTATGTCCCTAAGTTCCGAAAACACATTAGCGAAATTTTGCGTTTAAAATTAAAATACCGAATGGGATTACATACCATATTGCATGAGAACTCACATTAATGAATTACATTAGGACTCTTCGATTTGAAGAGTAAAAGAGGTTCCAGGGTTAAAAAGTTTGTAAAACTAATTAGAAAAATTCCAAAAACTGTTTTATTGGTAAAGGATACTTAACAAATATTTGAATTGAAGGATTAACGTTTAATATGGAAAATCTCCATTGTTTCTGCCTATTGGAGAAGTAATCGCTATATTGGAACATTTATCTAGCAAAACTAGCATGTGACAGCTACACGTTGCACAGCAACGACGATCAATGTAAACTTTAGCAAGATCAACAAAACGATATAACAATAAAGCCATATGTACTTCTAAGACATGTATAGTCACTGTCGTCTAGAAGTATCAATTCCAGCGAAGTGGTCAAATTAAGTTGGCAATTGCGTACATCACCCTTCTTAAACTTCCAACGGACACCAAAATTATTTTTGACAGACTTTGGCTTAATATGGCCGTTCATGGGTCTGACTGTCAAGAATTGTTCATATTAAAATCTAGTTAGAATTCTTTTCATCTATATCAATTATTGTAATGCGCTTTCCGCAGGGATCTGACTTCTAAATTATAACCTGGTAAATGTGTATACATTGTGTAAGGTGCTTCGATCGTCACTCGCGGAAGTCAAACGACGTGTCACTGTGGAAGTGATCGTGCATGTACCTATGTCCGTGTCTGCATATTTGTGGACTGAAGACAATGGGATTTTGTGAACTGATGTGGACTGGAGTGGACTGATGTGGAATAATGAAGACTGATATTAAATTACTCCTAGCTGCTAGATAGCCGATAGCCTCCACCCCTAAACCATTATCAGTAGAGCTCCGACTGTCTCCAAGAGGATAACAAGTGGTCCCATTTCCCAGGGTATTCTCATTTTGCAGTGATCTCAAAATAAGAAGAAATGTTGAATTACTCAAACTTTATTGAGTTCTTTGTACAAAATTGCGGTA
Source organism: Pictodentalium vernedei (assembly GCA_031216915.1). Lineage (NCBI taxonomy): Eukaryota > Metazoa > Mollusca > Scaphopoda > Dentaliida > Dentaliidae > Pictodentalium > Pictodentalium vernedei. Next base: position 338,592,032 of record CM062296.1, read on the forward strand.
CAGTTTAACATTGTGTTAAACTTTGCTTTGCTCGTATTCCCCGGCCTTCGTTCTATCCTCTTCAGTTCAATCTTCGTTCTCTTTAATCTCCTTTATATTGAGTTCTGTTACAACCAGTAGTGTATAAATTTACCAGTAATGTCGAAATCGACCAGTAATGTCGAAAAAATTAACCAGTAATGTCGAAATCAACCAGTAATGTCGAAAAAAATCTACCAGTAATGTAAAAATCCGTAATGTCGAAAAATTAACCAGTAGTGTCAAAAAGTGACGACCAAAATGAGGAGCACTAACACTTGCCGACGGGGAAGGGGGGGGGGGGGTATAGCCACCCCCCCCTCCCGATGACACCCCTGGTCGTGTGCTTTAATGACTGACTATTATAATGTCAGTCACTGTCCGATATTTGCTACATGTCTATCATCTAGTTCTACCAATTTGCTACCTGTCATTTTACCTACATCCATCAATCAGTCAGTCTGCGTCACCCGCATGTACCCGCATGTACGTGGGGAGCACTATTAGCTCAATAGAGAAATTGCCTCGCAATTCAATTTGATGAATATCCGGGTTCTATACCTGACGAGGTCAGTTAAGTTGTGCCCTTGGGAATGACACTTTATCCCAGGTGCACGTTGACTTCGTGTGCCAAGCCACATGCCGAAATGACACGTGTTTGGTACGCGTGCTTTAAACTAAGTGTCGTAAACGAAATCAATCAATCAATCAACCAACCAATCAATCTTTGTATGTAGGTCTGCCTGTCTTTCCGTCATTCAGTTGTCTATCCACGTCTAGGGGTTATTTTTCACACGCCACATTGCTATCTGTCTGTCTGGATTTCTGTCCGTCTGCCTGGATGCTGCTAACCTGCCTGCCTACACACTTGCCAGCCTACATGTGTGACTGTATGTCTATCTGTGCGAGCGCTAAATACTAGACTAAATATTTCAGCGTCGTATCAATTCATTATCTATCCAGAGAGAGAGAGAGAGGGGGGAAGGAGTGAGAGAGACAGAGAGGGAGAGAGAGGGAGAGAGAGACAGAGAGAGAGAGTTGGACAAAGACAGGGGGAAAAGGGATAGGAAGAGAGCGATAGAGAGGGAAAGAAGGGGAGAGAGAGAAGGAGAGATAGAGGTAGGGGCAAAGGCAGAGGGATAGATAGATAGATAGATAGATAGATAGATAGATAGATAGATAGATAGATAGATATAGATAGATAGATAGATAGATAGATAGATAGATAGATAGATAGATAGATAGATATAGATAGATAGATAGATAGATAGATAGATAGATAGATAGATAGATAGATAGATAGATAGATACATGGATGGATGGATGGATGGATGGATGGGTGGATGGATGGATGGATGGATGGACGGACGGACGGACGGACGGACGGACGGACGGACGGACGGACGGACGGACGGACGGACGGACGGACGGGCGGGCGGGCGGGCGGGCGGGTGGGGGTGCGGGCTGGCGGGCGGGCAAGCAGACAGACAGACAGACAGACAGACAGACAGACAGACAGACAGACAGACAGATAGATAGATAGATAGATATTTTTCAAAACAAAGGAGCACGGGCGCAGGTCGGGAAATCGATTTCTGTTGTAAATTATTTCTATGGAATTCAATGTTGTTTTAATATTTTTGAAGTTATATGACTTTATGACAAAATGAACTCATCTCAGAAGTTCTTTCACAAGAATGTTTCGAAGACTGGGATTTTTCTTATAAGCTATGATGCATCGTTTGTTAATGGCTTCTGGCAGTTTTGTGTTTAATTCCGTAAAGTTGTTTTTGAAAATTTTTGCAATTTCGACATTGCGTCGATTATAAACCAAAGGAAAACAAATAATTTTATTTGGCAACCCAGAGTACTCTCTATTGAGTCCGTATGGGAGATAGGTCCTGAGCTTACCAATCCAATAGTTTTCACGCTCAAGTCGTTTGTCTGTTGTGGTTTCATCATCGTCCAAAAACGGAATTTGCTCAATGGGTTGGAAACTAAAATGTGACTTAATGTCATGACCCGGGAGGTTAAAGTGGTCTGAGACAGCCTTTCCTGAATCTAAACGGATATTTGATAAATGGTTTTGCATTCTGACGCGCAGAGGGTTTTTCGTCTGGCCGACATATTGGATATGGCATAATTTACATGTGATTAAATAAATGATGTTTTCAGAATCACAGTTGAAGCTGTTTTTAACTTGGTAAAACATACGGGTTTGTTCGCTAAAGAATGTTTTACCGGTATTCATGTAGTTCATACGATGTATGTAACAAATTTTGCGTTGACATAGATTTACTGATCCATTTCCCAGAACTGGGCGGTTATGCCGAATTTTCGTGGGGTGCGTTGGCTCAGAATCCCGAATGGGTGTCTCTATCTCACGGATTGTATCAGATTTAATTTTTCGCAAAAGTCGTTTTGAGTAACCGCGTTGAACAAGTGTTTTGAAAAGAATTGAACATGCGTGATTGAGGTCGCTTCTGTTCGTACAATTTCTATGGAATCGAATGATTTGAGATTTTACCAACCCATTGAATAGTTTGGGTGGGTGGTAAGAAGCTCTATGGAGAAGTTGGTGAGAATCGGTCGGTTTAAAAAAGACTTTTGTGTCTAGTACGTTGCTATGCCGGAACTGAGGGCCCTTGAATATAGTCACATCCAGAAAATCAATGGTATTTTCTGAAATGCAGGGCTGTAATTTAATGGATTCATCGTGGTTGTTCAGGATCTCCAAGAAATCGTTGAAGTCATCACGGCCATGGGGCCATATGATAAAAATGTCGTCTTGGAACCTATGATAACATAATGGCTGTTTTCTTGCTTTAGCAAGAGCACCTCTTTCCCATTCTGCAACAAAAATATTAGCAAAATTTGGACTGAATTTTTTACCCATACTACATCCACTTACTTGGAGGTAAAATTTATTGTTAAATTCAAAGTCGTTACCTTTCAATGATAAGGGATAGGGGGCAAGGGAAGAGGGACATGGGATAGAAAGAGAGGGGAGATAGATAGAGAGAAAGAGGAGAGAGAGAGAGAGAGAGAGAGAGCAAACAGGATGGGATATGTTGTGCATATGAAAGAGGGAAATAATTGTTAAACATAAAATTCCATATTTACTGGGGTAAATGTGTTTAAACTTGCGCGAAAATGGTTAAAAGTCGATAAATATAGGCAAAAGTACAATTTGAGCAACCCGAAAAAATATTGAAATTTTTGCGAAAAATCGTCATTTTGGTCGTCACTTTTTGACACTACTGGTTAATTTTTCGACATTACGGATTTTTACATTACTGGTCGATTTTTTCGACATTACTGGTTTATTTCGACATTACTGGTTAATTTTTTCGACATTACCGGTCGATTTCGACATTACTGGTAAATTTATACACTACTGGTTGTAACAAGTTCTCGTAGATCTTTGTTCTCTTCAATCTTCTTTTCAATCTTCTCCATCTTCTTTGCATTTCGTTCTCTTCAGTCTGCTGCGATCTTCGCGCTGTTCAGTTCTGTCCGGTCTTCGTTTGTCTTAGTTCTCTTCCTACACTCTTGACTCCAACATCATTTTACCCGTAACTTCCAACTTCGTTCATTCCATCTTCTTCGATCATTGTTATCTTTCTTCTCTTTGGTCTTCTTGGTTCTGTACCTTGATCGTTACTGACTGTAAAGCTTTGCAGTAGAATATTCTGTATCTCTGAAGTGTCTGGTTGAATTGAAGAACCTTCACATATTCAGTCATGATTCTAGTATCTCAACATGTCTCCCTCAGATCTAAGGCAGTACATTCGTTCATTAAAGGTGGTGGCTCAGTGATTAGAGCACTGGACTTTAAACCGAAAGATCCACGGGTCGAGTTTAACCAGCGATAACTGCGTTGTGTTCTTGGGCAAGGTACTTGATCATGTTTGCCCACGATTAGGCACGGTGGCACTGTGTACAAAGACATATTGCACGTCGATGGTGCATTTGCCTTCAACCAATGCTGACCCTCCTTCTGCAGAGTTAGTTCGGATGTAGTCTTATAGTTGATCTCTGCATACTCCGACTTTCTCGACCCGTGAAACTGTCAGATACGAGGTGATCTTGACTGTCGAAAGTGTTGTTGCTGTGCAGGGTAGCATCACTAAATTCACCGTCTGGGGATCTCATTTTGCAGATGACAGTCTGCTTATTTTCTGGCTTGTTGAGGGGCGCCACATTTTCGTCTGGATTGTAGTCTTACATATCGATTCGCCCTTTCTATTTATTAATCGTGTACTTTCTTGCGAGATTGGATTTGATTCTTGGATGTATGTAACATGCACAGTCGGTCAAACAAATGAAGTCCGATTCGCGTGGTTGGGCCAAAATGACCAATTTGGAGTAGAGTACGTGTTACTCGAATAAGAAGTTGCATCACATCTACATGTATATTTTATTTATCCACAAATAAATTGTCAAGAGGTCTTGAATTTCTAAACTATAATCCCGGACGACTTATATTCCAACTACACCATCAAGGCATGCCCTAGACGAAGGCATTCCTTAATGATGTAGTAACAATATTTTTCAGTCAGGACTTGAGCCAATACCGTCGGGACAAATCAGGTTTACACCCGTCAATCTGGCATCTTTGCAAAGCCCCTGGGTTAGATTATATGCTGTTGAGAAGATTATTTTGTTTGGGAATTTCAAGTGAACAGCTTTCGATCATGCCCGCACACAATCTGTCAAAATAAAGAGTCACTTGGTTTGAAATATATGGTTGCGTGAACCACACTGATGTAATGAGTCAGTAGCACCATTGACAATAAACAATGAATTTTTCGATCCGCCTCTCACAACAAAATAGCTCGAGAATAAATGCATTCCTGTTCACTCTCAAGACATTTGGCATTTGACATAGGTCTCGTGAACTCACCCCCTGTTACTGAAATCCCACCACTTTACCTATGTTTTTTCGTTTTTATTTTCGTGAAGTTCATACACAGAACGACACACGCGTGTGAATGGGTTAATCGATATGGCACGAGTGTCAGCGCGGAAGGATAGAACGAGAGGCCAAAGGCCTCGAGCTTTATCCTTCCGCGATGGCACAAGTGCCATATCGATTAACCCATTCACACATGCGTGTCGTTCTTTGTTTATTACACGCCTTCACGTCTATAAAAAAATATTAGAAGGAAACTGAGCAATTCATTTGACAACTGTCAAGAAAAAGAACATATTTTATCGCCAACCAAATATGCGAGGGGAACCCGTGTTACTATTTCGTCCCTTGAGTTCCAATGTGTTCTACGTGCCTACTGGCACATAGAACACATTGGAACTCAGGGGACGATTTTCATTTTCCGCATGGTTTAGTGTTGATGTAGATGGGGATTACATAGAACAGGTGTGTAATAAAATGATATTCTTCAAACAGTATCATTTTCAGTACGAGATAGGTCATAACACAATGAAACGGCCGCAGATTGTCACACTGTTTAAATGAAGGGAGATAAATTAGGAATTCAAAGCGTCCGATAGCACTCCATCAGAGGCGCTATTTTTTACGAGCGTGCGTATATACTGTGGTCATATTCGACCTTTTCCAATGGAGAAAACTGACCTTTCGGGTGTGGAAACGAGTGAAAATAGGGTGATCAGAAGAATTGTGAAACAAGCTTATGTTTTTCATTCGTAGTTAGTACTTTCATTTTAATTGCTGATTTTCATTTTCTAATTGTCCTTTTTCCCCTTTTTATTTATTTCTTTTTTTTTTTTTTTTTTGGTGTCATTATAACTGATCGATATCTTCCCTTTATTTAACAATTTAACAACATCTTTATTTAATATCAAAGGTGCACTTTCATTCCACCTCAACAATACTATTTTCCATTCGACGTGGAATGCGTGGGGTATGTTCTAATATTGGCGTACGGTAATCTTCATTATCAAAAGCATTCGCTGAGTGTAAAATGCAGAAATTATATTAATCAGATCGAATTTACGATTGCAATTATATTTAAGAACCTTATATTATTATACGTTATTGTATCGTGTTTGAGTGCACGTGGCTTTGTATATCGAGCCCTCCTTTGTTGTAGCTTTCGCTATAAGTTAATCCCCTGGATGGAAACAAAAGAAAATGGAAATTGTTTATATTGTGGGACGAACCTGTGTTTTTTTATTCGTACTTGGTGTCTTCATATCATTTGTTGATTTATTCTTCAAACAGTTCTTTGTGGCATCATATCCAGAGAAAAACGGCCTCTATATGCAGCTTTTGTTGGCTTCAGAAAAGCCTTGACACAGTCCACCGACCATTTCTGTTTAACAAATTACATAAGTGCGTTGCAACTGGTAAGATACTTGAAATTGTACTGTCCTTGTACCTACTATCTTTCTAAAACTGCCAAGGGCCTATGTCCGCCTTTACTATCCAAAATCGGGGTTAGGCAAGTCCGCCTTTACTATCCAAAATCGGGGTTAGGCAAGGCTGTGCGATCTCCCCAACCCTGTTTAAAATATTTATAGATGACATTCGTGAAATCTTTACTAGAGAATGCGACCCTATAGTTGTGAACAATAAGTGCATAAGTCATCTTTTGTTTGCAGACGACTTAATTGTGTTTTCAAGTACGCCTAACGGGTTACAAACATGTTTAGAAAATTTAGAAATATACGCGTAGAATAACCATCTGAGGGTAAACACCGAGAAAACTAAGTGCTTAGTGTTTTCACCCAAAAAGATTCAAGGTTCCCCAGTTTTTACATTAGCTGACAAAACGTTGGAGATTTTACCAAGCTATTCTTATCTGGGTATAACGTTTTCCGCTAATAGGAAATTTGGAGAGACACAGAATGCTATAAAACTAAAAGGGATGAAAGCACTTTACAGTCTTTTCAATTCCTTTAAGAGTAAACACCCCCCGTCCACTGCTGTAATGTCCAAATTATTTGATCAATTAATAAAACCCATATTGCTGTATGGTAGTGAACTATGGGAAACAGAGTATCCACTTGCAAAGTGGAATAGACTTCCCACTGAGGCTGTACACATCAAGTTCAGTAAAATGATACTCGGTGTTAATAAAAATTCTTCCAGCCATGCCGTTCGAGCTGAAGTTGGCAGATTCCCACTTTCCCTCGAATCATCGTCAAAAAGTTCAAAAAAATCATGGCCAGGCTTCACTGTGCTACTCCAGGTACGTTGCTCCGTGATTTACTGGAAGAGCATAAATTAACCCTTTACCCAACGTAACGGCCAAAACCGGCCAGCGCTATTCTCAAAAATCGCCAATTAATTTTCATTATTTTTTTTCATTTTTTGTCTCAAAAACATAGGTTATGACCCCTCATTGGAACGAGCTCGTTCCAATGAGGGGTCATAACTTACGTATTTGAGACAAAAAATGAAAAAAAATAAGTTATTCAAGAATTTTTTTTGCAAGTGTCATCTGCTTTTCATGTTAGGTAAAGGGTTAAGGACAGAATATAGCGGATTCCGTCAAATGTTGGAAGGTTATAATATACCATCGGCTGCAATGCACGATAATAAATCCAGTAAATTACTTGAAAAATTTACAAATTATTACACACTCTATTTTATTGAATACCTTAACAATGACAATAAAAAGAACGGTAAAAATAAATTGCGTACTTATCGCACCTTCAAAAATGACATTAAATTCGAGCCCAATTTAGCTTACTCAAAAACAAGAGAAGCACAAAGTTTGTTTACGAGATTACGGATTAGTAATCATAATTTGGCAATTGAAAAGGGGAGACATGCACAGCCGCCAATACCTTTAGAAAATAGGATTTGCAATGCTTCTGATGTTTGTAAGGACGCCGGCGATGTGGAATCCGAGATGCATTTTGTCATGGACTGCCCGGCCTATACAAACATCAGGAGAAGTTGTTTACAATAATTAACAACGCAGACTTCTCAAAAGCAAGCAAACAAGATCGGTTTGAATTTATTATGAAAAATAATACGGCCTCATTATGTCACACCATCTGCAACACAATCCTGCTGTTCTTCAGGAAAAGAGACACAATAATTGCAAAATCGTAGGTCATTAAACTGACCTAGGATTTTGACTTTATATACTTATATGTATGATACATTAGCCTTATTTACTATACAAAAATAGCTGTTTCGTTTGTTATTTCTTTATTATAATCATATCCTATTTCTGTTAACTCTTTATGCAATCTGCCTCTATGTAGGTGTTATTTTGCTTGAATAAACTATTACTAACTATCTGATCAGTTTCTTCCCTTTATTTAGCAACATTTTTCTATTTATGATCAAATAGGCATACATTGTTCCGCCTTAAGAATACTATTTTCTAGTCGGCATTAAAGGCGTTGCGTGTGTTTCATTACTGGCGTAAAGAACTCTTCAATTATATATATACGTATGTATATGTGTGCAGGTTCATGCGTGCATTGTACCGCCTCCTCTTGGAGATCTTTCTGAAATCTAAAGTGGCTGGCTATGTGATATCAACAGTACACTGCAAATGGGTCCTTGTGCAACTTGTATGTCTATAGTTCGAAAAATACACCCAGATTTACCAAATTAGACGATGGGTAAACGGAAATTTAAAATATATGTGTATGGCAATCAAAACTATATGGGTTTGTTCTGCTGCTGTCGGGGGGAGGGTGCCTACGGCCACTGTCCAATCGACAGCGGTAGGACAAATCTGTATGTGAGAATTATACCTGTAACCGTCAATGGAATGAATACACTGGGAATGAGGTTTATCATTCGTTCCAGAGATATAGAGGAGCCCTCTTACTTGAATGGCCACTTCGTCAGAACGGGGTGTTCAATTAACTGGAGTGTGTTGTTGATGGGAGTGGGGTCATTTGTCGTCTTCTGATGATAAACTGAGCATTTATCCTGCTATATATTGTTTGACATAGCTCATTGAGCTCTATCGGACAAGATATGACAGATTAAGTGCCAGTAATGAGTAAGGGTGTCAAAAATGTCTTATTCAATGCCAATGTGGGAGTTTGCTGTTCGCCAGAGTAATAATTTGATGGCCCGAAATATTTTTCATTTAATTCACAGGAGTATATTCTATAGCCTATATGAAATTAGTGGCCCAAACTAGTACTTGAGATATGGTAAAATGATTGGTGTTTAGAATCTGTATTCGGATGGCGAGGTTGTTCATTTATTGGTTTAAACTATTATGTCCTGCTGTAGTATATGGCGACATGTGCAACACAATTTATATCATGTCAATGTTTTGTTCCCACCAATGGGCATACTGCCCACGGTGTATATATTCAATCAATGAATAAAATTATGAATATGAATATGAATATTATAGTAGGACGAAAAGTACAGCGTATCGCATCGATATTTTTAAAACTTTCAAAAACTATTTAACCCATTAATGCGTTGTTAAAAACATGAACAGATATAAAGAGTGGATGAATCAACTGAAAAAAAGATGTTTTACCTCGTGGATGAGGTTTACTCCATATATTTGATTGAAAAAATCTTCGTTCATTTTGTCGACTTCTTTCTTGTCAATCGAGCGCCATATCACTTCGAAAAACCTTTTCACTGAATAATATTTTTATGCGACTGTACTTTATTCAAGTTGTTAGAAACTGTATTAATGCCGTTTGAAACAAATGGGAGCAACGTTTAATTTCCTCTAAATTGCATAAACTTGGGTGTTTCGGTACACACCATACAACGTGGAAATCAGAGAAAGCTGACCGCGTTCTCTACGGAATTTTCACAGAATGAGAGATAATTGAACTGGTGGGTACGGGTCCATCATTTTCTCAGATTGCGGTATTCGACACAACATCATTTTTCAACCCAATATCGTTTTGTGGAATATCTGATCAACAGCTTTCTTTTATTTGTTTTTTGTGAAATTAATTTTAAATGTAATTTTATTAGATTGAAGTAAGAACTAGCATTTACCTATAAATATAAAATAAGCCAAGTCGTAGTAGTAAGCCGAAAAGTACAGTCGCTGTACTTCATTCAAATGGTCACAAACTGAATAAGGGTCGTTAGAAAAAGATGTTAGCAGTATTTATTTTGGTCAAATTGCCTAAAATTGGGGGTTTCAGTACACTCAAAACAAAGCGATATATAACTGAAATAATAATAGTTAAAATATTAAAGTTTGATTTCCTGTGCGTTGGGTAAACGATTAACTCGATACATAACAAAAAAACAGAAAACGGCACTTGCTTAAAACATTTCTTGAATGACTAAAATAGTTCATTTTTGCCTCAAAAACATTGTTCAACGATGGGTCATATTATCGCCATAAGCTAACATGAAAAGCAGACGACACTTGCAAAACAAATTCTTGAATAACTAATTTTTTTCATTTTTTTGTCTCAAAAACATAGGTTATGACCCCTCGTTGGAACGAGCTCGACGAGCTCGTTCCAACGAGGGGTCATAACGTATGTTTTTGAGACAAAAAATGAAAATATTTAAAAAATTAATTGGCGATTTTTGAGAATAGCGCTGGCCGGTTTTGGCCGTTACGTTGGGTAAAGGGTTAACTTAAAAAGCGATCAAATTGAAATGACGACTTTTGTGAAAAGTGCTGTCCGGTTATGGTCATGGTCGTTATAGTAGGAACAGGGTTAAGAAACGGCGTTTGTGTATCATTAACACCCACTATTATACTTCTTTACTAACACTAACACAATTCGTCATTGCTAAAATCCTCAAGAAAAGCGAATATCATAACAACGAATTCTGTAATGAGTTGTTTCGATTGATGCCCCCACCACCCCCAACGTGTGGTGCTAACCTTCTTTACCTCTGAATGCGTGGGTCTCTCATACCATAGGTCCTGGAATCGACCCTCGGTCGGGAAAGTTTTCAAGGTGTCTGAACACTCTCGTGGGAGCATCCGTTGTGGGGTTGATGCTATCAAAGTGTCGAATTGTCGGCGAGAAACGTAAAATGGTTATGCTCCTATGCGGAGAGAGACACATTCGGCACAGGTTAAAGATCCTTTGGTAGTATTTGAGAAGAGCGAGGTCACGAAGTTGCCGCTACCAATGCCATCCCACATACCCACACCGCAGGTTGAAGGGGCAAGATGCTCTCCAATCCTTGACAATTAATGAACTAAAAACAAGAAAAACAACATTTCCCAATCCAATCTCTTGAATGCTCGCAAACAAAAATTATCGTCTTGAAGAAAAATAACGAATGTGAACAATGAATCTGTTTCAGATTTATAAGGAAAATAAGTTATAATTTATTCCTTCTGTCCTATGGGATGTAGGATTAAATTGTTGCTTACACTTCTTTGATCACACTTGCTATCTGTGGTGCCGTTTAGTGGCGGCACTACGGGGTGGCATAGGGTGGGAGTGGCATTTGCTCATTGATTCAGATACCCACTCCGATGTCTACGGTATGTCAGTTAGGGTTTAATTCCGGAAACGTGAATTCCCAGGTTCCCGGTTCGGAAAGCCGGAGACGATACCCGGGAAATCCATAGCAGGGAACCGGGATCTAGCGTGGCACTGTTTGTGTGTTGAACTGAAATTTTCTGACTTGTAAACTGCCCCAACATAACTTTGTAGGATTTCGTCAGCCCTTCCACGCCTGAACTTTTTACAGTCCTGATTCCCGATGAACCTTTTTCACGAAATCACTGTCAAACTCGACCAGTTCTGGAGGATTCCCCTCTTCAACAGTAAGATCTTCACCCGCTTCAAAGTTCAAACTCGTCTTCATTTTAAGAATCATTAGTATCACTATTCACTACTTCCTTCAACATCACCCCCTCTTCACTGTCGTCACTAAACTCCTCTGCTTCAAGCAGAGGAGACGGGTGAGGGCAGTGAAGAAGGTGTTGATGTTCGAAGAGGTAATGGTGATAATACTTGTGATTCAAAAAATGAAGAGGAGATTGAAGCATGTTTGGGTTTTCAAACTTCTCTCAGGAACCCCAGGCCGGTGTGTGTGGGAGGTCAAGGGCTGGACAAAACGCGTTTTTGTTAACACTTTTTGCTCAACCTTAAAGTCATAATAGACACCCCACTGGAGATGAGACTGACTTGATATTTCATGATGTAACGATTGTGTATTAATCAACATTGATTAAAAATAGAATTATGAAAACTTCAAAATTAAATAACATCAAACCATCAGAGCTGGGTGTGAAATTAAATCCAATCTGAAACAATGACTACTGTTCAATGTACATATATCACTAATAAACAAGGTGATGTGCATCTGGCCTTTACAGAGGATGTGATGGTATGAAAGATTCAAAAGTTATTCATCTCTATGATACAGTGCTAACATGGCTATTGTCATTCCCCAAAACAACTGAATTTGTTTTTGACTAGACCTTGTTTAGTTTATCATTGTGAACGAGATTTCGATCTTTAATGGGTTCTGATTTTCAATTTTAAAATTAATTGCTGAGAACTTCATAATATACATTAAACTTTATCAATAATCGCTGAAGATTCTAGCAGAGTAATGAAAAAATGTTCAAATAAAGTGTTTTATATGAACCATTTGTTCTGATTCTATTGTCTGTTTGGTGACTGTTTTGAATGTGAGAACAGGCAAAGTCTTTACTGTGTCAACCTGTGTCAACAAGCATTCAGACCACTGAATACAGTCTCGTCATGTACTTGAACTAGACCCATCGGCAGTCAGAGATTCAGATATGATTTAGGTAAATAAAATAGTGTTTCCTATGCCTCAGGAATGATTGGTTTGGGGATTTGGGTTTAACGTAACTTCCAACAATCATGGATATGTCAAAATCTAACAAGTTTATCCACACATACATCTCAATATGCCAATGGAACAAATTCCTCAGAATTTTCAACATCAGTACATTGAGATGGTTATGTGAACAGTCAGGCCAGTGCAGCTGTGCATTAACAACCTGGCTACTAAATGTGGCATATTATAACCTGGACTCCACGCGAGGGCAGCCTGGTGTAACCTGGTGGTGCTAACCTTTTTTACCTCTGAAACATCTCGTCACCATTCGATGGTATTAGACAGATTTCTGGAACGCATTAGACAGGCATTGTAATGCGTACTGACGCAGATGAATACTCGAACTCCACATAATTATGCGTTACAAATCAAATCGCTGCAAAACACGCTTGTTTCTTTGGTTGTGTTTTAACATCACTTTCATCCTATAAGTCTATATCATGACGTCCAGTTCCAAAAGAGTTAGTCTGGCAGATCCATTTGATGGCCCCATAAATTACCCCATTGCATATAGTATCAATCAACCTCACGCAAAGAACTGGCAAGCCTGCCCACATGGTAACTCTATATTTCCTTGATCATGGCCATGTTTCAATATTCCACTAATTATTACACGGCTCGAGTCACCTGCAGAATAATAATGCACAGTTTCCTGGGTGCGTATATACACTCATGTGTATGTAGACATTGATAATTATTGTCAAAATTACCTGTATATCTCGTTACCTAACATGAAAAGCAGACAACGCTTGCAAACAAAATTCTTGAATAACTTATTTTTTTTCGTTTTTTGTCTCAAAAACATAGGTTATGACCCCTCTTTGGAACGAGCTTGACGAGCTCGTTCCATATGGGGTCATGACCTATGTTTCTGAGACAAAAAATGATAAAAATAATGAAAATAAATTGCTGATTTTTGTGAATAGAGCTGGCAGATTTTTACCGTTACGTTGGGTAAAGGGTTAAACCTTATACAACTGTGTGTGTGGCATTGTTTTTGCACATTTCAGTCGTCAGGTTCAGTTATGGCTAAAGTACATCCTTTGAGACCACATGCAACTTGATTTAAAGGACAGTGGATTTGGATGAAATTTAAGATGCAAGAACCTTAGTTCTCCAATGGTCACTGTCACATTGTATTGAGGGGGGGAGGTGTCTAAAATGTGGGAGGAAAAAAATATTTTTTGGGGTGTTTTTCGGGATGACGAGTCTGCAATTTTTTTCCGCCCCCCCCCCCCCCCACCCCACTCTCTCTCAGGAAAAGAATTTTTCCGTTTGAAAATGGCTGATTGCCAAAACAATATGTTCATTTGCATGAAAATAAGAGTAAGTCTTGTTACTCTCGTAATTTTTCTTGATATTACCCGAGAAATTTCACGGTTCCCGGTTCTGAGAGCAATTTCATTCCAGTTCCCGGTCCCGAGAAAATCAGAGAATATATGAAACCATCATCTCAATCCAATGCTATGCTGCTAGGATTCTAAAAGGCCACTTGCGGACTTGCCCTCCTTCATGAAAAAACCTGTCCCCTACTTGCCCCCACCCCCGAGAAACTTTTTTAGCGTCGCCACTGGAGTCGCCGCCTCTCCCTTCATCTGAGTTTCAACCTTTTTAACTCGGAACGCGTACATTTTACGAAACAGAAAATTCTTTAATAAGTAAGCAAACAACTAAATGGACAACCAATAATTAAGAAGAGTCAGTTCTAATTTAATCATTATTACTAACCCTTTTCACATATACAAAATGGATTTGCCAATATCTATGAACAGTATTGTGTTTCACAATCCCACTCTGACTCCGGAATTCTTCTTTGAGAGTGTTAAAACACTCATACCCAGATTGAGGTGTACAGCACGAACAAATGGACGAAGTTTTGCGCTTAAAATTAAAATGTCGAGTGGGGGTTACATACAATATGAATTGGGGATTTTCATCAGTGAATGACATTAGAACTTCTGTGTTTGGAGTTGAGAACAAGGAACGTTTGTTAATGTAGTCAAGTACATAATGATATTACCAGAGGCGGTCTCCTCTGAAATCTTGACAAAAACCGATCACGTGTCATTTTATTTTATTTTCGAGAGGCATTCTGTCAACGTGAGTAGGCTCAACTAGATAATACATGCATTCAAAAATTTCACCATGAGGATACTGGAGTTATTATTAAATTAGTCCCATAAGAGTCTAGACGATATACACAAATGTTTAATTATAGAAAGCATTAATTAATTGATAAGGTCAATCGGACCGGTATTGTAATGTGAAAATTTCTTCACAATTCAATCCCAGCACAGCCTTGACAAATATCTAACAAAGCGGACCGCGCGTAAAATATTAAACGTCCTTTCGAGTTCTGTGGCCGTGGATGTGCTTGAACTAAACGTTTGACACTAGATACAAAATAGAAAACAGTCAAAAGCGTGAGTTCCGACAGGGACGTAGAGAGGGGGAGGGGTGCCCCTGCGCCCCCGCAATAATTTCTCCTCCAGCCGGACATTTTTGTCTGGATTGGATTCATAAATATGGAATGGCTGTTCCCAGTAAATGTGGAATGAGTTGCTACTAGGCCAGCTACTGGGATATTAACCCTTACATAAAAAGCAGACGACATATGCATACAAAATTATTGAATAACTATTTTTTTCATTTTTTGCGTCAAAAACATAGCTTATGACCACTCATTGGAACGAGCTCAGTGAGCTCGTTCCAATGAGGGGTCATAAACTATTTTTTGAGACAAAATTTTTTTAAAATAATGAAAATTGAATGGCAATTTTTATGAATAGCGGCGGCCGGTTTTGGCCGTTACCAAACACGAAAGGTAGACGGCACTTGAAAATAAAATCTTGAATGTCCAATGTTTTCATTTTATGCGTCAAAAACATAGCTTATGACCTCTCATTGGAACGAATTCAACGAGCTCGTTCCAATGAGGGGTCACAATCTGTGTTTTTGAGACAAAAATGTAAAAATAATGAAAACTGAATGGTGATTTTTGTGAATATATCGCTGGCCGGTTTTCGAATGAACAGAAAAAGTCAAAACCCATTGCGGTAGTGATCCATTCAAAGCGATTGCTTCGAGTAATTGGAATGGGTCAGAACCCCGTCATCCAAAACGTCTCTAATATTAATGAAAGTGCATTGAACATTGCACTAGTTCCTGTGAAATTTCTACATGGAAGACCATTGGTTGCCGTATGAATAAATTGCCCAACGTTTCAGAAATAAGTGATAGGTCCATCGACTTGTATTTCCGGTTTGATAGTGCCAAATAGTCCAAGTACGCATATTGAAACTGCGATCACATGGGAGATAGACAGTACGTAAAACGACCCTAGTAGCGTAATAATTGAGAAGTGGATTCGATTCGAGGTTCGATTCGGTTTCGAACATTTTGCCTGATTCAATTCGAGATTCGATTCGAACGAAAAGCTGTGATTTGACGGAAGCTGCTAAATTACTGATACATACATATTATCTCTACAGTGAAGTGATTTTGGTCGTAGTATCACATCGAGTTGAGGAGGTCAGATCGCCGGATGAAACGAGCTGCCGCAGGCAGCTCTTTTTTTTTGATCCGGTGATCAGACCTCCTCAACCAGACGTGATGCGACGACCCAGACACTTCAATGTAGCGATAAAAGGTTATTATATGACTTATAGTTCAACATCGCATGTATACTGCAAAATAAAGATATATTATTATATTATTATATTATATTATATTATATTATATTATATTATATTATATTATATATATTATATTATATTATATTATATTATATTATATTATATTATATTATATTATATTATATTATATTATACATAGGATGCCAACGCTAGCATTAACAATTCCTCCAACCTTTTTATGGTAAATTGGATTGAAGTAAAAAAAAAAAACATTTTTTGTTTACACATATTTTTCTAACAGGTGCACTCTTTCGGGGTATTCCCCGATGCGCATGAATACGAAAAAAAAAATTCATGACTACGATAAAAAAAAAAAACCGAGCGCACCCATTCCAGCTCGGAGAAAAGTACTCTCTGCGATAGGAACAGCTAATTATGCGAATTCGAACGCACCCGTAAATAGTCCATCATACTATAGTGACACGGAATTGGATTCCACACTGTGGATTTTTCGGGACCAGGAAATGATTGTTCAACATTAGTGATATTTAGCGGTTAAATTACGTAGTCATATAATAAATAATTATGGCGCAACAGGGCGATGAGATTGAAATACACATCCAACTTGCACTTTTGGTATATGCACCTGCATTTTAGCCTTGCGCCTACAATTAGAAATGCAGCTGCACCTATAAAAATAACGCTGCGCCTAGAAAAAAAATACGCGTTCAACGTACAATTTTCACGTCCGACGCGCACTTTTTGTGTTATATATTATACTTAAAACATAGCTTAACCCTTTTCATAACAAATCGGCAGCATCCGCCCGCGTCATATACAAATTCAACAGTTGAAAAAAAATTATTTTTCAAAAAATTTCACAAAAACCATATCATGTGACCCCTCATTGGAACGGGCTCGTTCCAATGAGGGAGTCACGTGATATGGTTGTGTTGAATTTTTTTGAAAAATTTGAAAAAATAATATTTAAAGTAATAAATTTTGATATCATATTCGTTGGGTAAAGGGTTAACAGCCTCTTAATGGGATGGGGCCATAACCTATCTATCTGAGGCAAAATTGGAAAAAAAAGGATCAGTGACCCACCCACTTTCACTTCAGTTCCGCTGACACTTGTTACAATTGTGTACAATGTACAGAATCAATGGAGGGAAGGGGTTAAAGCGAATGGTGTCTTTGTGGAGAGGTAAAACAATGTTACATTTCATTTTTCTCTTTTCAGATCGATGATCACATCCGGCAAAATACCGTCAACGATCAGAAAGAAGTCAAACGTTCTAACCCCTGGAGTAATCTGGTATATTGCCGGGCGACCGGATTGGACTTGGTCATTAAATAGTTAGATAAAATTATCTTTTCTGCAATCCTTTTTGTCCACATATTATAGCGTCTTGTATTTTTTGTGTACACGACCTGTTTAATTATAATGTACCATCGTGTACTTTTGAAATGACATTTAAGTGAAAGATTGGTGCGTTGGCGTCATTCAATTCTCTCAGCAGTATCACTTCAATGAACTTTTAGGATATTAACTTATGACGCATCTGAAAACGTACATTCACATACCGATGTTATTGTGATAGAAGTGTTACGGCGTGACATTTCATTATGCTGTTGAAACATTAACTTCCCAACAGTCAGTCACGGCGGAACGAAGCTCCTTAACCTCTACACTTAAGGTGGCTGATAATTGCCCCCCCCCCCCCCTCTCTCTCTCTCTCTCTCTCTGTCTCTCTGTCTCTCTCTCTCTCTCTCTCTCTCTCTCTCTCTCTCTCTCTCTCTCTCGTTGTTATTAATTATACTGATGCCGGTGTGACAGGAATGATAGTCCGTAGGAACGTTAGTCCCTCTCCGCGGAATTATAGTCCTAGGTCTAACATTCCTAGGAATAGTAGTCCGCCGGACTACTATTCCTAGGACTGTTAGACCTAGGACTATAATTCCGCGGAATAATAGTCCAGAGGGACTAACGTTCCTACGGACTATCATTCCTGTCACACCGGCTTTTCGCCGGCATAAGTAGAAAGATTGGCTACAAATAAGCCTGCGTGCGTTGGGGAGGGAAATTATATTGCTTACTGCGCTTTTTGCGTACCCTGAAATCTCAGACTCTGAAAAAACTGGAAACTCCTGCAGAAATTAATAATTTCGAATCTCTGAAAATTGAACACAACAGACCGTTGCAGGACTGCAGTGGTATTGAATTGCAAAAAGCCTTGTTGTAGATTGCATAATTTTATGCCTGATCAGGAAGAGGAATTTTCCCCTGTAACAAACTAAAAATCTTTATTTATCACATCCGTAACTCCTTCCATTGCGATTCATCCAATGTCATTTACCTTATCACTTACACACCCTGTAGGAAACAGTATGTTGGTCAAACTCAAAAGTCATTGCGAATATGTGCCACACGACACAAACAAGATATAACATGTAATGGGGAAGCTTCCGTAGCACAGCATTTTAACCTTTCTGGCCATTCTTTGGATGATCAATACATGCACTTGAAATCCTCTGGGAATTTGGTGTGTACATATCATAGGAAAAATGTGAAATAAGGTCTATCATTCCTTTCACTTTTACAAACACCAGAATGCTTGACGAAACAAAAAGAATAAAGATGAATTTAATTTAACCACTTCTAAATTAAAGAAAACTTGAAATCTTCGACCTGTCATGACTTATAAGAAAAACAAAAGTTTGCGTAACCTAAGAACTAAACTGAAGTCCACCAATGAAAAGCATCAATTATAGTCTGTCAGTTTAACCAGTTCCTAAGCGCAACACATAGTTTCAATCAAATTTGTATATTTGTCGGTCATGTTTGAAACCAATTATGTACAGATCATTTGTCTCAGCTTTTAAACACACGAATCTCGATTAATGAAAGATCTTTCAAGATGCAACTGCTTGAATTTAATTTTATATCGTCAATGTCAAGCAGGAAATCCACCTGGCGTTGTCCTTGGTCCGAGCAACTGAACTGAAAACTCTAAAGTCTTTCGGAAGTTTGTCCCGACGGGGGTCGATCCTGGGTTTACCGCCCCAATCGGATAACCATCCATGCTCTACCACTATACCAACTGAGCTAACGGCAACCCTAAGAAGGTTGCAATTAACCCAGCCAGTATGTCACTCCACGTTTACAACCTGCCCACAGACCGATATTCGAAAACTGACAATTACTGCATTTTAGCTCACCTGACTGAAAGTCAGGGTGAGCTATAGTGATCACTCACCGTCCGTAGTCCGTCCGCCGTACGTCGTCGTTTCGTCGTCTCTCCGTTGTCGTGGACATGATGTTTGCACCTTCTCTCCAAAACCACTGAACCCATTTCAGTTAAATTTGAGGTGGTTGCTTGTTCTGACATCGCATTTTGTTTTTGTTCAAATCAAGTTGCACAGCCCCATAGGGAGGGGTGGAGGAAATGTTGCATTTTTTAGCTCTCCTGACTGAAAGTCAGGGGGAGCTTCAGTGATCACTGAGCGCCCGTCCGTCCGTCCGTTGTGGACATTACATTATCGACTTCTCCTCATAAACCACTGGACCAAATTGAATAAAATTTAATATGAATGTTCCTTATCATATGCCATATCAAGTTTGTTCAAATAAAGTTGCCACACCCATACGGGGCACCACAAGGGGCATTACTCTGATAGCACCCATAAATTGTTTTCCAAAATTAAAAAAATCTTTTCTAGAACCATTAATTAAAACCTTCTGATATCTGGTATATAACATCTCTGGGGGTGGGGAGGTCAAGTTTGTTCAAATCGAGTCTCTAGGTTAATATTGGGGTTCCCTGTGGAAGCCCAAATTTTAACTTAGTGCAATGTGGGGGAATTTCTTTAAAAATCCTCTTCAGATTCACCAGTCAGAATCATTTCGTATTTGGTATGCTACATCTCTAGGTGGGTCAGATTCAAGTTTGTTCAAATCGAGTCCCTGGGTTAATATTTGGGCTCCCTGTCGGAGGGATTATCGGGTTGTTTGTGGTAATTCTACGAATCGGGAAAATACTCCTGTACAAAGAAACACACCCTCCGAACATACCCCTATCCTATAAGAAGGTTTTAGGTCACATAGCAACCACGTGCTACTATAGAAACCAAGATGGCGGCCTCCAGTATACAAAATGGACGACGGAAACACGTATCACCCTAACAACAAAATATCACGTATCACTATGGGGTGACGTCACAAGACGGCCGCTCACGCGGGTTACCATGACAACGCAACATGGCGCCAGTCGGTCACGTGACTATGACGTTACATGAGATCATACATGAGATCATCCAGAATAGGGGTGTCCGGGTACATGACATACTACTGCTATATTGCAAGAAAAATTCGCTTGAGTAGGAAGTGCCTAAGCCAAGGCGTCTTTTTTACCATACAACCCCCCCCCCCCCCCCCCCCCGAAACAAAGTTAACAATATGAAAAAATTTGCCAAGGAACAATACTTAGAAAAAATAGATACCTCAATATCAGAAAACAACGACCAACAGCAATTTTGGCATATTGTTAAGATGTTTCAAAACAACTTTGCTTCCGATCCAGGAATACCGACGCTGAAAACTGATTCAGGTAACACACTTTTTGAAACCGACTATGAAAATGCTAATATTTTAAACGAAGCATTTATTCAAAATAGTATGTTGACCTCGAATAGCAGACAACTACCCTCCTTCAAACGCAAATGTTCGAGATCATTTAGCAAAATTTCTTTTACTCAGGAAGACATTATTCAGATTATCAATTCTCTTAAAACTAACAAAAACAGCGGCCACGATGGTATTGGACATAGAATGTTAAAGGAAACTAAATTTAGTGTAAGCAGACCTTTATTTCTGCTTTATTCTAAATCACTGGAGTTGTCGGAATTTCCTCTGGAGTGGAAATGTGCTGATGTGATCCCTCTTTATAAAAAAGGTGATCGTCAAGACCCCCAAAATTATCGACCTATCTCTTTATTGTGTTGTGTTGGTAAAATAATGGAGCGGGTTGTTTTTAAGGAAGTCTATAAATATTTTAAAGGCAACAATCTATTTTATATATTACAGTCAGGCTTCCTTCCAAACAACAGCACCGTTTACCAATTATTAGAGATCTATCATAACCTTTGTGACGCAGTGGATAAAAACTTATATATATGTGGTGTCTTTTGTGATATTTCAAAGGCATTTGATAGAGTATGGCACGTAGGAATCATATATAAATTAAAACAGTACGGTATCTCGGGTCCTTTGCTCCGCTGGTTTCACAGCTATCTAAAAGACAGAAAACAGAGGGTAAAAATAAATGGTTACAATTCCAACTATAAGAAAGTCAATGCTGGAGTTCCACAGGGTTCGGTCCTAGGCCCGTTCCTGTTTCTTATATATTTCAATGACATCGTCGACAAAATTGACTCGGTTACTCGCATGTTTGCCGATGACACGTGTCTGACAGAATCGTCCAATGACCCATGTAACGTCGAAGCAAAAATGAACGAGGAACTCATAAAAGTAAACGAATGGGCTAACACATGGCTTGTTTCGTTTAATGCAAAAAAGACGAAAGCAATCCTATTCACACTTAAGAAAAATATCTCGTCATTAAATATTCTGTTTAATGGCGAAACAATTGATTTTTGTAATTCTCACAAACATTTGGGTTTGACCTTAGAATCAAACCTGTCTTGGTCAGATCACATTGATAACATTTGTAAAAAGACTTGCTCGAGATTGTCCCAACTTAGAAAATTGAAGTATACTTTTAACAGAAAAATTTTTGAAAAAATATATCATGCATTCATATTACCGATTTTGGAATATGGTAGTTCTGTGTGGAGCGGTGCTCCTCAGTATCAATTAAATCGTATTGAAGATATTCACTACGAGACAGCCCGAATTGTGAGCGGGTTGACAAGATCTGTCCCACGGGATCGACTTTTGTTGGAAGTTGGTTGGACTAGTCTGGAAAACAGGCGCCATGTTCACAAAATGTGTAACTTTTACAAAATCCTCACTGGGAATGCTCCGAACTTCCTCCACGAACTTTTACCATCTCGTGTCGCCGACATATCCCAATACAATTTACGAAACGCATCTAATTTTGTCCCTTATTTCTGTCGAACGGAACTCTTCAAACGATAATTTTTCCCTTCGTGTATTGAAGTGTGGAATACCCTACCGGAGGTTGTTCGAAACAGTCGGTCACTTGGGGAATTCAAAAAGTCCATCTCACCACCCCTGTGTAAGCCTCCAACATATTTTTCAACCGGTATAAGGAAATACAATATTATTCACTCAAAATTACGAACTGGATGTAGTGACCTTAATGGTGACAAATTCCGCAACTACATCTCAGATTCTCCATTTTGCTTATGTAACGATGGCGTTGAGGATGCAGAACATTATTTCTTCCTGTGTTCTTTAAATTCTGATATTCGCTGTATCCTCATAGATGATTTGTCGAAACTTACGTCCAACTGGAATTCATTGGATTTAATTTTATATGGAAACTCGTCATTACCCGAAAGCAGCAATGTATCAGTTTTCTTATCTGTTCAAAAATTTATTCGTGACTCGCACAGATTTGATGTACTGTTGCTGAATTAGCTGCGCCTCTCAGCAAGTCTGAGTGTCCCAAGGTTACACAGGTGATCTAACTTCCACTGTGCGTGTCCTCTCGCAGTGGGACCTGACAATCAATCTGTGTTAGGACAAAACGGTGGATGTCAGGTTAGTACGGACGAGGAATGAGCACGCAAAGATTAACCGTCTCAAAAATGTTCTGTGAACGTTCCTTAGCGGCATTAAACTAAATTTAGAATTGAATAAATTGTGGGGGGGGGGGGGGGTGGGGGGGGGGTCATCATCACTGGAATTTCTGTTGTATACTGTTGTTTTTTTTTTTGTTTTGTTTTTTTTTTGTTTTTTTTTGTCTTCTTTGATTTCAATCTGCTTTTACCCGTCTCTCTCTCTCTCTCTCTCTCTCTCTCTCTATTCTCTCTTTCTTTATTTCTCTCTCTCTCTCTTTTGAGTTAACTTCTTTTGTGTATAATGTTTACATATTGTTATATTTTGTTCTGCCTTTTGTAATCTATTAGTCTTTGTACAGGAGCGGAGGGTTTTCTAAGTGGTCAGCACTTGTCCTCCAATCCTGATTTGCATTGTTGAATGGCAAATAAAAATATGTTTAATCTAACCCCCCCACCCCCACCCCCGCCTCACACACACACACACACACACACACACACACACACAGTCACACACCGACCAACAAGTTTTATTTTGTTCCACCGGATCTACTATTCGTCGAAATTTTTGTCGCATATTTTTTAATGCAGTAAAATTTTTCTCTATTTTTTTTTCCCCATTTGAAGTTTTCGTGTTTTCTTTTACGCTTTTTTTTATCTTTCAATTACAAATTTGGTTGGTGTCTGGAGCCTCAGACTCAGTTTTCGACTATTACGTAATGGTGCTCAGAGATGCCCATATTTAGCGGATTGCGCAGCTCTTACTCACTCTCTGTATATTTTGCGAATGGAACAACATATGCATAAACTATCCTTCCGAAATTTAAAATGTAAATGTGTGTGTGGGGGGTGGGGGTGGGGGTGGGTTGAGTTTCGCTCTTGTGTGTATCATATTTGTTAAATGGTAGTGTGCTAAAACAATTTGGTTTACAGAATTTGTTCACATGTGTTTAGCTTCTTATAATTAATGGGAGAGTGCTAATAGGTGCTTTCTCGTTAATTGTAACAAGGCAAAACCGAACAGATTAAAGAATTATATATAACTCTGTTGCTCATGCGCAGTGGCTCACTACTTAGTGAATTGATCTTTGAACCGAATGGTCCGCGGTTTGAATTTTCCCCACGCCATATGCGCTGTATCTTTGGGCATGACACTTAATCGCAATTACCCAGAGGGGGGGGGGGGGGGGGGGGTGGCACTATGTACTAAGGCGTGCTGCACGTCAATGTTGCATTTGCCACTAACCCTGCTTCTGCTGGGTTAGTAAGTTGGGGAGTCTAACAGTTACTTGTCGCTGCTCAGCGGTTGTCTTTTGGGTACTCCGGCTTCCCCCACTCGAAAAACTGTCTTACAAGATATGACCCTGGATATTGAAAATAAACAAACCAGCAATATAAAACACCTCCGTAGAATACGATGCCTTTAAGTTGTGAGATCTGGTCTTTAGAAGGACACCCAAATATGGGCTTCCCGCACTTAACAAGAAAATCAAGAGGGACGGTCAAACACCAAAATAAAAAAAAAATTGAATAGATGAAATTCATGGTATGCTTCTTTAAAAAACACACAGTTCGCCGCAGGCTCACCATAACAGCAATTCTAAGCACTGAAGTTGATTTTTTCAGGCCAGTGCCCGATGGTATTCAGTTAAATGTAGTTTAACTGTAGTAAATAATTGAATGAGAGTTCCCCGCCTTCGACAACGACAGTCGGATGTGATGTAATATCCGAAACTAAGCAGCCTTGCGAAAAGTATATTGTTTTAACCCTTTACCTGACATGAAAAGCAGACGACACTTGCAAAAAAATCCTTGAATATATTTTTTTTTATTTTTTGTCTCAAAAACATAGGTTATGACCCCTCATTGGAACGAGCTCGACGAGCTCGTTCCAATGAGGGGTCATAACCTATGTTTTTGAGACAAAAAATTAAAAATAATGAAAATTAATTGGTAATTTTTGAGAATAGCGCTTGACGGTTTTGGCCGTTACGTTGAGTAAAGGGTTAAAAAACTTATGAAGTATTCCCTTTAATATTACATCGATTCCAGTGAATAATAGAGTAGTCGCAATCCTCGAATCAATCCCACCCCAAACTAGTCCAACTAGACGAACATACCCCATTCCCCATCTCCCCTACCCACATCACCTTTATTCTTATCCGAGTTCAAGTCTCTTCTCCATTATCTTCAGACTCATCCCGCCGAACTTGCATACGAAATATTCTCTTCCAGTTGTACACAATATGCTCACATATCACTTTATTGTGTGTGACGTCAATCCATCATGTATTCAATCTGGTCTTCACCCTGCTTCCTTCTTTTCCTTGACCCATTACTTCTTTACTCTTCACTTCCTTACAAAGTTTAAGCAATCTCACACATCGCTGCCTGGTGGTCGGGGTCTCCCTACTCTACTCTGTTATTGTATGGAGTTGGCCTTGGATGCCCCCCGAACCCCCCCCCCCCCCCCCCCCGCGCTGTGTGCTGCCACAAGAGTTCGACTGCGAGTAAAAGGTGCGGTGCTTGTCTAGGTGCAGGGCGTGGCGGCGACCGATGCCAAACCCATTTCCGATGAAGGACGGAGGTCTGACCCCCAGGCAATGATGCGTGGGTTTATCTAATGATCTACAACACCACTTTGCGTTTTTTTTCCCAAACGAGCCAGGGAGACGAGTTACATGAGCTGTAATCTTTCTGTCGGATTCCCCTTTTAAATATTGTTTGGCAACATGTATATATTGGTTGTATTGTATACTATTTTATCATATGACTCGTCCGTTTTGTTCACATTAAAACATTTGATATTTTGTTTTCATATTAATCAGTGATAAATATAGCTTTCCGTCAATTTCATTGGTCAATTTGATAACTGGGCAATTTGATTGGCTGAACAAAATACAACTGGGCCACATTTTCATAATTTGCATAATTAGAGTTGGGAGCTTTCATTGGTCAATTTCAAAACTGGACAATTTGATTGGCTAAACAAAATACAACTGGGTAACATTTGCATAATTTCAGTAGGAAGAATTTACGTTGTCTGTCCTATTTAGGGTGGGTTATATTGTATTAATCTTTTACTTAAAGTAACGGCAAAAACCGTCTCGCGCAATACAAGAAAAACGCAATTCATTTTTTTTATATTTTCACTTTTTGCTTCCAAAACATAGGTTATGACCCCTCATTGGAACTAGCGTGTCGCGCTCGTTCCAATGAGGGGTCATAACCTATGTTTTGGAAGCAAAAAATGAAAATTTTTAGTTATACGAGGATGTATTTTTCCAAGTGCCGTCTGCAACTCAAATTAGGTGATGGGTTAAAAAGTCATACTAAGTGGTCTAATTTGTGTGTGTGTGTGTGTGTGTCATATGATAAATAGAATATAAAATGAGTGTTTTTCTCATATAATATTTATGAAACTCGTCCGAATTTTCCGTTTGGGCTCGCCAGAGGCTCGCCCAAACGGAAAATTCTTAGACTCGTTTCATAAATATTATATGAGAAAAACACTCATTCCATATCCTCTGTGCATCTTGTGTTGACTGTTTTAGGGTTTTTTGTATATTTTTCTCCTCTGTGATATACACTTACAACTTGATTTTTAATAAATATTGTTTAAACTGATATTATATCGCTGCTGAATAGTTCAGAGAAATGGGATGATTTGATGAGAGTTGGATCCTAAAAATGCTTTTGATAGATGTGTTTTTGTTGGGAACTATCGGAAGAGAAATGTGCCCGTAACAGGTCTTCAGACATCGATATACAGAAAATTAATATTGTACGGTAGAACCACAGACGATCACTATAAAGTCTGCATGAAAAAATATGAGCGCCTCATTTTAATTTCGTCATCCAAATATTTTTGTCAAGTACAGCCCTTATCGCAACTTATTCTGTCAAAAAACTGGGAGGTATGTAGCAAATAAGAGAGAAAGTTGGATTGTGGGAAAAAATTCTGATTGAAATTTCGGTATCTTGACATCTCTGTGCAGAGGGTTAATGGTGCATGCACTTATGTCTTTAATATTTGAAAAAGGAGACGACTTTCATAAGCCGTAGACTTGATGTCGAATTCGGTTATTACAGATAACTACACAAAAGTACAATACCTTCTATTGTTTAAGTATATTTTATAAATTATATTTGTTTCATGTAATTACCAAATATGGTTTAAACTAATATTTGAAATACTCATCCCGACACAGATACATTCACATAAGGCTGATGACAAAAAAAGATGAAATGGTTCAGCTTTCCCGATGGATCCTAACTGTCACACCCGACTCTAATCTTTTTATATTATTATTATACCATTGTAATCAGTAACGCTTTCTGCCATTTCTCCCCATTTTCTTCTTATCTTCATTATTTAAATTATTAACATATTCAATTATCTCTTATTTCCCTCTTTACCAAACCTACTATCAAATCGTAACTATAATTTGAAAGTGTAATGAATAATTCACCATTAAAGGGTTTGGACGGTAATCTTGAATGTATGCGTACCTGTCGAGAAGTTTTATGTTCAAGTGTTTGACCGGTTGAATTTATTTATTTATTTATTTATTTATTTATTTATTTATTTATTTATTTATTGGTGTTTAAGGTCATATACTTATGCACAATGACAAATCATGACCGTGACTGTTTTACGGGTGGAGGAAGCCGGAGTACCCGGGGAGAACTACCGAGCAACGACGAGCAGCTGCCAGCTCCCCAACATCGCAACTCCGCTCTGCAGCACAGGCAGGGTTAGATTGGTTGAAGACATGCGTACCATCGACGTGCAGTACTTTGACCGGTTGAAACAACCTCGTATAAGCTTACAGCTTACTGTTGGATCCACACTTACTATAACAGATATAACTGCATATATTTGAGAACTGGAAATAAATATTATTTAAACTAAACTAAACTAATATTTTATGAACACTTAATAAAAATATTATCTTCATTTAAAATGATATCGGAAGGTACGTGTGGACTGAAGTTCAAACACAAGTGCACCTCGAAATAGACCATACAAGTAGTAGGCGAGGGGGGTTTGAGGCCCTATCTGTGGGACCTAGGCTGGGGGACCTAGGAAGTGACGTCATTCTGCAATGTATTATGGGTATCATGTGGTTGTCATGGTAACCCGTGTGAGCGGCCATGTTGTTACGTCATTGTCATGGTGATGGGTGATGTGAGTGCGCACGCGCAGCTCGTGTTGTTAGGGTTATACGTGTTTCCGTCGTCCATTTTGTATGAAGGGGCAGCCATCTTTGTTTCTATGATGGCACGTGGTTGCTATGTTACCCAAAGGCTTCTTGTAGGGCTAAGAGGCCTGTAACAGGTATGTTCGATTGACTGGGAGTATTTTCTGGAACGACTTCCCCGTATAATTACCCAAATGAGCCCGAGAATGGGCGTAAATCACCGAAACCGACTTTATTTGATATGGATTCACCGCAGAATCCTGCTTTTAACCGAAATAGACTTGTTTAGAGTAGCACGTAGTGCTATAGATTTTTTAAAAGGTCGTGTTCGATTGAATGGGAATATTTTTTTTTTGGAAGGACTTCCGAAGATAATTACCCAAATGAGCCCGACAATCTCTCCAAATCACCAAAATCCACCCCAAACTACCGAAATGGACTTGGTAAAGCCTCATTTTGTTTTATGAAGGCTCGAATTTTGTTATCCCGGGTCACAATCCTCGTTTTACCTCTTTTACGGGTCTATCAGCACATGCAGCGCATCAGCACATGCAAAATGTGCCTATATGTGCCTGTGTGCAAGTGCACAATGTGCGCACAAAACATACAGCACATGCGCACATACGGGTATTTGAGGACCAGTGGGGACCAGTGATTGAGGACCAGTGCTTGGGGACCAGTGTTTTGGGACTATTGGGGAACAGGCTTTGAGGACTAGTGGGTACCAATGTTTGGGGACCAGTGTCAGAAATATTGTCTAACCACCGTCTCTTAACTCAGTACTAAAGTTTCTGCTACCAACTGTGTTACCGTTTGCAACCAAGATCTTGGCTTATTCCTCCGCTCCTCTATATCCATCCCAAACTACCGTGAGATGTGATTGTACACAATGTGCAAATAGCACATGCAGCACGTGCAAAATGTGCCAATATGTGCCTGTGAGCGAGTGCACAATGTGCTCACAAAACATGCAGTACATGCGCACATACGAGTATTTGAGGACTAATGGGGACCAGGATTTGGAGACCAAGGCTTGATGGACCAGTGTTTGAGGGCCAGTTGTGGATGTTGGGGGACTAGTTAACAAACAACAAAAGAATACATAATATCTAATTCATTTTATTTCACTATTCTCAGTTGCATTTTGCATATTAGCACATGACAGTTTAAATTGTACAAAGTCAATCCTCCCGGAAACACCGAACGAATCACTTGAAAAAGTACAAAAGACATGTGCACATCATTCAGATCTCATTCGATCCCTGGCCTTCAAAGAGTAAAGACATGCCTAGTCACTGCTGTAGTTTTTGTGGGAAGCAATTTTCCATGAGCTTCACTCGCAAAAGACACGAAGATGGTTATTGCCCCGAGAGACACGAAAGGAATGAAGAATTCAAAAACGCAGGGATTGAGAGACTGAAAAGAAACCAAGATATCCTGCGATATCTTGCCCACGCTGACAGACACGAAGTGAAAACTACGATGCGGACGGCCAGTAATGACTTGATTCGATGTATATGTGATTGTGCCTTCAACCTTTTGGGCTATAATGTGCCAATGACTAAATCTGAGAGAGCTTTTCTCATTCCACACAAGTACGAAATAAGGAAAATAGCCAAAAGATTACCTGGACAGAAAGCAAGACGAATCATACAAAACGGTGGATTTTTAGGAAAGTTGCTTACACCAGTAGTCCGTGGGCTATCAACAATCCTTGCAAAAGTTCTATAAAAGGGACGCGCACATGACAATGTGCTCATTTGTGCCCTGGTCGCCGAAGAGTGAAGACACAATGCAATACTGCCGTGCTCCTTCCGAACATGACCCTCCATCAACAGATGATTCCAGTGAGGAGTCAGAAGATTCTGAAAGCGAAGAAGGAGATACAGAATCTGAAGAAGAATTAATGGAGGATGACGATTCCGCTGATCCGATGGCATGTATCGTTAGACGTGTTTTTGATGAGTACCAGGAGGATTTCGAGAAACTCCTTAGTTGTTACATAAAAGATGTAATGGATAAAGATGAAGCGGCCGAAGAAGCAGCTGCATGTCTCAGAAGTAGAGTTAGAGAAGCAGTCGGCGCGGGATATCTTGACACACTCGTGTTTATGAAATATTTTCGACGAGATCCCATTTATAAAAAAAATCCAGGAAACAGCAAAACACCTAAGAGAGAATGAAGACTACGACCTTATTGAATCCCAGAAATATGCTCTGGAAAAGAGAAAGTTTTTGTTCGATCCCATTTTGGATCAATATACATTTGGAATGGAAACAGAATCTAATGACGAGTCGTAAGAAGGAGAGCATATAAGGGGGTGTTTTCCAAAACTTAACTACTACACTTTTGACTTACCATGGGTGAACATCAGTGTGAATTTTGTAGAAAAAAAGTACCGACAGGTAGCGCTCGTGTGACAAAACATATATAAGAGAGTCGATACCGAAAGAAAAATCATTTGTGATCCAGCCATCGAAGAGTGAAGATGTCTGACAAATTGTGCGCAGTCATATTCAGATATAACAATGACATTCAAATACAAGTTTTCAAGAATTCTGCTGGAATAAAATTCACGTCTAAGGATGTACAACTGTTGCACAAAACAGTGGAAAGGGTTAAAGGGAAGACGCTTGAATCAGATGAAGCTGTAGTTGCAACAAAGAGATCGAGACGTAACCAACTAGTCAGTAACGAAAATTCAGCTAAGCTGGCTGACCAGTCAACGAACCAAATCACAAAGCCCTCCAAACCGTGCGAAGGTCATGCTACACTAGAGGGCAAAGGCTTATGTACCAGACAGATTTCAGACAAAACAAAGAGTGCAACTTCATCTCAAACATTGAACCAAACGAAGACTGAAATTCTGAATCAAGATCAAATGGATAGTGGAGCTCACGAGATGGGTCATGTCGCCCCCAACGAAGTCGAATTGCCGGTGTCAAAGGCCAAGCAGCCTGCTACTAAACATCGAACAAATAAAACTGGAGAGCACACTCCGAAAAAACCTCATTTGGCAGTCAAAGAAAACAGCAATGTTAAAGACGTTTCAAAACCACCTAAAACCAAGACACCGCCATTTAGCAGATGGTTATCCACCTTTTCGGGAAGAAAGGATCGAAAATCAACAAACTACACACCATTCAAAGATGCCTTTGGCGATAACGATTTCCTGGAGGATTGACTTTGTACAATTTGAACTGTCATGTGCTAATATGTAAAATGCAACTGAGAATAGTGAAATAAAATGAATTGGATATCATGTATTCTTTTGTTATTTGTTAACTAGTCCCCCAACATCCACAACTGGCCACCAAACACTTGTCCATCAAGTCTTGGTCTCCAAATCTTGGTCCCCATTAGTCCTCAAATACTCGTATGTGCGCATGTGCTGCATGTTTTGTGAGCACATTGTGCACTCGCTCACAGGCACATATTGGCACATTTTGCATGTGCTACATGTGCTATTTGCACATTGTGTACAATCACATCTCACGGTAGTTTGGGGTGGACATAGAGGAGCGGAGGAATAAGCCAAGATCTTGGTTGCAAACGGTAACACAGTTGGTAGCAGAAACTTTAGTACTGAGTTAAGAGACGGTGGTTAGACAATATTTCTGACACTGGTCCCCAAACATTGGTACCCACTAGTCCTCAAAGCCTGTTCCCCAATAGTCCCAAAACACTGGTCCCCAAGCACTGGTCCTCAATCACTGGTCCCCACTGGTCCTCAAATACCCGTATGTGCGCATGTGCTGCATGTTTTGTGCGCATATTGCGTGCTTGCACACAGGCACATATTGGCACATTTTGCATGTGCTGATGTGCTGCAGGTGCTGATAGACCCGTAACAGAGGTAAAACGAGGATTTTGACCCGGGATAACAAAATTCGAGCCTTCATAAAACAAAATGAGGCTTTACCAAGTCCATATCGGTAGTTTGGGGTGGATTTTGGTGATTTGGAGGGATTGTTGGGCTCATTTGGGTAATTATCTTCGGAAGTCCTTCCAAAAAAAATAAAAAATACTCCCATTCAATCGAACACGACCTTTTAAAAATCTATAGCACTACGTGCTACTCTAAACAAGTCTATTTAGGTTAAAAGCAGGATTCTGCGGTGAATCCATATAAAATAAAGTCGTTTTTTAGTGATTTACGCCCATTCTCGGGCTCATTTGGGTAATTATCTAGGGAAGTCGTTCCAAAAAATACTCCCAGTCAATCGAACATACCTGTTACAGGCCTCTTAGCCCTATAAGAAGCCTTTGGGTAACATAGCAACCACGTGCCACCATAGAAACAAAAATGGCTGCCCCTTCATACAAAATGGACGACGGAAACACGTATCACCCTAACAACACGAGCTGCGCATGCGCACTCACATCACCCATCACCATGATAATGACGTAACAACATGGCCGCTCACACGGGTTACCATGACAACCACGTGATACCCATAATACATTGCGGTATGACGTCACTTCCTAGGTCCCCCAGTCTAGGTCCCCCAGATAGGGCCTCAAAACCCCCTCGCCTACTACTCATACATTTCAACCCTTCACCTAACTCAAGTAGAAGACGATACTTTAAAACAATTTACTAACTAAACATTTTTCAATTTTAGCCTCATAAACATAGTTTATGAACCCTCAATGGCACGAGCTCTTTGAGTTCGTTGCGATGAGGATCATAAGTTATGTTTCTGAAATAAATAAAAAACTATAAAATGTAAACAAATTTCAATGGCGATTTGTGTGAATGTCACTGGTTGGTTTTGGTCGTTACGTTGGGCAAAAGGTTAAGCGACATTATAAGAAAATAAAACATCAACAAACAAAAAATTCCCGACCGACCCTATTTTCTACTACATGTAAATTGAACAGAATCACTTATTTTTCTGAGTTCGCTTCACCCAATTCTACGGTGTTTTCCAAGTCTATGGTGATATAAAACATTGTTGACTGGAAACAAACGAAGTTGATTTTTTATATAAAAAACGGTTTCTGATCATATTTATTAATGTGTCGCCTGGTACGTGGTGGTTGCTTTCTGTATGTTTAAACACTCGGTAATTCAGTGATACAAGTATAATGTGATGATCATAAGCTGTGTTTTTGAGACAACAAAAAAACTAAGCAAATTTGAATGGCGATTTGTGTAAATGTCACTGTCCGGTTTTGTTGTTGCGTTGGGTAAAAGGTAAAGCAACAGTATAAGGATATAAAATATCAACAAACAAAAAATTCCCGACCTACTGCATGTAAATGGAACCGAAAATCACTTATTTTTCTGAGGTCGCTTCCTCCAATTATTTCCAAGTCTATGGGATATATAAGATTGTTTTACTGGAAACAAAACAGTGGTTGTTTTTCTCTGATCATAATTATTAATGTATCGCATGGTCCATTGTGGTTACTTTTTGTACATCTAAACGCTTGGTAATCCAGACAGTGATACAAGTGTAATGTGATGAAATTACTTAATTAAATCTGGTTGCCGTAACTCAACTTTATGTCAATTGTAACCACTACTGGTCACGCGAAAGTGGGCTCTACAAACATGTATTTAACGATCCATGTTGATTAAGAGAAATTCGTAATCCTAACCCATTGTTAGTGGCAGTGGGTGAAGGTGAAGGATATTGAACGATATTTCGTGTTAATTGTGTCAAATGCCATATTTAACAGTGAACTGAATAAACTATAACAATTGCTTTCAGTTACCTTTTATTCGCCGTTTTCATGATTCATAATAAATATTTCACATGCACGTGGCTTGCTTTCAAAATTCGTACCATCCATATTTGCTTTTTTATCAAGCCTCTGCAAAAAGTATCGACCTATTTTTGGAAAGTGTTCTAATTCTGAGACAGAGACACAATAGCAGATAGAGTGTTTCTAAATGGACAAAGTGGACATTTACAAACATAAATAGTTGTAAAAGTTAAAATTAACCCCCTTCATAAAATATCCTAGATTTCAAGCACTGAATTTTTCTCCCATAATGCAAATGGAAATTCTAGCAATTTAATCTTGTTTGACAGATTGCAATGAGCTCTGTCAAACAAGACTGAATTGGTTAAATTCCTAGTATGCAACTAAAAATTTAACCAATTCAATATTGATTAAATTTCTGGTTGTATTGTGGGAGAAAAAATCAGTGCTTGAAATTTAGGTTATTTTGACGAGGAAAATGGGGAAAATATGATGCTTGATATCTTGGCATCAGTGTGTATAAGGTTAAAATAATTGAAATACCAAATGTGAGGAGTGTGAATAGGAAAGTGAGTCGCATCCAACCACAGAATTCGAAGTCGTGGAAGATGCTACCCATAGCTGGTTATAACAGCTGTCAGAGCCAGTTAATTCACTGTTTACAACGTCGCTGTGTCCAAGTAAGACACTCGGCTTTGCTTAACCCCTTCAAAGCGGGCTTCATAAGGTTGCGTGAAATAAAATTCGATGATCATCTAGTAAACATCATAATAGACAAACAATAGTTGAGGAGGGTCAGTGCTAATTTAATCCAACAGCCCACAGGGCTGTTGGATTAAATTAACACTGAACCTCCCTGTAAAGACACAGTGGATTCGCACAATCGCTGTTGCCAGTTTTCTATGCGGCAATCCCATTCCGGAAATCTGTGGAGAAAGGCTTAAAAACAAATTATGTTACATCAAAACCTGTATTTGTTTTCCACTGTACGTGATAATGAGTCAACAGACTGGAGTTTTTCACCTGAGCTTGCATAAGTAACTCAAGCAAAGCCTCATCTTCAGATTGAACCCGGGGCTTCATTGGTTTAAACTTATCCCATATTATATTGCAGAATGCCAGCTGTTATCTGGCTTGAACTTCCATTCACACATACTGCATATATGATACTGGGCACGGTGTTGATAACTACTAAAACACCAACAAAGTGGAGTTTTTTCCCCGGTCATGTATATGTAACTCACGCACAGCCTCGGCATTAGACTGAACCCGGAGCTGCATTGGCTTAATCTATGCTTGTTCTTATCCTGCACTACAGAATGCCAGCTATTATCTGGGTTGAAATTCAGTTCACACACACTGCATATATTACATAGGGCAAGGTGGGGAGTGCACATCACCATCCACGATTTGCCACCCACTTTCCATCGATTAAAAAGCTCGTGAAATACTGGCACGTGACACACTGATGGAAAGGGCAGTGGGGGTCCTTTTCAACATCGTTTAACATGACAGTATTTCATAAAAAAGCAACACACGGAATCAAGAAATTACGCCTCGGAGATAGACATTTTGAAAAAAAAGTCTCAAAGTTTAGAGTTCACCCCATTCCAATACATTATCTGTTTTGCTTCGATAATTCATGTCACGAATATTATTGTCTCTCTCCTACTACATTTTAATATTCCCTTTGTGGGCCTTCTTGCCACATGGTTGTGTTGGGCGGATTTTATAGTGGGAACTTTGTTTTGGGTGGATTTTGAGGGAATTCTGCCATGAGGGGATTTTGTCGGAGTATATTATGTTCTAAAATCAATCACCTGAACATGTTTGAACAGTGTCAATGCCGGGAATGCCTCCAGTCGCGCAGTTTCCTTCACGTATTCTGTATACAAAACATTCCAATTCATGCTCTACTGACGTCCGAGTGTTTGTAAATAAAACGAGAACGTTTGATCTTTCTACCCTGTACAGCAGAACGACTTTAAATAGATATGCAATTATTATGTTGACATCATTACACAAAAAATGCCATTCAGAAAAATGTTTATATCGAGCGTGTGACTTTTCGTTTTTCGGGACAGAGATGTATCTCATTGGGCGTTGAAGTTGCGGTCTTCCCTGGTTTTTCGAATTGTATAAAGCAGAACTGTGCGCCTATCAGAACTCTACGCCACTATCCTTTTATGTGTGGGCTTGAGCAATGACAGGCATCGTGAAACCTGATGGGGGTCCGTGGGTTTCACCATTTTTATAAATCAAACAATAACATTGGTATTGAATTTCCACAATAAGTCGGAATTGGCAGTAACAACAGGTGGAAGAGAAAGGTCCTGCTGGGACTTCCAGTCTTATATAAAGAGCGGTATTTCGTTTATTTGCCGCTTGTCCCGCTTTGCTTTTCGCTTAGCATTGGCTCGTCATACACTTTAACCCTTTAATCCCCTACGATATCTTCCATGCCAGTTCACGAGCAACAATTAGAAGAGTCCATATTCATTATTTGGGTGTCGACCAATTAATATTTTCAACGTACAGCTTCGGGGATGCACGTTGAAAATATTGATTTGTCTACCCGATACATTCACTTAGCAACCATCCTACTTAACCCTTTACCTAACCTGAAAAGCAGACGACACTTGCAAAAATAATTCTTGAATGACTAATTTTTTTCATTTTTTGTCTCAAAAACATAGGTTATGACCCCTCGTTGGAACGAGCTCGACGAGCTCGTTCCAACGAGGGGTCATAACCTATGTTTTTGAGACAAAAAATGAAAATTAATTGGCGATTTTTGAGAATAGCGTTGGCCGGTTTTGGCCGTTACGTTGGGTAAAGGGTTAATGAAATTATGACGCATAATGTTTCTAGGCTGGAAAAGCGGCCTCTCGGGTTCAAAGTGAGTGAAATCGTCCTCTTGAATTAACGTATGAGTCGAATGTTTGAAATAACTGTGATTTACAGTTACCACGTAAATATGTGTACATAGGGGCAAAATAGCGTGTGTATGTCTTAAGGCCAACCGTCATGACACGACCGTTTGGCGTAATACTTTCAGAAAACGTGATCAAGGTTTAATGTGTTCAGAAATAAAAATTAAAGTATTCCTTTTAATAACCTTTCTACTTTGAAAGAATCAGCAAAGATCAGTGGTCAATGGGTCAAGGTCGACAATTGTGTAAAACACGTCAAGTTCTGCGAATTGGATCACATTATATGGACCCGATAAGGATGGGAGAACAATATCGATGCCTTCTTGCCTGTGATCTTGATCTTACATGGATGGTTCTGGATAATGAAAAACGCCTTTGTAGTTGTACTCCACGAAAAATAAGTACATGTTATTTCTTACTCATGCTTTATTTAGGTATGGATGGACTTCCTCTTTGGTCAATCAAACGAGACATGTTAGAAGCCCAGTCTCGCACGACAGGCGCCATTTAAATGCTTCCTTTTCTCGAATGTGTGTTTTCCGTTTTCCTATTCGTCGCTTGTCCGTACTTCCTTTTGTGTGAAGATATAAACTGTATAAAAGCGCATTTTGGATTGGACGTTTTCTCTGAAAATACTTGTCTCAAATGTTCTCTAGAAATAGAAGCTTATATCTTAGCAAGCTGTTCGTGTTCTTCTGTCTGCATCGTGCACACACTGGCTACTGTCCGGTCCGAATTCATCGTGAATTTACTTTCGGTCTTCGAGTTGGCTTATTATTGCCACTCAGTCTATTAGTTACTAGTCGATTAACATAAGTTTGGAGGCCCGTTAAAACTCCATAATTTCAGTGACGTCATTCGACGGAGCCGGGCCGCGGGCGATAATGGTATAAATAGCCATTAGCGGCCCGCGGCCCGGCTATTTTTAGATTTCATGGTCTAATGAATTACTCCCATTCAGATGACGTCCCTTTGTATTTCTGAACTGAAGTCGAACGCACGATCGAAACAGAAATATCGAACCGACTTTAGTGATTATTTCTTCCAGCAATTCCCTCGTGCGGTTAGCTGTAACAGGGAATGGTAATAATAGTAATAACATGATTGTTGGCAGGCATCATGATTCATTAGGGGCCCTGCAGCAATGATGAACAGCCCTTGGGCTTATTAACGGCCCTCGACTTCGTCTCGGGCCTTTAATAAACCCTCAGGCTGTCCATTATTGCTGCAGGACCGCTAATGAACCATAATGCCCTCCAAAATCATGTTATTGTTATATTATTACCCCTTTTCATTTCCTTTCTCTTGCTGTTTAATTTTTACTCCTTCATCGATTCTCTCTCGGCGCGTAGGACCACCCCCAGTCTCTATCTAGCGTGGTACACAAAGATTGGATATGAAAACTCACAGTGTAGCATAGAAATTTTACAAGTAACCCACAGTGAGTTTTTCTTCCTCCCATGCTTCTCTCAATCGGGGCTTGTTTCAGAATCTCGGTTATGGAAAAAAGAAAAGACTATACGAAAAAGAGACTACCTCTCCAGCCACACTTCACTGTTACAACTTCCCTCCCACCTCGGTGCTTAGCAACCCGATATCTTGTATCCACCTGTATCCATACTAAGCTGAGATTGCAACCTGCATCCCCGACCTTCTAAACTTCTCCTTTCTCTATATTAGTATAAAGAATTTCTTAGAGTGTATTAACCCTTTACCCAACGTAACGATCAAAACCGGCCAGCGGGATTCACAAAAATCGCCAGTTAATTTTTATTATTTTTTTCATTTTTTGTCTCAAAAACATAGGTTATGACCCCTCTTTGGAACGAGCTCGTCGAGCTCGTTCCACTGATGGGTCATAACCTATGTTTTTGAGACAAAAAATCAAAAAATATAGTTATACAAGAATTTTGTTTGCATGTGTCGTCTGCTTTTCATGTTAGGTAAAGGGTTAATATAATGTTATACTGTACATTTGACCGACATGGTGTAGAAGAACAATAAACTGAATTGAATAAACTGAATTGAATAAAATTGACCAAAGTTTCCAATTAATTTGCACATATCTATTATTTTACTAGGAAGACGACCCATAAAAGCACCAAGCTTCCAAGTTGTTTTCTTCGTTATTTTGGGTACTATTATTTTAGATTTCGCTTTGTTTTAGTTCTTTCTTTTTGAACATAATGTGTAACATGATTTTTGCATTGAAATACAAAAGTTATTTAAACTAAATTCCGCTTGCTGACTTATCCAGATTTGTTGGAATACATTAAATGGTTTACTGAAGGTAAACAAACCCTTATGCCGCATAAACGGTATAACGTTATGTAATCGATAACACAGCACACAGTTAGCGGTTTTTCTTTGACTGCTTTCTCGACCTAATAGTGTGTTAAATATATTCTTCATCTTCCAAGACTCCCCATTTCAGCAATATCACATATCCGGTACGTGCCAATGTTCAAATTCAATGACAAGTCAATGTTACAGCTGAAAAAAAGACTCTTAACTTAAAAAAAAATTCAAGAAAACCTATTTCCTATTGTCGCGTTGTCTTCCCATGGTTGTCACTCTATAAACCATATTTCGGAGACTTTCCAACTGGGTAATATCTCTTTTCATGGATGAACTTTTTTCTACATAACGCAAACTCTGATTGCCAGTCTTGATTTATGTATTTCTCTGGTATAGCGATTGACTTTCAAGCCCGCGTCCTTAAGTGGACTCCTAGTTATGATCTATGAAATTTCAGGGTATCCTGACTGACTTTCAGAATCAAGAACCTGGAAATTCCCATTCACTGGATTAAACTGAGGAATCTCAATTAAGAATATTAAGAACAGAACATGCCCACACTCTTTTTGGTAGTGATACATTCAAAGCAATAACTTCGAGAAATTGAATGCTTACGCGTCAGAACCCACCCTATACGGTTCTAATTAATGAAAAAGCACTGTACATCGCTTCTGTGCACAAGTCCAAGTCGAAATATTTCTACTCCGTATACCTTTGGTTGTCATATGAATAAATTGCTCAAACTTTCAAGACATAACATTCTAAAATCATTTGGGTTAAAAATCAACCGATATCAACTGGGTTGGGTGAATATTCACCCAATTGGGTTCATATTCACCCAACCCAGTTGATCTGGGTTAATTTTTAACCCAATTGATTTTAGAGTAAAGTGACAGGTCCATCTTCCTGAGGTTCGACGTTGCGGAGTAGTCTAACCAGTTCGCGCATTGATACTGAGTACACATGGGAGATAGACAACACAATTAAGACAGCCTTAGTATGAGATAACAATCAAGTAGTGGATTCGATTCGAGATTCGATTCGATTTCGAACCTTTTGAATGATTCGATTTAAGTGAAAAATCGTGATTCCACGGGCCACACCTATGCTGTCACCCAGTTCAAATTGGCATGCATTACCATATGTTGATGCACTCACCATCACTTAAAATACTCGAGTTATTTTCTTGATAACATCACTCACTCACTGTAACTTCTATATACGTGAAAAATATCTACTCTTAAGCCTTTACCTAACATGAAAACAAGACGACACTTGCAAAAAAAATTCTTGAATAACTAATCTTTTTCATTTTTTGTCTCAAAAACATAGGCTATGACCCCTCGTTGGAAAGAGTTCGACGAGCTCGTTCCAACGAGGTGTCATAACCTATGTTTTTGAGACAAAAAATTAAAAAATAAAGAAAATTAATTGACGATTTTTGAGAATAGCGCTGGTCGGTTTTGGCCGTTACGTTGGGTAAAGGGTTAAACCCTGTGTGTTGTTTTTTTTTTTACTTTCGACTTATTGGCCTGCATGTCTACATGCAAAATTCAGCAGAACTCTTTTGGATCGGGTTATGTATCGAATGGGGTAGGTTTTGTTTTAGGGGGGTTGTTTTCTTTTCTTTTTTTTTTTTCTTTTTTTTTCTCGTTTTTTTTTACTGGAGTTTAACGACATTTCAACGGCAAGGGTCAGATCATGTGAGACAGGTTTACGGGTGGAAGTAGCCGGCGTATACGGAGAGAACCAACGAGCAGCAGCGAACAACTGTTAAACTCTCCAACTTAGTCTGCACATACAGAGTTACAGCGGTTGGGGGAAAGTGCACCATCGTTGTGCTGCACGCGTTAATACACAGTGCTACCGTGCCTCACGTGGAATATCGGGATCAAGTATCTTACCCATGGTCACTACACTGCAAAAAATATAGGTTCTCTTTAGAACCAAAACTGGTTCTAATCTTGTCCCTGAGATGGAACCAGTTCTGTTTAAACAGTATTTATTTCAAATCAAATAAATTTACCAAGATGAGCATTCAATTTTAACAGAATATTACATGAACTGAAGTAGATTCAGCAGTAAACTTGGAGCTTATTCAACGCATTCGCCAAACATTTTGAAACAAAGGAGATATGAACAGTTGGCATATCGAACCAGTTTTGGTTCTGTATAACAACTGCTCATATCTCCTTTGCTTAATAATGATTTGAGACAACCTCGTATAAGCTCTAAACTTAGGACTGAAACCCCCTCAATTTATGTTTAATTATGTTAATATTTAATGTTAATCTTTATAAATTTATTTGATTTGAAATAAATACTGTTTAAACAGAACTGGTTCCATCTCAGGGACAAGATTAGAACCAGTGGTTCTAAAGAGAACCTATATTTTTTGCAGTGTACTAAGTTACTGCTGGTTAGGATCGAACCGACGACTTTTCGCTTTGAAGTCTCATGTTTTATTCACTGAGCCACCGCATTCCCAAATATCCTTCACAAGACAGCTAAGATATTTTTTACTGCACTACAATAACAGGTGGGTGTGGCACATCAAATATACACGCCTATACATGAGACAACTGAAGTACATAAAAATTTCAAAACATTCGATAAAGAACGATGTCAACATTGTAACGTGAAGATTTATCCCAAGCAAATATAAGTTCTCCGCATGCACTAACATATTCACCCTAACTACAACACAGTTGCAGTACGCCTTGGGACATAGAGCCACCGTGTCCCCACGTGGGCAATCGGGATTACATGCCTTGATCAAGGACACAATGTAGTTACCCCTAGTGGTAATCGAACCGTGAACCTGTCGGTGTGTAGTCCAATGCCATATCCACTGAGCTACCGCGCATCCAGAGGGGTTAAATTAAATAACTCTAACGTTGATCAGAGAGCGTTATCGACTCTCGATGATATGGCATTTATTACTTATTTTGAGAACACGTCTATACATCATCACACGAAAAGTCTAGACTTTGAAGGTGGTTATGATAGAGCTGACATGTTGTACAAAGAGAGGAAAAATGAGAAAATGTGTGTACATGAGAGTAATTAATGCAGTAATTTAGATAAATGTACTGATGCGGGTTTAGCATCGTATGCACACACGATATGTTTCACGATCATGGCTTCACCCTTCACCAAACGAAATGGTAATTTTTTTACACAATGCCATCATAGATACAGATCATAGGTGAAAAGGAAAACAGTATTATTCTTATACTGGGGTATGTCCGTCAAAATGATCAGTTGCGGTATTCCAAGTCAGTTTTGAGAATAAAGAGAGGATCTCCAACGAGTCCCCAGTTTATATCGAAATTTACAAACCAGCTCAGTAAATTAGGTCTGGACCTAGCTTTAGATCAGTCCAGGCCTAATTTACTGAAGTTTTGTAAATTTCAATACAAACTAGGGACGAGTTGAAGATTATATTTATTATATGACCCGAAATCCCATAAAAGACTATCAGTGAGTTCGTTCCAATGAGAGGTCATAGGCTATGTTTTGGAGACAAAAAAATGAAATAAAATAATGAAAATTGAATGGTGATTTTTGTGCATAGCGCTGGTCGGCTTTTGCCGTTACGTTGGGTAAAGGGTTAAACAATATGTAGAAAAACACAGCACAAACACACCGGGTAGAAGCTGCAGTATGGCCGCCGTGGAGTGGGCACTCTCCACAGGGGGGAGGGGGGATTCATCCACCGAGGCAATAATATTAGATTCCAAACTCTAAGTATAGGAGTAATCATCAAGAATTTGATTAATGAAGCGCCGGGTACAACCCGCTGCTCCATTAATTAAAATGTTCCCTATGATGGTTTTTATTTCCTGGTAAACTAATGCGTGGAACATCACAGCCCACAAGTGGAGAGTTGTTGAAAGTGTCGTTAAACCTCAATAACTAAACAAATAAATAGTGAACGTGGTGGGATATTACATTTACCACACGCCGTGTACATGTCATG
This sequence comes from Pictodentalium vernedei, assembly GCA_031216915.1. Lineage (NCBI taxonomy): Eukaryota > Metazoa > Mollusca > Scaphopoda > Dentaliida > Dentaliidae > Pictodentalium > Pictodentalium vernedei. The sequence goes on from CM062296.1 coordinate 338,635,318, forward strand.
TTACGAGTTTTTCTCTTTCAAAATTATAGCTTGTGTCACTTCACTGTAACGGGCGCCTCGATCTCTGAGGGTTTGTAGTCTATGATGTGGAAGAGAGAAAAACTGTTTTATATCGGAAACAATTATTGTAATTGGCGCCTTGTTGAGATAAGAGGCTAACCCTTTCCACCCCATCTCCTATTCAAATTCGTCATATGGACCTTTTCCTTCAACTTCATCAACTGATCCATCCATAATGTGCCCGCACTGTGCTTACGCCTTCTCTGGACCCTGCGAAGCTTTGGAATTTGATTCGATTTGAAATCGTGCCGATGATTCGATTCTATTCGATTTCAGTCACACCGACACGAAAATTTTCGATTGTGGAGACGTTCTCAAAATCCTATAAAGTGTCTTATCTCGTACTCTTCCTTCGTCATAAGAAATTGCAAAATCTACGACTTGAAAAGCAATGAGATTCGAGATTTCAATTTGATCAGAAAGGCCTCTGGATGATTCGATTCATTTGAGATTCGCCGGGCCCTAGCCTTCACATAGTATGATTTGCAGGCAGACGTACAATTTTTTCAACTGCAACCGAAAGGAATAGATAGTGCAAGAAATACAAGTATTGGCTTTGTCTGTCTGGATGTTAGTGGCCTCATAGGCGGATTCACAGTATTTGTTTCGACTGTCGCCGAATTTGAAACTGGAGAGATGGGTTCGGAGGATTCCTGGCATGCAAGTGCATTTGATACTCGCCGCAGATGCCTAAAGTGTCAAATGCACTTGCATGTGGTTAGGATGCATTCTCCCTCGGCGGAAAATATACAAATTTGGTATCAAAACAAAGCTCTCTGGTCAGTGGCGGATGAGGGGTACTGGAGCCGTAGAGATGGAAAAGACAGGGGGCTGAGAACCACCGGGCCAACCATAGTTGAGAAAATTTTGATTTTCAAAAACGAAACTCGCCAAATCCTGAACTCTACACCTTTCGAAAGGCTTGTATCTAACACCAAAAAATTTGCACGTTTTACGTTAATATTCGGATTGGATAGTCAATTGGTCGTTTAGGGCCCCGCGCTCAGGGTGCCCCCTCCTCTTACCCCCCTCCCCTCCCCCCACCGCTCGGAGTGGAGCCCCGAAAGCAAATACTGCAAATACGGGATACATGCGGCGTATCATTTTAAAACTTACCCGGACTTCAAGGGCGCGAACATATTTGAAAAAACACTTCTTTTAAGAAAACAAAAAAAAATCTTCAAAGGTTTGGGTCTCTCGCCCTGGAGCACGGATCCCATGGAGTTACTCCCCCTCTTCCTATGGGTGAGCCGCCACTGTCTCAGGTGGCATTTTGGGTGATTTATTTGTATCCTCCTTTCTTGAAAAACATGTACAATTTCATAAAATGAAGTTAATGCACACGATCCTAGTACGGCCAGGTACCCAGGCTATCCAGCTTTTTAAAAAGCAGCGTGACAGCTAGGCTTATTTATTATATGCTAAACGATAGATTATCGAAGAAATTGCGGAAAGATAGAAATCGTATCCCCCACTGTGAAGATATAGAAATTTTCACTTTCACGGTATCAATCAAAATGGCGGCTTTCAAAGCATCAGATCAAGGTGAATACGAGTCAAATTATCACTGGAAATGATCAATTTTTTCTAAAAACGTATAATGAAAAGAAAATCTAGTATTTTTGAGTGGATACCGATCATTTTCAGCAATAATTCAACACGTTTTCTCCTTGAATTGATGCTTGAAACCCTCTAGTCCTTTCAAGGACGTACCAAACCAAAAACTTATATTACGGACTTTCGGGCCATGTTTGGACTAGAAACACGCCAGCTAAATCAGATTGCAAGACGCTATCTGTTCCGTGTATCGATCAAATCACTTCTGCGTATCAACGATTCAATGCGCTGTTTACTTTCATGCATCAATTCAAGGTTGAAACGAGTGGAATTATCAGATTCTTCTTATAAAAAGCGTATATTAAAAAGAAAATCTAGTGTTTTTCAGTGGATACCGAAAATTATCTCACTTGTGACCGAGACAAATGGATATTTATATAAAATAAACATTTGTCTCGGTCACTCATGAGATAACTTTCGGTATCAACTCAAAAACACTAGATATCCGCTATTTATAGGGCTCCACGAAGCTTCGAGATTCGATTCGACTGTGAATCTTAAGTTACTATTAGGGAGCGCGATGGCTTAGTGATTATGGCATTGGACTTCAAACCGAAGGGTCCACGGTTCGATCCCAGTCAGAGGCAACTGCGTTGTGTCCTTGGGCAAGGCACTTAATCTCGTGGGGTCATGGTGACGCTGTGTACTAAGGCGTACTACACGTCGATGGTACACTTGTCTTCAACCAATGCCAACCCTGTTTGTGTGGAGTACATTGGGGAGCCTGACAGCTGCTCGCCGTTGCTCGATGGTTCTCTTCGGGTACTCCAGCTTCCTCCACCCGTAAAACTGTCCGACACGCGGTGACACTGGCTGTCGAAAGTGTCGTTAAACCCCAAATTTAATAAATGAATAATTTGCTATTTGGTTCGTTTCGAAATCTCATACCCGATTCGTTTTCTTTCGAATCTTTTCACATGATTATAGCTTGGTATCGGTCAGTAGTATTCTTCGGTCATCTACATCCTTTCACAGAACGTGGAGTTCAGATGAAATTTGTTTAACCCTTTACCTAACATGAAAAGCAGACGACACTTGCAAAAAAAATTCTTGATAACTAATTTTTTTTCATTTTTGTCTCAAAAACATAGGTTATGACCCCTCGTTGGAACGAGCTCGACGAGCTCGTTCCAACGAGGGGTCATAACCTATGTTTTTGAGACAAAAAATGAAAAAATAATGAAAATTAATTGGCGATTTTTGAGAATAGCGCTGGCCGGTTTTGGCCGTTAGGTTGGGTAAAGGGTTAAGACAGTGTAATTTTCACTCCTTAATATACATAGCATCTGTACCCATGCCACCATCAATGCTAATTCCACTCTCACTTGTCACTATCACGGTTGCATGAAGTCAAATTTAAAGTTTCCAAACAATGTCGACAATGAGCTGTTGTAAACGGCTAGCCCTATGCAGAACTTAGTATCGATAATTCTCGCACCCGTTCCCGTTTTTTGAACTATAATTCTTACTGGGTAATATTCCAACATCACCAAGACATACATACCTTCGACGAAGGCATGCCTTGATAATGTAGTTGGAATATTTTATCAGTCGGGACGTATATGATCACCGTCGGAATAAATCAGTTTTACACAAGGCGCCCCCGATTCGATTCCATATTCGACTCGATTCAAAATAAATGGTTCACAAGGCCTTACTTATTCATTAATGTACAAGGACTCTCGTATAGGCATACGACTGTCACAAGTAGCTGCAGGCAGTTGTAACTTTACATCCTAAAATCAGTTGGGTTAAAAAAAAACAACCCAAATCGACTGGGTTGAGTGAATACTGATTAGACGCCGGAGAATGACATTCCATATTTATTTCGATATATCTTTGTCCTGGGGCAATGAATTTTTGACTGTCGCCCGGGCGGCTCGAGAGGCAGTGTAACTTCGACACTGGTGATCAAAGGCCTGTTTGTGACCAAACATTCAGGAGGGGGAGGGGTAACCAGAGTCAAGTGCAGTGCAAGAAGTATTAGTGTTAATTTGTTTGTTTGTCCATCCATCCGTCTGTCTGTGATCAAACGTACGAAATTAGAGTTCACTCCCTGAGACCCGAATGGAAAATGAGAGTCTTTACCATCCTCTCACACGCCCTCGCTTAATAATAATTAGAACATTTAAATTGTTGCTTTCGAAACATAGCTTATAGCACATAAGTGAGTTCGTTCAAATGAGGAGTTTTTAGCTCTGATTCTTGACAAGAACTGGAAAACTGGCATAATTTGAATGACGATTTTCGTGCACAGAATTTGTGACAGCTCAGGCCGATTCTTTTGGAGACCAATCTAACGATGAGGCAACGTTTTATCCAAAAGAAGCATAGATATATTGTTTTATCTTGTAGAGTTCATTCTTATCATATATTACAATATTATGTTTTGGGGGATAGATTATTTGTAACATTAAGTCTTCATGTGCTGTTTACAGGGAGAGGCTTTTAATTATTTGTTTTTTTTCTTGAGAACAGATTCTGCGACCCTTATAAGGGTGTCATATTCTGGGGATGTGGTTCAAATTACCTTTGAAGTTAATTTATTCAATCTGTATGTCTTTGCCTTGTTACGACTGATTGAAGAGTTCCTATAGGCCATCAATTGTAACAAGATAAAGGCACGTGAAGAAATTTTGGCAACGAATCACGTAATCGGCGGGAATCTCACTTACGGAATCCCTTCTATTGCCGGCTTTGAATATTGAATCCCTTTTTTCATCGCATGCGCCTATGTGCTATATGTTTTGTGATACATTGTATATTTCACATAAACATATCCACACATCTGGCATGAGCCCATGTGCCGCATGCCATTTGTACTCATTGTGACACATTGCGCATGTGCACAAAAGTATATTCCAACAAACACCAACCCCACGTTCTATGGAATCCATTCTATTGTTCCGCTATGACTGTAGAATTATTTTTTCATCACATGTGTCTATGTGCTATCTGTGTGACAGATTGTGCCTTTTCACATCAACACATATCGGCACATCTAGCATGTGCCCATGCGTAGTAAGGGATGACACTATGGGGACCTAATTTAACACTGAAATCTCCATAGACATTTGTTCGCCAGAGAAAAATCACGATCATGTGTACTAACACTGAAAATTCACATAGACATGTTTTTTCGCCAGAGTGCCATCTGGCACTCTGGCAAAAAAAATGTCTACGGGAATTTCCAGTGTTAAATCAAGTCCCCATAGTACACACGATCGTTATTTTTCTCTGGCGATCAAATGTCTGTGGAGGTTTCAGTGTTAAATTAGGTCCCCATGGTGTCGTCCCTTACTACTCCCATGTGCTGCATGCATTGTTCACTTGCACGCAAGTATATTCCACCAAACACCAACCCCACGTTCCATGGTCATCCCTTACTACTCCCATGTGCTGCATACATTGTTCACTTGCACACAAGTATATTCCACCAAACACCAACCTCACGTTCCATGGAATCCCTTCTATAGCCTGTCTATGACTATAGATTCCCTATTTCATCGCATGTTCCTATGTGCTATAGAATAGAATAGCTTTAATGAGCAAATACACCAAAAACAAGGCAGATTGCATTAACAAAATAGGATAGTTAACAACAACTGAAAATTAAGTATTATTAAATGAGAAAAATAACACATAAGAGAGTAATTATAAGAGTGATAATATCTTTTGTAAACATTCACGTTAAATACTATGAGCAGTCATTGATTATTGTTGACTAAGCTTTAACGCTCGTTGTTTGAAGAAAAGATGTATCATATTACAGATAATATTACATAATCCGAGCACTTCTTTCTTCATTGGGAATATGAATTTCTCTTCGACATTCACAGTAGAACTGAAAAGGGTCATAAAGGGTAGAAAAGCTACATGTGCTGCATACAGGAGAAGTAGAAAACTTAAGGGGGCGGAAAGCAACGAGGCCACGGTAGCAAAGGAAGAATACCAACAAGCACGAAATAAAGTAAATAAGATTAAAGACGATAATCGGAAAGCGCGGAATAGCAGTCTTATTATGACGATAAGAATGACAGGGGGGTCGAGTTCGAACGTATTTTGGAAATTGGTGAATAAACGTAACAAAGGAAGTAACCCACAGAGTATTAAAGTAGATAGCAGAGTTACAGACGATCGAGACCAAATCGCATTAGAACTAGTCAAGCACTGAGAAAATGTAAACGGTAAGCGATGGGGCATGGGGAAACCACCGGAGTGTCCGAACCAGGTCGAGGAAAATCTATCGAACTTCGTGTGCAGCGAAATTAAAACGGAGGAGGTGCGAAAGGTGATCTCAAAATTAAAGAATGGAAAAGCGGGAGGGTGGACGAAATTCCTAACGAGTTTATCAAACAAGGGGGAGAGGAACCCTTGGAAAACCTAACTGTTCTATTCAATTTAGCCATAGAAAAACAAGAGGACCCAAATGAGTGGAGAGAAAGCAAAGTGACATTTATTCACAAAAAGGGGGAAAAAGACGTTTTGGATAATTATCGAGGGATCACTGTCCGTAGCAACATTGGAAAAGTTTTCTGTAAAGTCCTGTGTGGGAGATTAGAGGAGTTGATTGAGGAGAAGGGTTTTTTGGGAGAGATCCAGAATGGCTTCAAGAAGGAAAGGAGAGTCACTGACCACCTTTTCACGCTATCCCAAAATGATAGAATCCGCGAAAGCAAAAAAGAAAAAGATGTTTATGGCCTTTTTGGATGTTAAAAAGGCATACAATAGAGTATGGAGAGAGGGTATGTAGCGCAAGCTTGAGGCTCTGGGCTTGGGAGGCGAGTTTGTTGGAATTATGAAAGCATTATATAAAGATGTGCAGAGTGAACTTAGCCTGGGTAACATAACAACAAAACGTGTGCCCATGGAGAGGCGTAAAACAGGGGTGTATCCTTTCGCCGATTCTTTTTGCATTGTACATCAAAGGTTTAGGAGATGAACTCCTGCATAGCAGGGAGGGGTAGCAGTTGGGGACTTGAAGATCCCAGGGCTATTTTTTGCAGACGATATGGTGCTAGTGTCAGAAAGCGAAGAGGGGCGAGCGAAAATGCTGGGAATTGTTGGTAAATATGGTAGCAAATGGAGACTCGAACTTAATGAAAGCAAGAGCAAAGTTATACCCGTGGGCCGCAAAGTGGACCCCAATCGAAGGTGGAGAGTGGGGGAGTTCTGTATTCCGGAAGGTAGCAGCACACTTCTTAGTGTAGGAGAGACAGGTGACTACGAGTATTTGGGGGTAAATATAAACAGGAAGAGGCATCTACCGAAACCACACAAATAAATTGATTCTGAAGGGGAGGCGAATCCTTAACCAAATGAAACTTATAGGGAGAAACAGTTTCAATAAGGTTTTCGTGGGGAAAACCATTTGGGAAATGGTGGGTCTGCCAAGTATAACATATGGAACGGAAGTGGTACCCCTAAACCAGACGGCTGTAAAGAGCTTGGAAATCCTGCAGAATGACGCAGGACGATGGATAACGGGGTCGAGTAATGCCGCAGCACTAGACGCAATCAGGGGTGAGCTTGGGTGGATGAGGATCAAGGACAGGATAGACTTATTGAAACTCGGTTATCTTAATTATTTGGTAAATCTCCCCGACAGCCGATGGTGTAAAGTAATGTTCCTGCGAATTTTCAACTCAAATATCAAGACGGGTGGATGGTCCAAGCGAGGGAACTAATAGAGAACTACTCATTGGAGATCTCGGACCTAGACGTTGGGGCAAACCAGGGTAAAAAAAATCGTCAGAGAAAGGGTCACGGAGGATGGTAACCTTAATTGGCGAGAGGGGGACAAATCAAAGAGATCTTTGGGTGGCCTGCGTGATAAAGAGAAGCCTGGTTTTGAAGAGTACCTTGATGGCACCTTTGGGGGTCACTGTTGTTCAAGCTGAGGTCGCGGTCCCTGGAGCTGAGGGGAAAAATTGGGAAAACAGTGAAAAGGAGTGCCAGATGTATAATTTGGGAGTGGTGGAGACCCTGGAACACTTTCTTCTAGAATGCCAAAAAATACCAGTCTAAAAGAATAAGATTCACTGGAAGTATAATGGGGAAGTGGGATGGGAGAATGAAGGACATGTGGTTAGTGGGAGACTCAAAGGAGAGGGTTAATAGGCTAATCGGAGAGATTGGGAAGAATGGGGCAAGGGATGTCATCAAGCAGTTCGTCTCCGAGTCACGGTTGGGGGAGAGAAGAAGCTTGGGAATAGGGAGGCAGTTGGGAGTACAGGGGTAGCCAAGGCCATCTCATCCGAGAACCGCGACAAATCAGCGGCCGGCCTAAGTGTTATTATAGTAGAGAAGCGCTGGTACTCGACCTCCAGTTTGATAAAAATGTTTTTCCTGAGAGACGCATATTTCGAACATTCCATAACGAAATGAAATTCCGTCTCTACATCCTCCGAGTCGCACAGACCACAAAGTCGTTCGTTACCGGCGATGTGGGGGGGGGGGGGGAGGGGGGTGTAAATGCCTGTCATTCTCTGTCATTAAGGAATGATTACTGATACACATACTCTTTTCTTCAGTCGATGTCGTGTCTGTCAAATAATTTTCAAATTTATATTCTTTTTTGCACAGACGATACGTTCTTAATTTGTTTAATCCGATTGTCCCCTTATCTTCGTGGATGTCTTTACAGAAGGTGTCGCGATGGATATTTTTAAAATTCTCAATAATTTTGTCATATTCATGTGGGTCAAGTACGGGGTTGTCAGTGCCTATAAGTTATATAGATGAAATGGTTTCGCGCGCCGAAAGCGCACAGAGACGGTGTGGGACAAGCCCCTTTCGACCCTCTTTGACAGTGTTTTTTTTTGCAGCGTGTCCGGGTGTGTTACAGGAGGAAGAGGTGGAGTACTCAGCGGCTGTCCAGTGTCACGGTGTTCACGGGAGTAGTGGTGGTTTTCTGGTTTTCTTTGGTCTAGACCCTCGGGTGAGGACCAGTGCGAGAGGGGCATATCGCTTTTACTTGTTATACCGGATATCAAAAAACAACATAAGCATTATAGGTGTAACATATCCTCATCGGCCCGCTGGATTAAATTCGTTATAAATGACCTTAATTAACTGCATACTCTATCGACAACAAGTGTACATAATTGTATGCGTAACTTTATCCCTCTGGGCCAGCTGGATTGAGTAACGTTATCAGTGACATTAATTCATTGGCATAACATAATAAACTCGACTGACAATAGTTAACTTTATACGGCCAACTTCAGTTCTAACAGCAGGTTTTTATTACAGGCATGTTCTATGAAATCCCCATCTGCATCAACACTAAAACATGCGGAAAATGAAAATCCGTTCCGCACACATGTATGGAACGGAAATCGTTGACGGGCTATTTTAAAATAGAAGCGAAATTTCACTGGAATTTTCTACAAATCGCGCACCGCAATTACAATTTGAATCCCTAGCGATAGCTAAAAATCGACCCCTGAAATCCAATGTGTTCTATGTGCCTAACCCATTGGAACTCAGGGGACGAAATAGCAACACGGGGTTCCCCTCGCAAATTTGGTTGGCGATGAAATGTGTTGATAGTTGTCAAATGAATTTCCGAGTGTCCTTTTAAAATTTGTTTTTATAGGCGTGAAGGTGTGTAATAAACATAGAACGACACGCGTGTGTGAATGGGTTAGTCAATATGACACTTGTGTCATCGCGCAAGGATAAAACTCGATGCCTGTGGTCTCTCGTTTTATCCTTCCGCATTGGCACTCGTGCCATATCGATTAACCCATTCACACGTTCCGTGGAATCCCTTCTATAGTCTGCCTATGAATACAGAATCCATTTTTCACCGCATGTGCTATATGTTTTTGTGACACATTGTGCATTTTCACACAGGCTCATGCCGGCATACCTGGCATATGCCCATGTACTGCCTGCAATGTGTACACAGTGTGCACTAGCGCCCAAACATATCTCCCTACGATCAACAGATTTTTTCTTATATGTGACGTAAACCAACATGCATAAGGTCAAAGAAATGTAAAGACCGATATGAGGTTGGATGAATCGAGCGACCGGATTGAAGACTTGAGTGAGGGCAGAGTTGAGACAGGATCAGAAATGGGAAGCTAAACGTCAGCAGTAATGGTTCAAGGCTGCGAGGGTTCTAGAAGATTATAGTGGTAATCATAGTTGAAGCTGATCATACGAAAGATGGTGGTGATTATGGGTAAGTCAGCATTTGGGGTCTTAGAGCTGTGCAGGCCATGGGGTAGTCCAGAAACCAGAAACCGACCAGGTTATTGGGACCATAATTATCCTCTAAAATATATCATTCAAAAGATATCCTCTAACAGTACATCACCATGCCATTGGTATTTTCCAATACACAGACGAGGAATCGAAGGATAGCAGGTTATACCTCATTGAGGGAATTCCTCAAGGCCTCATTCGAGAGAAAAGAGGTGCCGGAGGTCAGTCGTTTGTCAGTTAGGGGGTGATGGAAGTGGGGTGTCATAGGATAACGTGACAGTAAAGGTATCAGGTTAAAACTGGAAGTATTCGAGCTAAAATAAGTCAGTTTCGGTGGATTTTTGGTGGTTTTTGATGACTGTTGGACGTTGATGGGTCCGTTTGGGTAATTAGAATTCCAGGTCAATCGAACACATCCTTTGAACATATCCTCGTCCTATTAAAGGATTTTTGTCACACAGCAACCACTTGCCACCAAGATGGCGGCCCCAAGTTAACAAAATGGACGACAGAAACACACATCGCCCTAATAAAACGCGCTGCGCATGCAAACTCACGCCACCTATCACTAATGATGTCATAACATGACCTCTCATGTAAACCCAACATAGCGTAACTGTCAGGTGACTATGACGTCAGTTCCCCTCCGGCGCTCTATCTCCTTCCGACAACCTGCACATGTCTGGGTACATGGCATACTACTGAGAAATACACAATTTGCGGTCTGAGAAGGTGCAATGTCTACAACCTGAAGAGCGCAGAGATTCGATTCAAGATTCATTATTTTTATTCGGGGGTCGATTGGACTCTAAATTTGTGATTCGCTGGACCCTGTGATTTATTTATTTATTTATTTATTTATTTATTTATTTATTTATTTATTTATTTATTTATTAAGGTTTAACGACACTTTAACAGCCAGGGTCATATCGTGTCGGTGACAGTTTTACGGGTGGAGGAAGTCGGAGTACCCGGAGAAATCACTGAGCATCGACGAGCTGTCACAACACGTTGGGGCAGATATGTGAGATTTATGATCACTCTAGGGCTCGGCCGCACTCAGTGAGGACAGCCGGGCTTTCGAGTGAACATACGTCTCTCGGCCTTGCGGTGTTGTGGTTTTTGTTGGGGCAGATTCGTCATCTTGAGGTGTCCGTGACTTAATATTTAAAAAGATAACCGACGGTGGATCATTTGAGTATAATTTAATGGAAATAAAAATAAAACTATGTACTCACATATGAGTCAATATCAAAAAATGTGCCATTTTCACTTAGCACAAATCATGAAAACAAACACACGGCGAAATAAAAGTTTATTACATATTTCGAACCATCAAGCATTGTTAGTTACTGGAATGCTCGATTTGAGTCTAAAATGTCTAGAGCTTTCATACAGTGATGGCTTGTAGCATGACAGGCAACATAATATGTCCTTACTGTAACGGCAACTTCAGTCAACTCCTACGATTTGCAGTGTTGTCAGAACTGGTCATCATGATAATATCACATGATGGTGACAACTTCCACTATATAATGCCAGAAAACAGGGAACAGAATATATTTGTTACATGTTTGTGACAAGTATCAGTATAGATATCCAGAAAGTTCAATTTTACAAACATTTGAATATTCGCTACACATGGAGTTGGTCTTGTATCGATTGCTTATGTTTTTATATTCGAGCGGTTGGGGCTAACAATCATATGTGCAGACAAAGTATTTCTAGTTCGAGAATAGCTTCTGAATATTTTTGAAAAACACCCTCTGTTACGGGAAATACACTAGTGTTACAGGAAATTCCCAGATTTTCACAGGACGATAAACTGGACCGGCACAGGTTAGCGAGCAATGCAGTTCAAACATTGTGGTATAATTTATTCACGACTGGGTTTGCTCTGTTTCATGGGAAAATCTGTTCACACCCAAGATCTCGTAGTAAGGGAGCGACAGTGATATTTGTTGGCTCGTGTTACAGTGAATACATAAATGTTACACGAAGGACATCAAACTCGTTCTAGGTATTGCTACCCCAACATTGCGGTGAAGTTTAATCTTGATTTGGCCCGCTCTATCTTATAAGAGTATCAACTTGCACAAAAGATATCATAACTGAGAAGCTATAGCGATTTTCGCTGGCTCGTGTTACAGTAAATACACAGAACATCGCTTAGGCCATATGAAACTATTCGCTGTCTTTGGCCCAATTCGTTTCATACATTTAACGAACAACTCAGAACCTGACACTTTCTACTTGTCCTGGGTACAAAGCCTTATGGTACCGCACTATGACATACTTTCCCACGCATTCGTGAGGGGATGTTCGACCATTCAGACTTACAGGCAACTTCAACTCGTTTGCTTAGCGCGCAATGGCGAATCACACCTGGAGGTACACTCACTGGTAGCACTCCCCGATGGCCCATCCAAGTTACCGACAGCGCGCACAACTTCCATTCCAGATTGCTCATCAACCGAATTCTCATCAAATTCCAATAGGGCCAATACCTCCTGCACCACACGGTCTCCCTTAACCTCTCTTTCATTGCCACCAACAATGAACACGTTCACACTTTCAACCTTCTCAACACTATCACCAACAGCCCTAGCCACATATGAGGCCTCACACGCAACATTCTCACCACTATCACTAACAACTCTAGCCACATCCGGGACCTCACACTCAGCCTCTTCACCACCTCTATCACTAACAGCTCGAGCCCCACCCGGAGCCTCGCACTCAGACTTCTCACCACTATTACTAACATCTCTCGCTACATCCGGGACCTCACACCCAACCTCCTCACCACTATCACCAACAGCTCCAGCTACATCCGGGGCCTCAAACTCCATCTTCTCACCACTATCACCAACAACTCTAGCTACATCCGGGGTCTCACATTCAATCTTCTCACCACTATCACTGACAGCTCTCGCTACATCCAGGACTCACACTCAACCCCCTAACCGCTATCACTAGCAGCCCTGGCAACATCCAGGACCTCACACTCAACCTTCTCTCCACTAACACTTACAGCTCTTGCTACATCCGAGACCTCACGCTCAACCCCCTAACCACTATCACTAGCAGCTCCAGATACATCCGAGGCCTCACACTCAAACTTCTCACCACTATCACTAACAGTGCTATCCACACCCGGTGCCTTATACTCAACGTTATCACCACCACCACTATCACTAATAGCTCTAGCCACTTCAGGAGTCTCACTCCCAACCTTCTCACTATTACTACTAATAGCTCTACCTACATATGGCGCCTCATACTCAGCCTCACCATTACCCCCTAACAACTCTACCTACATCCGGGGCCTCACACCCAACCTTCTCTCCACTATCACAAACAACTCTACTTACATCCGGAACCTCACACTCAACCTTCTCACCACAACCACTAATAGCTCTACCTACATCTGGGGCCTCACACTCAACCTTCTCACCGCTATGACAAACAGCGCTACCTACATCCGGGGCCTCACTCTCAACCTTCTCGCCACTGTCACTAACAGCTCTACCTACACCCCTGGCCTCACACTCAACCTTCTCATCGCTATCACTAACAGCTCTACCAACATCTGGGGCCTCACACTCAACCTTCTCACCTTCCCTCATGCTGTGTATTTCCTGTAAAAGAGCGTGTATTTTCTGTAACAAATGGCGATTACAGTGTAATCGAGGTAAGAGCAAACGTGTGTTGATTGTAATATTCTGATGGCTAGTCGTTTTTGGCCCCTTGTTTCCGATAGAACACTAACAGGCAGAATTCATCCACGAATGATACATTTATGGCAAGTCATACAAAGATGGCATTTTCTGTAATATGCATTTGCTATGTCACGGGAGAGAATGACATCATCTTTACAGGAAATGTGAAAATTTCTCGGAACCATTGGTACCTATGTTTGAAAAATCAATATGGCGACATAAAAAAAACACAAATCAAAGTGAATTGTGGAATCTGTATCTCCAAATGTTCAGTTGAGCAATTCCATCACAACAACGTATTTCGTGTAACATCATGTATATTCCGTGTAACAATAAAACAGCCATTTGCGTTTTCAAAACAAGATGGTATCCCACCACGTCATAGCGCTTCCTAACAACGAGTGAGTAAGGAAAGGCATTAACAAATGGCATTGCAACGACATTGGTGTAGTTATTTGATCAATATTGACTTTCCTATAACGAAAAGGTTATTTACTGTAACGCGATTTTTAAAACATTCATATTCGAACAGAACCTCTTACTCCGGTTCTGGCTCATTGCGTTGGAATACAAAGATTAGACATGGTAGATCCTTTTCTACAAGTGCCGAAAAACCACCAAGAAAATATTCTCTATTACAATGAAAGAAAGACGTATTTGTATTTCAAATAACAATTTTAGTGTTTCGTGTAACAATTTTCACTGTTACAGCACTACACTGTATCAGGAAATACCAACGTACCAAAAATAGCAAAATTATAATCATGTCTCCTGTGCCCGAGAACAAGTATTTGCAATTATAAAGTTCGCAGTGAAGTACATTCAAACCGATTTCACCAGATACCTCATCTACTCCGTAATATCACAATATACCCGTAACATTATATACAGTTTTAAAAATTACGCACCAACCTGTCAGCACTTGATGACAAATATCTTGGTAACTTACACGAATATTGCAAAGGTTCTTGTAATATCGCATGAAACACGCCTCAAACAGCTCAAACGGAAAACAACTTATTTCATCATTCCTAGGGAAGTCTCATTACTTCGACGAAAAATGGCTTGGTTACAGGACATACATAATATCGAGGGACAGAATTCGACGGGAAATTTTCCAAATAAGAAATCATTCTTGGTGATGCAATAATAGTTTATAGCTTAGCCTAAAGTGTCTTTTCCAAATATCAGAAGGAATATTAATGGGTGTTACGCATATTTTCCGACAGCAATACAAATAATATCAGAAACTGGATAGGGGACAGCACATTTTGCCTTATTTTGGGGTATAAATCAAGGCAGGGCGACTGCTAACCACACCAATTGATTCATTTTTTTCTTGTTTTTCTGGTAGAACTAATGCCCCCCCCCCCCCCCCCCCCAGACCACTGACAAAAATATTAGGCTACAATTACAATTCCAAAATCTGTATCCCTCCGGGACACCAAATGCACATTTTTTTATATTGACTCATTTTCGCATCAATGAACAATTCAAGAATATGCATCATACACACAAAGCACATATGAATTTCCCCCATAAAGTTCGAGCTCTTTCCGGGGTACCCCGTGTTCGATGCTGTTGTCTAGATGCTTCTGGTTGTTCCTCACTCCCGGGTTTCCTCTTCACTTCTCAAGCGATTGCATAACGTATTGTCTATTTTACGCCGCTCAATCTCCAAATACGCTAAATTCTCAGTCAACTGTAACCAACTCTGTCAAACTAAATTTTACACATTCGATATCATAGTCACTTCACTCCACGGATTTAACAACTCGACGTCTACACCAATCTTCGTTTACACCAATCTTCGTATACCGTTTAAACAAATAAAGTTCATGCATCTAATTTGCCTGTCTCAACTAAGCTTACTCTAAGCTCTTAGCTTAAATCAAATGTTCGAGCTCTCAACAGCTTCGATTAAGTTTATTGTTCGAGCTCTCAATAGCTTTTTACTACTCTACACTTCGCCTATGCGTCGCGTCACTTAACCTAGCAACCGCTCCCCTACTCAAACGGACCCCGCTTAGTCTCCACAATTAATTTATACAGATGACAGCCCCAATGGCTAAAGCTCCGAGCCCTCTTCCCGACGGATTACTGACTCAATCCAAGGTCGACTGACTACCGATGATCAGTCTCTCATTATATAGCATTTTCGTGTCTAATTAATCATTAAGTCGGTTCCTCTGTGATACAGGACACCGTTATTAAGATAGATGGGATATATCTTTGTAAGCTCGTGAGTCTGACATTTAGAGTTACGGGGATGACACTTATTTGAGGGCCACATAGCGCGGAACACCATCTGCGTCTGACAGTAACGAATTACTATTAGGGACTTTCAGAGATAAATTGCGTCGTAGTTTTAAACGTCGCAGCAGGGAACCATTAGTCCTCTCAACGAGAGATAAACACCCACCTGGCCAAGCAGTTAATTAATTAGCCTTCAATAATTTGTACCCAGTGTCTATTTGCGGCTTTTACCAGCAAACGTATCAAATTAATTATTTACAATCCCTGACCTTTAACCCTTAACTCGGACAAATTCGAATCGATCTTGACACGAGCAGCTGCCAGCTCCTTAACATCGTAACTCCGCACTGCAGCACAGGCAGGGTTAGATTGGTTTAAGACATGCGCACATCGACGTGCAGTACGCCTTAGTACACGGCGTCATCGTGCCTCCATGTGAACAATCGGGCTTAAGTGCCTTGCCCAAGGATACAACGCGGGAGTCCGAATCGATCGCTCAGACGGCCACCCATCCAAGAACTAACCGGGCTCGACGTTGCTTAACTTCGGTGATCTTACAAGAACCAGTTACCACAACGCCACCGCGCCCCACGGGCCCTGTGATAAGCGAGGCTGATTACGAGCGTGTTTACTTCACTAGGCGGTAATGTTGGATGTGACAATGTTTTGAAGGGGATTAAAAGGGAGTAAAAAGGAAAAATATTATGATGTCAACCTGTGCATTTGATCAAATTCGTCCCACAGGTGTCTTTCTTTCTCTTTCATATGACGGTTTGAAATACAACGACTGGGCATTTCTTTTCACAAACGTTCTTTTTACAACGGAAGTTGAAAAATAATCCCAAACGGTTCATTTTTGTTATACCAACTTGATACACTGGTACCGATTTTTGACGGGTGTACCTCAAATATATATGTAAGCACACGCAGTAGCGTAGTCCCTTTCTAGATACAATTACTTTCATTTGAGGTTCATTTTTCAAAACAAAATTAGTTTGACAATGGTAATTTTCTATTTAACCAATTTCCCAACACGGACAGAAAACTAAAACTTCATATTTTTCGTCTTAAAAAAATAGCTTACGACCCCTCATTGGAACGCGCTCAACGAGGGCGGGGGGGGGGGGGGGGGGGCGTGAGCTCTGTTTTAGCTGCAAAGATTAGAAGAAAATAATAAAATTTGAAAGCCGTTTTTCGAGGAACATGCGCTAGTAATGTTGGATAGTGGGTTAATAAAGAATATTCAAAGGGCACATTGATACATTTTATACATTGATACATTTTAAAAAGACAATCCCCTCATACAGTTTATAACATTAGGGTCATTAACAAGCAGAACAGTTAAAAATCACTCGAGCTCTGAAAAAACGAAAATTGATCTGTTTTTATCAAGTCCTTGGAGGAACTGATGTATTCGTGTCCAGAATAAAATTGGTCAATTTGTTAATTGTCACAATTAATTTATTATCATTTCCTCTCGAATGCTGTCATCCACTAATATGAGTGTGTTCATTACATCCCTATAAAGACTGTTCCCTCGGGATATCGCAGTTAACTGTTAATTATACTGTATCGTTGCTTCCAAATTGATGGTATAGTCAGCAAATTCCCCGCAGAGTCCTTTCAACAGCGCAGAATAAACTCCCCCACACGGAAGAGGTCAAATGTGTTTTGTCTTAATGTCTATGCAATTTAACTGCTAGGGTTACTAACTCGATTTGCAGTTACAAGTGTTGGAACATATATCCTAGCGACCTCCAACGGTACCGGTATATATTAACACTTTGAGACTTTAATTATCCTGACATTCAAACGTCACTGGGGAATTCAGTTTCTTCAACGTTATTCAAAATGCGACGTCAAACGTCGGAAAATGCAAATAACAAGATATTTTTCACATTAGTGATTATCTGGTTGAGGGCTAGATTATTTTTGGAGGTCTGAATTTATTATTCAAAACATGTTTTATTACAAATTATTGGAGAGTGCCCACAGGCACTCTCCAATAATTTGTAATAAAACAAATTTATATAAACAAAACATTATTCGTGTTTGACTGAATATGAAATATAAGCAAGGAAAGTGGTGACTTTTGCTCTGGTATCCTCATTTTTTGAAAGCCCTGATAGTGGCTTCCAGCACTCAGCCAGTTAAGAAGTCTTCATAGATTGGATTATATTAGTATTTTAAGCTGCGATAACATTTGGCTCAACAGTTGTCACTGAGCACTATTCGGGAGAAAATAGGAATTGAGGGCTGTATCTCAAAACGTCGAAAAAATGAAAATCTGTACGGGTGTGTTTACACAAGGGGACAATAGGCTAAAGGCTATAGTCTATATCTAATTAGCATCGGGTATTTTGTGGGGAAGGATCTATAACCTTGGGGAATAACCATGGGTGTCTGTCGTGTAACTCTCACTGACGTTTCAATGATTTGTAAAGCTTGAGAAGCGCGTCTTTGTTTGCTCCCCAGTTTTTTCCTCTTATTATCTTCAGAAAATTGATATGGATACCAATGACTTGTACGTATATTCAGTACGTGGGGAGTGTATTATCACTAAATCACCTGTAGAGTGGTGATTCCACCCAAGCAATAATTACAAATTTGTTGCTGAGCATACCAAGCACAAGCAAAGTTCCAGCCAATGGACCTCCGGGTTATACCCGGAGGTCCATTGGCTGAAACATTGCTTGTATTTTTTATCCACATGTACAGAATTTGAAAGTGATACGTTGAGTGATAACTCTATTCCCCGGGTGATTTAATTACGATCCATCCTCCACGTACTGTATATATCTTACACAACTCAGTAAACTCTGTTCACCGAACACATAAAACCCATCGTCTGCGTCTCTGATCTCTGAACGAAGAAACATCTCACGAGTGGCCACTAATTAGATATAAACTATAATTACGATCAAAACAAACTTGCCGAGGAGTGAATTTTAGGTTTTCGACGTTTTGAGAGCACACTGAATTGAGGTTAAAACTTCAAAAAATCGAAAAATAATAACAAAACAAATTACACAAAGTATCAACGCGCTGTTTGATTCAAAGGGTTAGTACTGATCACTATCAGCCGTACAATGGTTACTGAGTATTTGTATATGTTTGCTTTCCTGATGGGGAAAGGGGGTAGGTACAGTGACTGAGGCTGATCGATACTCACCAAATAAACAAGCTATACAATCGGCGGGGTGAGAACCCACCCCGCCGATTGTGTAGCTTTTTTGTTTGGTGATTATCGATCATCTTCAGTCATAAAATCTGATACCTCATCCCACCAAACCCCACACCCACTCCCACCCCACTGGCATTGGTACACGTAGAATAAGTTAGTATATAATGTTGATATTATTGAAAGTTGCATTACAATTTATGATACGTTGTAACCGCCAGGTTTTAACTCATACCCAACGTCGAGTAGACTTTTTCATACCCCTGCCTCTCTTGTTCTCGGATGCTTCCGACGCCCTTTTAATTATGGCGTTTGCATAATACAAATGACATGGTATTTTTTTACAGTAACATTAGCTCACGTTCAGGCCCAGCACTATCACTACTACAACGCAAACACTCCACCACACCCCACCCCTCTTCCCAAACATTCCACGTAACTAAGCACGATCTTGTTAATAGCACCCTAAGAGTCACTTAAAACATGCATACTGCGGTATTCGTTCAAGGAAGATTCGCCCCCACTCAAAGGAGACGTGGGTCAACTAAGTAGAGTACCTGCTGACGCTTTGTACTTCAGCAGAACACAAATTTGTTTTGTTGCCGCTTTCATGGACTATCCTACTGACAGATGAATACATGATAAGCAGATGCTACACACAGGTTGAGGCTATATCACGATTTATCCCCTAGTAACAGTAACGGTAACTAAGACTATTAAGAGTGTTTGGTCTTCAGATCTGCTCAGATTTGAATCGGTACTAGAACGTTTAGATGTAAAATAGTCCCAACTCTTACCATACCAAATCAAAATGAAACAGATTGTGTGGAACAGATTTAGGGTGCTATATAAGTGAGGGAAAACTATGTACTGAAATTCCCAAGTGTTATGTATATGTGCAACAGAACTGTCCGAAACCGTCTCAAACACTGGGTATGAGGTCCAGAAGGGTCATCAAGCGTCCAGTTCTGTCCGATGAGCATCAAAGATGACGTTTGGAGTGGTGTATGGTACGACAACATTGGAATCTCAGGGCGTGGAAGAGAGTCCATTGGTCAGACGAGAGTAGGTGCCTGCTTCACGTCACATATTTTCGCATGAGAGTGTAGAGGCATATGAATACTGCTTACGTGCCCAGGAATATCAGACCTACTGTTCTTTATGGTGGGCTCTGTATTCATGGGCGACAATTCAAGGTCACATTGTTCCCATGCTGTGAGAGCATTCCTTCAGAACAACGCTATTACAACACTACTTTTGGATCCCTAAGAACACATCTGGGACCTTCTTGGGCATCGTGTACAAGCAAGGGATCCGCCTGTATAGAATTTGGCCGATTTGAAGCTGCATTGCACGAGGGGCTGCAGCAGTTGCCTCAGGATCGTATCAGAAGGCTCACTGGTAGCATTGGGAGGAGGGTTCAGGCTGTCTTCCGGACACGAGGTGGATACACTCACTACTGACGTCAGACACTGCTATTGTGTTCAGGAGATCACACGTTATATTTTTTGTCAGCAATTACAGACATTGTTTCATCATGGACCGTTCCAGCACCATACTTGTCGAGAGAACATTTTTCCATCACAAACATTAGTGACAGATATGTTTAATTAGCGCCATTAAAATACTGCGTATTTTTATCACTGTGTTGTCTTTCATTTGTCAATAGACCATTCTTTCTGCAAACAATCACTTTTGGCCATCTGAAAGATAGCATGAAAGTAATGACAGTTTCTATTAACACCACTGCGAAAAAAGCAGGGGGTGCTTAATTAAGTTCCACGTGTCTATATATCTTTGTAACGCATCATACCCATTTGTTTTTGATTGTGCAATAAACTTATTATTAATATTATTTATTAAACATGTTTTTCTTTTTTCAGTTTTCCTTCTGTTTCGTTTCAGACCGTTCCGCTCTGTTTCAGTAAGGTATTCCATGTTAGACTGCTATGTTGATAGACTCTTCTTGCACTTTTGTCTTTGCTAATAAAATTATCGATATCCCGCTGTTGGAAAGTGCTCTCTGGGTCTTTTCCAACAATATATTGCATCTCAGCAACCCACCAGCTTATTAAGGGAATGCTAGAATAGGCTTTAGGAATCTCCATATCTGCCTTATACATAGTTCAGATAACATACTAACATTCGTTGCTCATTTTTCCCAAACTGCTTTTATTCATCTTTGGGAAATTTGACAAAAGTAAGTGGAAAATGGGCTTCAAGAAAACGAGTGTCCTGTAGAGTTCTATGCGCCGCCTTCGTGTGGTCGCTATCTAGCCATAGATTTTGAAAGTGATTTTAAACAGTGTTCAGAAAACCACGGTCCTACAACGTGTCAATGATAATAGCAGATAATTGTTATTCTAATATATATTTCTCAAAAGAGATTACTTCTCCAATCGTGTCGTCTGGTAAGGTTGTGTACCTGCGAGCTGTTGTGCGAAGACAATCTACCTGACCTGATAACACTACGGGATAATAGTGCTCGAGAACGAGGTTTTTAATAGATTAGAGCCCTCTACACACTGTTTCGAAATTTTAAGGAGCACTCTTTTCCTATGATGCATCTAGGAATTTAATCAATTCGAGCTTGTTCGACAGAGTACGCTGAGCTCAAGCAATGTCGTCTGCAAGAAATGTTGGGAAAAGGTTAAACGTCTGCTTTTGTAATGTTGGCGCGATGTTAGTTTGGGATTAGGGTTAAAGCTAAATGGTTGTTTGATCAGGCGATTATTCGACTTTCGAATGTATTCTTGAATGGGACCCTGATTCGATTCGATCGGATCGAATCGGCCGCAATGATTAACGATAATGTCAAATGTTTCACACAATGGTCCATCTCTGTCCAATTTCCGCATAGTTCGCGGAATTCCAATAAAAGTTATGAAGACATTATATTTGCAGTATATTTAGCATTACATAATCTAATAAAATCCAATCTAATCTAATCTAACTTAATCTAATCTCATCTAAAGTTGAAAGCAAGGAATCCCTAAAGTATTCGCGTGCATAATGCAAGCTTCGCTCCGAAAAAGACTATGAACTTCCTCTTTCTACGCGAATGGCACCACGTCTTCTAATGTAGCACATCATTACTGGAGTGCAACAAGGCGCTATCTGCAATGCTAAAGCGCCTTGCTGCACTCAAGTCACGACGTACAATTTTCTCGACAATTCCCAAACAAGAGAGAGAGAGAGCGTTTATTATTCTTGTCGAAAGTGCTGTAATCGTGTCCATTTCTGGACATTGGGCGTGTCATCTAAGAACCGCATAACATGATGAAAACGGGAAGTCGCGAACTTATTATTCAGCTGATTCGAAAAAAGAATCGATTCGCGAATCTGTTGACCGATTCGATTAAATAGTCCACTCGAAGTCAAAAGTCGTCTTCCCAGGACCCTAATGTATGACAGAGAGCGAGAACGGAAAGTTTTGCGTACGAAATAACAGCGTCGACGGTGCATAATCATTATCGCAAAAGAACACCTTTCGATTTGAATAAACTTTGACTTTTGATATCTTTTAACGTATAGATAAATAGTCTGTGTGAAACACACAACACACAGGCTGTTGTTTTTGTATGGTTTTGTTATGGTTTTGTTTTTCGTTTTTCTTTTTTTTTCCCTTTCTCTTCTTCTTCTTCTTCTTCATCTTTCTTCTTCTTCTTCTTCTTCTTCTTCTTCTTCTTCTGTGCACTTCCTTGTTTGCACGATACCTTGAACACGAATTGTCCTCTCGCTGATTTTCGGCGTACTGATAGGCAGTCATAAGTACTCGGTCACCTATGTTTTTCAGATTCCTGGAGCATTGGGGTGTCCATATGGGTGCTTTGAAAGTGGGTCACGCCCATATCTCAGGCTTGCTGTTACCTATGGACCTCGGACCAACACCAAATGAGTCGACACTCAATTGAGGTTCAAATATCGGCCAAAGTCACTGAGGTCACCCAGGGTTATTGAGTGCATTTTTAAGATTTGCTGGAAATCACTTCCCTCCCCCTATCCCCACCACCACCACCACCACCACCCCAATACATTTTCGAAGTTCATACATGCATTTTTACACTTAAAAAGTGGACGTGGCTAAAAATTTTGAATGTGGTCCACGCTCATATTTCAAACATGGTATGACGTATGGACCTCGGACCAGCACCAAATGAGTCTAAACTCAATGGAGGTTCAAAATATGGGTCAAGGTCCGTGAGGCCACCAAGGGGATCATTTAGTGCATTTTTCCGATTTGCTGGAAATCATATTTTATTACCTCCTACATACATGTATTTTCACACTCAAAACATTTTGAAAGTAGGTCAAACTCATATCTCAAGCATGGGTATGACCTATGGTCTCGTTTCCTATTGAAAGATCATATCCGGGGTTAGTGGATATCCTCGGCCAAATGGCTAGTTTGGCCTATAGTTTTATTTTGTGATGGTGTGGAGTTAGTAAATAATGCTCATTAATGTTGATAGGGTAAAAATAATCTATTGATGGTCTTAATTCAAACTGTGTACCGTCAAGTGCATTTCAGTTGGAGGTCAAGATCACACAGGAGTGTTTAATGACTAAACCAGACCTGTTTGGGAGCTGACATTTTCCAGGTGACAAATGAGACAATTTTTGTGTAAATTTTCTTTGACAAAAAAGCCTTTTGAAAAAATTAATAAGAAACACATATCTTATGCTGTAAAATCCTCAGAGGAGGAATAAAAAAATCCTATAACACAGTTTTATCTTTACCGATGCACGAAAATTGGAAATTTATCCCCAAAATAAGAAAATTTTGACCATTTGGACCCGTTTTTGGAGCAAGAAACTGTGTCATTCAGCTCAGTGTATTTGAGTGATGTTGTAAGATTTTGATTGTGAGCAGTTTTCTCCAGGAAAGGCCACACTCAAAGCTTTCAGAATATACATTGTGAGGATTGTGAATAGGGGAGGTAATTTAAATGCAAAATATTCTCGGCCGTGTTAATGAGAAGCTGTGCATTTCTTGAAAAACCAACGTTTTCACCTGAATAACTTTAACGAGCCCTATGGGCCTGGGACCAACATCATAGATATTGAAACTCAATGGCGGTTCAAAATACGGGTCCAGGTCACTGAGGTCACCAAGGGGTCATTGAGTGCATTTTTCAGATTTGCTGGAAATTACATTTTATGACCTCCTAATGCATTCTGGAAATTCATACATGTATTTTACACTCAAAAAAGTGGGTGGGGCCAAAATATTTGAAGGCAGGTCACGCTCATATCTCAAGCAGGGTATGACCTATGGACCTGGGACTAACACCAAAGGAATTGAAACACAACAGACGTTCAAAATATGGGTCAAGGTCACTGAGGTCACCAAGGGGTCATTGAGTGCACTTTTCCGATTTGCATGCATTTTTCACACTCAGAAAGTGGGCGTGGCCAAAATATGTAAAGTGGGTCACGCTCATATCTCAATCACAGATGATACGTGGACATGGGACCAACAACAAATGTGTCGAAACTCAATGGATGTTCAAAATATGGTTCAAGGTCACTGAAGTCACCAAGGGGTCACTGAGTGCATTGTCAGAATTGCTGGAAATCACTTTTTATGACCCTCTAATGCTCTGCTGAAGTACATACATAGATTTATATACAAAATAGTTGTAGGGGGTCAAACAATTTGAAAGTGGGTCTCACTCATGTCTCAAACATGAAATGAGCTATGGGCCTGAGACCAACACTAAAAGAGTTGAAACTCAATGAGGTTCAAAATGTGGGTCAAGGTCGCTAGGGTCACCCGGGGTCATTGAGTGCATTTTTCAGAATTGTTGGAAACCACATTTTATGACTCCATTAATGCATTGTTCAAGTAATACATGTGCTTTTATACTAAAAACAGAGGACGGGACCAACAAAATTTTGAAACTGACTTATATCTCAAGCGCGGCACGCCATATGGATCTGGGGCAACACCAAATGAGTCGAAACACCATGGAAGTTAATAATTTGGGTCCAGTTCACTAGGGTCACACATGTCTCCTTAAGTGCAGTTTTCAGAATTGCTTGAAATTGCATTCTATAAATCAAATACATTTCTGAAGTTCATAAAAGTATTTATTCACTCAAAAATTGGGCAGATTAAAAATTATCCTTTTCTGATTCCTGTATAGAACACGTTGAATGATGTGCACAGAGGTTATTTCAGTTTCTTGAAAATTTTTATCTGAATCCTGTATGAAAATCTATTTCTGATTTCTTTAAAGATATTTTATTTCCGAAAATGAGTCTCCATAAATTCTCTTTCTATATAATTTAATTCTGATGCGTTCACCATTTTCACAAAGACTCGAATTTACTGGTCGCAGTAAATTGTGTTTCTCTAGTTCCTAAATAATGGTTTAGTATTTCACTGCAATTGATAGGTTTTGGTCCGTTGCAGATTTACAACCGTAAGAATTTTGTGTATGCGTGTAGAATGGATCAATAGATGAAATGTTTAGCGTCAGGTTGTTGAACCGAACACTGCACGAGACATGCTAATGAGTTTCGCAGAACATGGACACGCAGGTTGCTGAGGAGTCATTCTAGGAATTCCATCGAAAGTGGTTCCAGAGAGAGCATTACTCGGACGTTGACCCTAGTCCTAACCGACGGGGAAGCTTTTTAATTTTCTGATGCGTAAAATTAATGTAAATTTAGCACACAAATGAGGTGTCAGTTCGAGAAATAAATTTAATTAATTTGCGTTCGGCCGATCAAATGAGAAACAGTGTCCACGTAGTGACCCTCTCGTCTCACAAACTGAGTGTTTTATTCATTTTAATACCAACTTTTTCGTCTATGCATGGATACTATTTTAACAATGGCTGAGAGAATAACGAACCTGCTAAAATGCTACATATTTTAAATAAATCCAATCGGAACGCAACTGCATCATCAAGACATGCCTTCAATCATGGGGGTAGTTGAAATATTTTATCAATCGGAACTGATAAATCAGTAAATGAGTAATTGAGGAGGACGTTACTTTATAATAACATATCGTCAACTCATTCATTAGAAAAAAAGATTTTGATAAAAAGGTTTTTTTCTGTCAAACAAATAGCGCACAAGTATTCTGGTTCGTAACCTAAGGGTAGATAAGACTTTAAAAGCTAGAGGGATACATTGATAACAAAGACGGGAGGGCGGTGGCTCAGTGCTTAGAGCACTGAACTTCAAACCGAAAGGGCGACGGTTCGATCCTGACCAGCGGTAATTGCCTTGTGTCCTTGGGCAAAACATTTCATCCCAATTGCTCTCGTGGGGGCTCAGTGGCGCTATGCATTAACCCTTTACCTAACGAATCGCCCGCATACGCCCGTGTAATATGCAAATTAAGCAGTTGAAAAAATTTAATTTTTCAAAATATTTCAACAAAACCATATCATGTGACCCCTCATTGGAACGAGCTCATTGAGCTCGTTCCAATGAGGGGGGTCACATGATATGATTTTGTTGAATTTTTTGGAAAAATTTTAAAAAATGATATTTAACATAATAAATTTTGATATCGTCTGCGTTGGGTAAAGGGTTAGGCGTTCAGCACGTCGATGGACCATTTGTCATCAACCTCTGCTAACCCCTGCTTGTGCAGATTTGGAACGCTGAGGAGTCCGACAATTGCTCACCGTTGCTCCACCCCCCACTCGTAAAATTGTTCGACACGATTTGAACTTGAAAACAAAACAAACAGATAAGGCTAAATAGAAATAATCTTCTGATTCTCAGGCAGCGGCGCATTCGTGTTTTCGGCCCGCGTTCGTCATATTTATTTCGGAGGCAAAATTCAAAGTGAAGAAAACTATCATAGTTTGTGATTTTAGCGGTATCGCATCGTGATTTGCACTGTAATATGTCGTATACATTGATATAGTATTGTTATTCTCTTCGCGAAATGCGACACGATATTCATATGTATGTACAAAATAAATATTTATTCAGCTGGTTGAGAGCTAGATTAGTTTTGGTGGTCCGAATTTGTTCATCACAAATAGTTTTATTACAAATTATTGCCAACAGGCACTCTCCAATAATTTGTAATAGAACAAATTTGTATAAACAAACTATTTTTATTTATGTTTGACTGAATACGAAACATGGGTAAGGAAAATATTGGCTTTTGAACTGGTACCCTCATTTTTTCGGAAGGCCTAATTATAGTTTTTCGCACTCAACCAGTTCAAAAATTCCTTATTATTTTTTATCTCCATTTTAGTTGTTCTATGTTGATTTTGGGTTGAATGCTCACTGTTACAAAACAAAACTATAAGTGAAATCAACATGGAAGCTCTAGTATTTGATTTTAGGCTCTCACAACTGAATTTTAGGCATTGGCGACCATTCCATCGGGAATAAAAAATAAAAATAAAAACCGCCCTCCCTCATTCGTTTTAAAAAAAAATTGCCTGAGAATCAATTATTTAATTTCGTTTGGCCTAACAGAGACGTTTCTAATAAAAAAAAAATAAACATGTAGGCCTATCTGGGTACAGCATGGTATTGTCCTCAAATACCATTTGTATAAATAAACCAGGCTGATGCTCTGATATATCAGGGAGTTTTAGAGAAAGTACTGTGGCGCGGCACTTTTCATTACAGGGTGCGAATAAAACATTCACTGCCTGCACCCCCCCCCCCCCCCACCTTAAATTTTGAAAAATTGGCATGTCTTTTCTCGAAACTAAGGCTATAGGCCTCTTACTGGACAAAACAACCGACTCATACTAAGGGTGGGTGGGGGTCTATTTACGCTACATCATACGACCCTTGAGTGAGACAAGGCGCCATCTGCAATGCTAGAGCATTGCAGATGAACCCTTGTTCCACTAAAGGGACGATCTTTTCTGATATTTTATGTACAAATCCCCGCATAATTCCTAATCCTTGCACCTCCATCCCTCTTCATGATCTGTGGTTGTAACATTTTTAGAAAGCGCTTATTACTCGTACTCGTTAAATTTTTACCGCATGGATAATGAGGGCCGACTGATGTGGGAAAAACACCTGTTATCCTGTGTCATTTCAGCCTTTATGGGTCCTAATTTTCTTTTCAAAGTTTTGATTAAATATTTCATGGCAGCTGTTTTCTTGACGAACATTGAAATCGAACGGTAATAAAAGAGAGGAAGTTCTTTCAAAAATAGATGTCACCGTAAATCAGATTCCTCACATGAGACGATTTGAAATGTGTCGAAATTTAGAAGAATAACTTGCAATCGTTACTGATAGAAAGTTCAAACTGCTGGATATGAATCTCAACATTCGAAGATTTTCTGTCATATCTCCTTATACTGGAGGTTACAGTCTACGAAACGGTCGGACATAACAAATTTGCAGTAATTTCAACAGCTGTATCTCATATAAAGTTGACCTGGCTGCCCTTGGATATTAATAAACCAAACAATCTTGCCCAGTTCGTGTTTACAAGGCGTAACAAGGATTACGCTTACCTTAATTGAAAACAAACCGTCAAAAATAAATAGATGACTTTTTCTTCTTTGGTGCCGCAGGAAAATGATACAACGGGTGTTGTTTACAAAATGTTGAATTTGAGATACTAATATATAAGAACAGATTTTATTACAGACCCCTTCGTTGAACTCCCTATCTACAGCAACACTAAGCCATGCGGAAAATAAAAATCTGTTCCGCACACATGCGGAACGGATATCGTTGACTCTATTTTTAAGGTATCACTGAACTAAATATTTGAATTAGAAATACCCGCCTTGTAATGTTGCAATCTCTAAAAATAAACAGCCTTGGAAAAATAAATTGTTTCAATAAACGTTTGAAGCATTCTGTTGACATCTTGCATTATTGATGAATATTCCAGATAAAAAAGAGGGTGATTTGATGACTTTTGGACCTAAAAAATAGAGTTTACATTTGGTGTGTTTTTGTTGGGAATTTCCAGAAAAATATGTGCACGTGACCGGTACTTCTCTTGCTGTCAATTTTTCTCTCTTATTTGTTGCATGACCCCCTGTTTTGAGGTCAGAAAAAGTTGTCTGAAGGGCTATACTTGACAAAGATATTTGAATGCCAAAATTAAAGTGACGCAATCATATTTTTTTTTTGCCGGAACGTTCTACTGGTCGCCTATGGGAAAATATTTAGTTCCGTGATACCTATATTAAATAGAAGCGCAAATTTCACTGGTATTTTCTACCGCAATTACAATTTGAATCGCTAGTAATAGCTAAAAATAGTAACACGGGTTCCGCTCAAAAATTTGGTTGTCGATAAAATTTGTTCTTTTTGTTGATAGAAATTGTCCAATGAAGTACTGGGTGTCCTTCTAATAACTATTTTATTTACGTGAAGGCGTGTAATAAACACATGTATTCTCATAAAATAACAGCTTATTTTGGCTATTGGACGGTAGAAAAGGGACTGCTAAAAACCAGACAGGAAATTACCCCCCCCCCCCCCCCTCTTATACACCCATTTTGATATATTTTCCCAACTTTAGGGTCATTCACCGTCTTAAAATACCTTCCACTGCTTTGCATGGCTTCGTTTTGTCGGAAGCTGCAGCCGGCAATTCGAAGCTTTTGGCCAGGCCTTTGTGGAATTGTGACACTTTAACCTTTCACCTGACACGAGAAGCAGACGGCACCTGCAAAAATGTTCTTGACTAATTCTTGTCTTCAAAACATTGCTTATATCCTCTCATTGGAACGAGCCCGATGAGCCCGTCCCAATGAGGGGTTATAATTTGTTTTAGATGTAAAAATTAACATAAAATAAAGTTTGAATGGCGATCTTGGGGAATAGAGCTGCCGAGTGTTGCTGCTACTTTAGGTAAATGATTAAATTTAACTCTTTATTTGGCTGTTGCCACAAACACACGTGACCCTAAAAAGTCCTACTGTCTTGGTAAATGCAATCGATCCTTCGATGCATGTTAATTTTTCTCGGATTGGCTAATAGCGATAGCGGGCAATAAGTCGTGATAATAGCTGATATATATTATATCTCGCATGACTTTCCCTTCTTCTGATTGGCTGAGAGGTACTATACTGTTTCCGATAGTTTTACCTACAGAGGGTTCAAAAAATAAATGTGCACCATCACCGTTCACTATACAATTCATATAAATAGCCAGGGAATATTTTAGGACGTTCGACGGACGGAATACAACGCGTCCCTTTAAGAAATTGTTTTAGTTTCGTTATTTCTAAGTTCAAGAATGAAAATACCTGCTTTACGCAAGGACCGTGACAATCGGAAGTGCACTTATAGGACTGGAATCCTGACGGGCAACAAGACTCTTACATTGGTTGTTCGATATAAAATAATAATTATTATACATGTACTGTATGTCGTCGACTATGCCAAACTAGTGATATAGAGGAAGAATAGTTCAAACACTTCGAGCAAGGCAAAGATCAGGATGGGTATAGCACCGGGTGGTAATAGGCGTAATGTGCTGCACACAAAGGCCGTAATATGTTTTTAGCTCAGGTATGAGCTATTGGGATGGGTTGCGATCCGTCGTTTGTCGGTACATCCGTCCGTACGTCCGCATGTATGTCCACAATTCCTTTAGCATACCATACACCCGATCACTTTCAAATTTCATACGTAGCTTCGGATAATGTCTAGATGTGAGCTGTCGAATTTTTCTGAATTTCGTTGAAAAACATGGCCGCCAGTGGTCATCTTGGATTTGGCATATGAATTATCAACTATTCCATTAGCATACCCCACATGCCGCAGTTTTCACCCGATCTTTTTCAGATTTCATATGTATTTATAGATGACATCAGTGGGGTTTTTATAAAGACTGTGATCCCATAAATTTGAACAAAGGTAATTGAATCACTTACTATTTGCGGATGACTTAGTGCTGACCTCAGACTCATAAATGGGACTACAGGACTGCCTGAATAGACTAGAAGCGTATAGAAAGCAAAACAACTTGTTGATAAACACAGACAAGACGAAATATATGATGCTTAAGGCCGCCCGAAAAATAAAGAATATCCCAAAATTTTCAGTAGAGAGTAAAGAACTGGAATGTACCTCAGAATACACAAACCTAGGGTTAACCCTTTCGGAAAATGGCGCCCTGAAACATGCACAGCCTGAACTTAGTCTTAAGGAGCTCAAGGCTCTGTGCAGTTTACATAGCTCGTTCAAAAAGAAATGCACACCAACCGTGGTTGTTTTTTCTAAGCTGTTTGATAAACTAATTAAGCCTATATTATAATACGGCGGTGCAATATGGTCGACGGAGTTGAATATGAGGAACAGTGATACTGCACCGAGTGAAAGGGCTCATATCAAGTTCTGCAAACTGATCTTAAATGTAGATAAACACTCCTCCAACCATGCGGTACGCGCGTAGCTAGGTCGGTATCCAATAACATTAGATGCTTTTGTACGATTCGCAAATTATACTGGTAAATTGCTTACTACTTCCCCGGGTACCATTCTGAATGATGCTTTTGTGGAAGCTAAGAAATGTAAACTCCCTGACTCAATAAGTAAAAAGCTTAAAGGACTTGGATTTAACAGTTTAAATGAAACTGAAATTTCCAAAAGTAAAATTAATCTTCTAAAGTCCAAACTTGAAACGGACCATTATAAATTATTTAAAGAAGATATACACAATGATAATAAGAGAATAGGAAAAAAACAAACTTAGGACTTATCGACTATTCAAAGTAGGTTATCAAATGGAACCGTATCTCATTCACACTTCTTCTATTGAAGCTAGAAACAATGTCACGCGATTACGCATCAGCAACCGTAAACTGTGGATAGAACGTGGAAGGCATTTACAACCTCCTCGTCCGATGGAACACAGAATATGCGAAGCTTGTACAATGGGGGAGGTGGAATCGGAATGGCATTTCGTAATGGAATGTCCGCTTTATGCACCATTGAGAGAACAATTATTTCGCGCAATTTCCTACGAAAAAATTGACTTCCCTCTTATGGATACAATGGAAAAATTTAAAGTAATAATGACTAATGATAATCCAGTGCTATGCAATGTTATTTGTAACATGGTCCAGCGCTTCCTTCACAAGAGAGACTTAACTGTTTGAGTTATGTATGTCATATGAATGGGTGCGTTTTATGATTCTGTTTATGTTGATTTTGTGTGTAGCAATCTGCCTTTGTTCTGGTGTATTTGCTGAATAAATCTTATCTTATCTTATCTTATCTTATCTTATCTTATCTCCTATCTTATCTTATCTTATCTTATCTTATCTTATCTTATCTTATCTTATCTTATCTTATGTAGCTTTGGTGTGATGTCTTTTCTGTAGAAGCTTCGGTGAATGACTTGGCATTACTGGAACTTTCTATTTAGTTCAGTCCCTTCTTGGTCAAGTTGAGCTGCAGTCTCATTGGCACTTTCATTTTTGGTGTGGTACGAACCACACCCAAAATTATATTTCGGCCTTGGGTCCAAGTATGGATTAGGTAAACATGAGTTAAGGTCTCTAGCAATATTGTAGAAAACCAGTAAGATTTTATTTCAGTCAAGAAATTGTTTCTCTCATGGGTTTGAAATTTCAGAACATTTCCTGGGGATGTCTCCTTGACCACACTAACGCGACTGGGGGGGGGGGGGGGGGGGGGGCATCCCTCTCGCGTTCTCTCCCCAGCTTTTACCTGTGGTAGTTGTGCGTGACCTTTGGTCATCGAGGGTCCATAGAACCCAAGTTATTACCACCCTGAAAAATCCTGGGCCAGGAAACCAATGTTGCCAAGCGGGTCGTTTCACTCCTCAATAGTGCATCGTTTCGCCATTGGAGGTGAGCCGTTTCGACGCGCTAGTATTTAAATCAACTGTGTGCTTTTAGTGATACACGTTCGGATCTGTCCGGGCCTTAAAATCTGTCACAATTCATGAGAATCGGTTTTGATTCTCGCGAACTCCTGTTGCGAGAATCAATTTTCACTTCTTAAATATTTTGAATTTTAGAAGACTGTTAACCCCCTATGAGTGCAACATGTACTTATGCCATAGTAAAAACATAGTAGAAAACAAACGTCATAATTGTATTTTAAAGAGAGTTACCCTTTAAGGGCCCAGTTTCAATTTTGGTGAGTTTCTCAAACATGTCCGCAATGGCAGTGTCCATGGCAGTGGTGTGTATAGTGAAGTCTTGACTGCCTGTATCCCTTTCACTGCCACGCCCACTTTAGCCATATATGGCGGCCCTCTCTGTACGCCTTTATGCGAGGAAGTTCAATAAAAATTATGACATACTTGAAACTCCATCATCTGATTAATTGTTGGAAAGGGCTCTCTGAGCCCTTTCCAACAATTAATCAGATGGTAGGTTTGATCAGAATGTACAGATAAGGTCATAAAATAAGTGACAATAGTCGCTTTCGGCAGCGAAAGTGATATAGGCAGCCAAGACTTCACTGGACACCACTGGTAAGTGAAGTTTTGTTACCTTATTATGAGGAAGCAAAGACTGAGAATTCTGCTGGCTTTTTTCAAGCCACTTTTAGAATCTACGATAAAAATTAAATGAACATTTTGCGCGAAACAAAGTTGATTCTCACTGTTTTCCTTGCGAGAATCATTTGCACGATCGATTCTGATTCTCACGTGAATTTTAAGCCGTTCTGTCCACTGGGGTATTATTTATATTGTTAATTCAAATGTGACGTACGGTGGGTTGACGCCACATCCAGGAAAGACATGAACACATTCATTCATTTCATTCATTCATCCCTTATAAAAACTGATATTAAGTAAATTTGGAAATGAGGTGGGGGGGGGGGGGGTGTCAAGGACTGAACTGATATCGAAGCAAAAAGCCTGAGGGGCTACATGGCAACTGTGGCGAAACGGCTCAAGAGTGAATGGTGTCGGTGCGAAACGATTCGGGAACTAACAGATGTCGGGCGGAACCAACCGATACCTTTAAAAGTCATCATAATTCAGAATCTTCTTTGTGAAAATTTAGCTAAAGAGGCGACAGCAAAATTTATTTGGGCAAGTATTGCGAGCGGCCTCCCCAGATTCTAGTGGACCGTGGATCTTCGTATATGTGTTCCATGTTTGCGATAGATGTGCAGCAACTCGCTGCAATTGATAACGAAGTCCCAGAAGACCCCACAATAGGCCTTATTCTGTTTGGGTAAAGATGCTCTGAAAGTATCACGCATAACTTATAATTGTCATGTGGTATTTCAAAAACACTGTTTTGTTATGATCCAAAACAAATTTTGTGAATCAGTTTTGAACAAAGGTGATGAGAGTTCAAACCACTAAACTGTCAGGTCAGTGCAAGGCGCTGCTGACTGACACTGTCACGTTTTGATGGTCAGTGATTCGGACCGCCTGATTGATATCTTTCATTTTATCTCGAGATGGTTGAAAATAGTCAACTACCCTTTACTTCTCTACCTGATAAGATTTTAAAACAAGAGGCCCCAGGGGGCCTGAGAGCGCCCACCTGACATGGTAGTCTAAATATCAAACCAGGGACTTGACTTGAATAAGCTGCATACGCCCCTTCTAAGAAAAGCACATACCAACTAGATGAAGCGATTGTGCCCATACAATACACAGGATTTTCCTTCTATTTTCAGTTCCTGCACTTTTACGTCCCAAAATTGAGATAAACGCATAAAAAAACAGATTTTTTTTTTATTTTTGTTCGGAAATTTTCGAAGTCCCAAACAAAATATTTTCAGACTAAAAATTTGTTTTTCTTCTTCTTAAAATTAAAAAAAAAGTCCCACCTGGATCCCAAATTTTCAGTGTAAAAAAACCCATTTTTTTTCTTCTTAAAACTGACCAAAACGCATAAAAAACCAAAAAAATAATTTCCGGATTTTTGGTCCAAAAATTATTTCTAAGTCCGGACCGGTACCCCAAATTTTCCGCCTAAATATGAACCCAGGGGCTTGAACAAACTTGAATCTCACCCCCCCCCCCCCCCCCCCTAAGGATGCTGCATACCAAATATCAAAAGATTCTTATTGGTAGATCTGAAGAAGAAGATTTTTAAAGAATATTCCTCATACTGCACTAATTTAAACATTTGGGCTCCCATAGAGAGCTCAAATATGGACCAAGGGAATTGATTTCAATGAACGTGTGAAACAATCTTCCAAAGATGTTATATGTGAAATTTGAAAGCTTTTGGAGCAGTGGTTTGGGAGAAAAGTAGTGTTAAATGTTTTTCCCATTACCCACAGTTTTAAAAAATGCTGACTCAGCACTTTTTCAAAGTCCCAAAAACGTACCACATGATAAAACCGATAGCAATTTTTTTTTACCATTCCATTCTGTTGGTCCTCAGGAAGCTTCACACCAAATAAGAATTTTCAGTGCCGTGTAGTTTTGGAGATATGGGCGTTTTAATTTTTTCTATTTTTAGCTCCTGCGGTTCCCATGGGGCGACGGGGATTACTTTTTGGCATAAATTAATTACTTATGACCCAATAAGCCCTCATATCAAATTTGGTTCAAATTTGCCTCTCGGTTTGGAAAATAGAAACTTTGGGCGGGGCGAAAAATCTTGCACCTACCATAACGAACTTCTCTTGAATAAATCTGAGTCTACAACATATAATGAAGCTGCACGCCAAATATCAAGTCTCTGCTACTGCTGGTTCATGAGGAGAAGATTTTTTAAGATTTCGGTTTCCCTTGGGGGCGTGGCACCCCCCAGGGAGAGGAGCAACTTCATTTGAACAAATCCGAATTGGCATTAGGTAATAAACATTTACCCAACATTTGAATAAAATTGGGCTAGTGGTTTTGGAGGAGAAGTCGGTTTTGTAAAGTTTACGACGGACGACGGACGGAAAGTGATCAGTAAAGCTCCCCTTGAGCTTCGCTCAGGTGAGCTAAAAAAACGATATTCATAGGAATATGAAAGGCGCTATTTTGTCTGACTCGTTTTCTTCTTTTGTGGGTTTTAACGCTATTTCCACTTCCTCAGTGCAAAATATCTCTGACTGGTTTTCGAAAATTATCAGTATCACTAAAGACAAGAGTGTTTTCCTGATGTTTGAACTATGGGAAGGAGGAGGGGCTCTTTCCCCTCTCAAGCCCCAGACGATATCCTCCCTGCCGCCAAATAGTCTCATTCCTAACTTAAAAATGGCGATACAACACATCGTAATATGTTTGACTAATTTTTTGGACATGGTTGTTTCGGCATATTGTCTGCTCAGTACTACGAAAACTGGAATTTTTCGGGCTCGACTGGTCAAATTAAATTAACTCTTGTGTTATCAGTCAGAACATCTGAAGTACCAGTCGGAATATATTTCCACCAACGGAGATTGGGGAGTTGCAAATCGACTACCCTAAAGTTGAAAATTCGGTCGCCAATCGGAGCGGGGGTGCAGTTGGAATTCGGGAGGTGAACACTCTCACCACCACCACCAGGTCTGCCACCAAATCATTCAAGACCAAGCCTGGAAATAAGCAATCTGTCATTGGCAGAATGAGGTCCCCAGAGAGTGAATTTGCTGACGCTATTCCATACAGTGGGCTAGAATCCCCCCCCCCCCCCCTCACAATTTATCCTCTGGTACCTCTTTGTGTTTAGGCCTGAGACCTTGATTCGGGATGAGGTTCACAGAGGAAGAATTTGGTAATGCTACCCTGCTGCAGGGAAGCATCACCAAATTCACCCTCTGGGGACCTCATTCTGCAGATGACAGTCGCATATTTCCAGTTTTGTTCAAGACCCTCTTGCCGCTTCCCTGGATGGATAATACAGGACATTGAATTTAAAGATCAATCAGGTTACCTGACATCACCAGAACTTTTTTTTTCATTTTCACTCATCAGTTCAGGGGTGTGATAATCTCTCCACGCAAAGATTGCAACATGGGGCGCAATATGACACTTTCAAAAATGACTACCACAGGCCATCAACGGTGTGTACATTTGATTTCAGCCAGTTTTTACAGCAGTCGTTTGTACTTATTTATTATTTATTTATTTATTGGTGTTTAAGGTCACATATTTCTGCACAATGGCTAACCATGACCGTGACAGTTTTACGGGTGGAGGAAGCCCGAGTACCCAGAGAGAACCACCTAGCAACGGCGAGCAACTGTCTGCTCCCCAACATACCAACTCCACACAAGCAGGGTTGGCATTGGTTGAAGACAGGTGCACCATCGACGTGCAGTACGCCTTAGTACACAATGTCACCGTGCCCCCACGTGGGCAATGGGGTGAAGTGTTCGTTTGTACTTAGAGAAGAGTTGCTATTCGCAACCCTCGGTCCTCCCCTAAACACCCTCGACTGCAGTTTTTAGTCCAGGAGCATAGGACTCTTCGAACACGGCATGAAAGGATTTGAAGGCCACCTGCACACTGGCATATATCAGTGATGTTTCGTGTACCCCTTTAGCATGGTAGATATACAATACACAAATCTAAGTTTAGGACTAACCCACCTCTGCATTGAGAAAAATGCACATTTGGGATTCCATAACTTAACAAATTTCCCAACCGGTGCATTTTCCTTAACTTGAAAAAAATCACTGAAGAGACAAATACCCTATCCCCCGCATTCCTGATGGTTAATGAGATTGCAATGGAGGAAAAGATAATACTTCTCTCTCTCTCTCTCTCTCTCTCTCTCTCTCTC
The DNA here is from genome assembly GCA_031216915.1 of Pictodentalium vernedei. Taxonomy (NCBI): domain Eukaryota; kingdom Metazoa; phylum Mollusca; class Scaphopoda; order Dentaliida; family Dentaliidae; genus Pictodentalium; species Pictodentalium vernedei. Next base: position 338,673,000 of record CM062296.1, read on the forward strand.
TCTCTCAACTTTTTCTGGAAAAGGTTTGTGGGGGAGGCCCGGCGGTTCCCACATCCCTGTTTTTGTGTGTTACCTCTGAGGATGCAATTGCAAATTTATTCACAGAAAGCAGCATAATGATGGGACTGACAATTTAGAAACAGGATGATGTACTATTATTCTCTTTGTTTGCCCCTTCAGTAAATTATCTCATAAAATACCGTTATAGGAAGTCGCCATTGATTGAACTGTCCGTCAAAGTTAGATGAGTCAGCTGGGGTGAATGGCTCGTTTATATTCTACAGTTTTCCATTTATCTTCTAAAACAACGCCACTTATTTTACTTAATTAAAAAAAACAGTCACTCACACCCGGGTATAATTATTTGCTGTATGCAAACTATGTGTGATATGAATGTTGATAGATCAAAGAGACTTTTCCTTAATCTTAACCCTCGATCTAACGATATGTTGCGCGAACACGTTTGTCTGCGTGAGGGTGTGAGTGTGTGATGGGGGTGTTTGGGCTGAGTGTCTAATATCGTCCGTGATGTAATCGCGTGTGTCTGGGTGTTTGTAATTGCGAGTGTGCAAGTCATGTATACTGGGTGTGTCATCATCTGCGTGTAAGTTCTGCGTGTTTGAGTTTGGGTGAACTCAAGTGAGTGTGACTTTGAATGCTTTCCTTAACTATATGTATGTTTTCCCAATAGAAATGTAGAAGTTGTAACGTGTCATACCTATTTGATTGTGGTTGTGCAATAAACTATAAATATAATTTTGTTGTTGTTGTTGTTGTTGTTGTTACAATTTTGTTGTTGTTGTTGTTGTTGTTGTTATGTTTTGTTGTGTTTTTTGTTTTGTTTGTTTGTTATTTGGAAGATAGTTTTTGCGAGGGATTGTTTGTTTTGGTATTTTTTTGGTATGTGTGTGTGGGTTTTTTTTTGTTTGTTTTGTTTGTGTTTTTGTGTGTGTGGGGGGAGGTCTTTTTTTTTTGGGGGGGGGGGGGGGGGGTTCACTCTTTTTTTTATTTTCCTTCCAAATCGAAAATTGGAGATTCGCTGAATTTTGTGTTTTTGTGTTGGTTTGTTTCGTTTTTGGGGGAGGGGAGGGGTGGTGGAGATTAACGACACTCTAAATAATCAGTTATATCGTATCAGAGAGGTTTACCAGTGGAGGAGGCCGGAATCAGGGACGTAGAAACCGGGGAGAACAGGGGCACGTGGCCCATCCCCAACTTTTTCAGATATAGTCGAGAGAGAGAAAACGGCGAGAGAAAGAGAGAGAGAGAGAGAGAGAGAGAAGTAAGACAAAAGTTATCTTTGCAGGAATTAGCAGGAAGGTTTGCACAGAAGACTCTTTACTATTTACCCTTTACCTAACATGAAAAGCAGACGACACTTGCAAACAAAATTCTTGAATAACTAATTTGTTTCATTTTTTGTCTCAAAAACATAGGTTATGACCCCTCATTGGAACGAGCTCGACGAGCTCGTTCCAAAGAGGGGTCATAACCTATGTTTTTGAGACAAAAAAATGAAAAAAATAATGAAAATTAATTGCCGATTTTTGTGAATAGCTCTGGTCGATTTTAAGCCGTTACGTTGGGCAAAGGGTTAAGCTGTGAAGGAAGGTGGCCTCTTCTGATTAACCCCTCTATGGGCTTTGAAGCGGGAGAAATGCCTATTCTTGTCTCCATATCAATTACATAAATGGGATGTCTCTGCTTCCGTGATTCCGTTGCTCCATCCAGCTAGAAATTCAAGCTTTAATTATCTCACTTGATATACAATGCAAAATAATTTTCCGTTCTAGGACGAGTGGGCCCGCTAGTTTAACAAACTTCCCAACCGAGCCGAAACAGTGTTTCATCCCGGTAGGAAAATATGTTAAATATGGAGCCCAAAATGTGCATTTTTTTAGTACAGAGGCGCCCTAATCCAAATATATCTTTGTGTCTTTGTGTTCGTCATATTTATTGAGGGGGCAAAATTCAAAAGTATAAAACTATCATGCGGTGTGATTTTAGCGGTATCACACCGCGATTTGCGATGCAATATGTCGTATACATTGATACAGTATTGTTATTCTCTTCGCGAAATGCGACACGATTCTCATATGTATGTACAAAATAAATATTTATTTAACTGGTTGAGGGCTAGATTAGTTTTGGTGTCTGAATTTGTTCATCAAAAATTGTTTTATTACAAATTATTGGAGAGTGCCAACAGGCACTCTTCAATAATTTGTAATAGAGCAAATTTGTATAAATAAACCATTATTTACGTTTGACTGAGCACGAAAGAAACATGGGTAAGGAAAATGTTGGCATTTGCACTGGTACCCGCTTTTTGAAAGGCCTGATTGTGGCTTCTAGCACTCACCGAGTTAAAAAAAAACTCACTATTTTTTATCTCCATTTTAGTTGTTCTATATTGATTTTAGGCTCTCAAAACTGGATTTTAGGCATCGTCGACCATTCCATCAGGAATAAAAAATAAAAATAAAACCCTCCCTCCCTCCCTCCCTCCCTCCCTCCCTCATTCATTTTTTTTAAAAATACCTGAGAATCAATTACTTAATTTTGTTTGGCCTAAAAATGTACGTATTCTCAGTGTAGTGTTGGGCTATGCTCAAACATGGCTTTGTTTCCTACTGTGCCACTGAAGCATATTGGCCACCAATGATATACACCAGTCTGTGAGTGCTCTTATTTGGCCGTGCCTCCCCCAACCCTCCCCCAACCCAACTTCGAAAGAGAAACACCGAGGAGCCGCGATTAGCTGTCGGACTCTCCAGCTTACTAACCCGCCAAAAGCAGTGTTAACATCGGTTTATCACTTTACCTAACGAATCGGAAGCATCTGCTCGCGCAATTTACAAATTACGGAGTTGGAAAAAAATATTTTTCAAAAACTTTCAACAAAACCATATCATGTGACCCCTCATTAGAACGAGCTTGTCTAGCTCGTTCCAATGAGGGGTCACATGATATGGTTTTGTTACATGTTTTTGAAAAATTTGGAAAAAAACAATAATTAAAATAATAAAAATAATGTAGTCTGACAACGCAACTGTATGCTATTATTATTACATCTGGGGAGATCAGTAGCACTCGTTATCTTTGCTGACTGTTTTGAGACACAGAAACGATAATTGTTTTCTAATTTTCTAAAAGTCTGGTGCTTTCTTTGACGAGTGCTGTATTTTATATTAGATCATCAGATGAAAGCAAAATGTGAGAAGAGCAGATTCCAAGTCATAAACTTTATTTGACCTTGAAAGATGAAGGCGAGGAACAGACTATGATAAAAATCAATGTCAAGGCTTTAAATCCTTGTATCATGCCTTTTGTGAGATTGACCTATCGACCCTAATTAGTTGTACGCATTTCACAGGGGAAAATAGCATGTTCAACCTCATAAATACCAATCGATATCCAAGAAACATGCAACGATTGAGCTGTGTGCAATTGTATCCTTCAATTGCAAATGTACAAAAAACAGACATTTTATAAAGAGGTTCGCCTGTTAGTTTTGCACAATGGCTTGAGAAGCTTTTCCCAGGTGTGTTTGGAGAGAGGGGCACAGCGGCGTAGACGGTGTGCAATGGTCCAGTGGTTTAGGAGTTGGACTCCTTAATGCCAGGCGGGGATGCCGACGGTTCGATTCCGGCCGGGGATCAGAAATCAACATTCCAAATTCCCCGGAAATATGATTGTGTCCTTCAATACACACACACACACACACACACACACACTTTTCCCCGAAGATTCCAAGCTTATAATTCATTCAAGTCTGAAACCCCATGTGGGCGGGGGACTCGAGCCCCACCACACCCCAGAAACCCACACACACCCACCCACCACCACACACCCACCAGGCACACACGCACACATGTTTCCTCAAAGATGCCAAGCTGCTTATAATGCATTCTAGCCTGAAATCCCTAAAGATCGTTCATGTACTATCACCCTGATATTTTTATGGACATTGTACTATAGTTATTCCCTCAATTTCTGGGGTCTTAACCCTTTGAACACGCAAAACCGATTTTTCGGTCCAAGGCATAATTTCGTCCCATTTTTGTCTTATAAGAAGTATATACACATGGCATTAGTGATAAAATAATAACTGCAGTCTGCAACCGAATGGCTGCAGACTGCAGTTATTATTTTATCATCCCTGCATATTGATATTGGACTGACCCATCTCACTGTAAGTGTACACAAAGGCGATACCATTCCAAGAAATGAGGGGTTAAAGGGTTAAGCCTTCAAAAGATACTCAGGGCCTTCTACCGGAAACAAAAACCCGGACCTTCACCTTTGGGTCCTCTTGAACCAGTACGAAGAGAAATGCACTGGGGGGGGGGGGGGGGTATTTTGACACTACCCCCAAGTGCAATTAGCCTGGCTACGTCGCACCTAGGGTGTGGAACACACTGTTTTTGTCAGAAAATGGCGATGTAAAATCGCCACATGGGATGTTGGACACGGCAATAGTTTGATTTTTTTGCCTGATAATTAACAATTATTCTACTCAAAGTTTGCTGAGCACCAAGTATATCCAACTACCTGTTTTACGTTTTAGTTGAAATATTGTTATGAAAAGTGTATATATTTTATATTTAATTATATCTTTAATGATTTAAGGACAGAAATTGAGATTTTGTTTGTGTTTGACATTATTTTTTACCTTTTGAATACGATAACCATGGAAAAATGGATATTATTGGTAAAAGAGGAAATTTTGCAAATTTGCCAAAAGGTTGACAGAGCAAACTGATATGGGTTCAATATCGAGTATGAGACCTATTATTGTTAATGACAGCTTGACAACGCCTTCTCATGCTCCCAATCAGGTTCCGGTGGTCCTTTGTGGGATGTTGTTCCATTCTTGGACCAGCATGGCACCAAGCTCCTTGACACTTCTTGGTTGGACTGGACGGACTGAAATTGCAAGCTGCAACTCATTCCAGACATGTTCGATTGGATTGAGGTCAGTGAATCTTGCTGGCCAGTCCATATGCTCAATCCCCTCCCTTTGTCGGTACTCCCGGACAGCATGGGCAACATGAGGACGGGCATTATCGCCCATCAGAATGAATCCATCACCCACTGCACCTGCATACAATCTGACGTGGGCATCCAGGGTCTCTTCAATATACCGCTGTGCAGTCAATGTACCACGTTCAAGGACACAGAGCTTTGTACGTCCGTCCCAGCTGATGCCGCCCCAGACCATTATTGACCCTCCACAATAGCGGTCATGCTCAGCAATGTTGGCTGCATGGAATCGCTCTCCTGGTCTTCTCCATGCCCTAGAACGCCTATCTGTGTTGTCTAGGCAGTACCTTGACTCATCTGTAAAAAGGACAGGTCATCAATCTTCTCTGGTCCATCCAACGTGATCCATGACCCATTCATATCGTGCCTGGCGGTGGTTCTGGGATAGCTGAATGTGAATACATGGTCTTCTCGATCGGAGACCACCTTCGTGCAACCTTGCCCGGATAGTCTGCGTCGAAACATTTATCCCGGATGCATTCTGAAGGTCACTGCGAAGCTGGGTTGCTGTGTCAAAGCGGTTCCTTCGGGCCTGAATGACCAAAAACTGGTCTTCGGCTGCAGATGTTGCCCTGTCTCTGCCACCACCATGTGTGCAATCATGACAGCTAAAAGCTTGCACAGGCTCTGGTGATCACCGTATGGTGCACACCAAGGGCTTCACCAACCTGACGAAGGGTAGCCCCTTGTTCCACCATCCCTACAGGCCACCACATTTCTTCTTCAGACAAATGTCTTCTTACATTTGCATTCGCCATATTCAACCATTGAATCACAAGGGTTTATGTTGAAATGAAGACTGAATACCCTACACATCTCATGTACATGTAGACAGTACACGAAAACATCATGGAAATCAGGGGGTCCATGCTTTCCATGACTGTCACGAAAAGTCTGCCTGTCAAGAGAGCTAATGTAAACACTGGGGACCACCTCAATACATTCCTCAATCATATCCACCAAAAATATCGCAAATGTGTCACAAGAAAATTTCACAATGATGTGCCAAATATGTGGTGCTAAGCAAACTTTGAGTAGTATATTTTAGCATGAATGGAGGACAATCGCCGGGCGTTAAGTAAAAATATCTACTGGTAGTTCAAATATCCCACAAATTCTTTGTTGTAAGAGGATTCGCCTTTCGCGCCCACCAATATCTATGTCAGTGGCTCTGTGGCTAACATTTAGCCTGTCGGCAAACTGGTAAATAGTGAAATAGTTCTCACCCCTTCACCTAACACACCGGGTAGTCCGTTCATCGCCCACACACAAAAAAATGAGATTCGCGTGTATAGAGCCCTTCCAATCACAAATGCCGTGTCGAATCTAATCCCAAATAGAATCAGGTAGATGTCTTCGAATCTAATCGACGTGAATCTCAAATCGACTCTCACTCTCCTACCAGTTTTAACCCTTTACCTAACATGAAAAGCAGACGACACTTGCAAAAATAATTCTTGAATAACTAATTTTTTTCATTTTTTTTGTCTCAAAAACATAGGTTATGACCCCTCGTTGGAACGAGCTCGACGAGCTCGTTCCAACAAGGGGTCATAACCTATGTTTTTGAGACAAAAAATGAAAAAAATAATGAAAATTAATAGGCGGTTTTTGAGAATAGCGCTGGCCGGTTTTGGCCGTTACGTTAGGTAAAGGGTTCCTGGAGCTCAATGGTAGACTGTTGAACTTCTATGCTAGAGGTCCCGAGTTCGATCCCCGTCCGGGACGACCCGCGTTGTGTCCTTGGGCAAGGCACTTTATCCCGGTTGCCTACATGGGGGCACGATGACGCCGTGTACTAAGGCGTACTGCACGTCGATGATGCACATGTCTTCAGCCGCTGTAACCCTGCTTGAGCGGAGCTTGAATGTTGAGGAGCTGACAGTTGCTCGTCGATGCTCGGTGGTTCTCTCCGGATACTCCGGCTTCCTCCACCTGTAAAACTGTCACGGTCACGATTAGTCATTGTGCATAAGTATGTGACCTTAAACACCAATAAAGAAGTATATAAATAAGATTGTACCTTCTTGTAAGAGGATTCGCCTGTCTCCACTCAACTATTGTAACCAAATAGTACTGGTCTGTTCGGGCAAGTCAATAAAAAAACGGATTGTTCCAGAACCGAATCAAAGTATAGTTTCCGAAGCGGAACTCCCTTGAACTCTTCTTCTGTCATCCGGTCTCCTGTACAGGAGATCGGATGATAGAAAAAGAGTTCAGGAGAAGACACTCGATGGTATTTAGGACATTCCAACGATTCGAAAATTCCGAATCAGCGTGACTCCAATCGAATCATAGGGATGTTTTCGAATTGAATCTTCTGGGTGATTTCGAATGGAATCGAATTTTGGGGGGCCCTATTGCATGATCTTGTTTGTTTGGGTTTTTTTAATCGAAAGTCTTCAGTTTATTTGTTCAGGCAGGCAGGCCAGCGGAAGCAGAAAGTGAGAAAAATATTGACCAAAGGAGATTCTTCTCTTATAATATCGTCAACATGTGCCTTACGCAACAGTCATATCCGGCAACATTTGCAAAAATAACCATTCAAATTTTATTATTTTTGCAATATTTTGCCACCAACACGAACTCATTCCAGCGAGTGTTCAAAAGCTATATTTTTTAGACAAAAATGAAAATTTTGAATTACTCATGACATTTTTTCGCAAGTGTTGCTTCTAGTCGCGTAACGTAAATAGTTAACCCTGCCTTAACGACTAATTTGTTCTATATATTACCGCTTAGTATATAAACCCCTAGATGTTGATGTAGCGTTGAGCACACATAAATATATATAAGTCTATTAACCGGGCGTTGTTCGAGTCTTTATATATTTAAGCCTAAGGACACAATATCGCCTTTTCGGTGTCGTTATTATTTAGTAATAATGTTGTTTGTACTATTCCTATTATAATAGGTTTTGTTTACGTCGGAATCCGCCTCATCGGAGATGTCAATTACTGACAAATCCTATCTCTATCCCATCTCATTGAATCCTCTCCTGTCCGATCCAATCTTATCCTATGCTACCGTATCCCATCCCATCCTATCCTACTATATTATCCTTTCCTATCATACCATATCTAATCCTATTCTATCCTACCGCATCCTATCATATCCTATACTATACTGTTAAATGCTATCCAAGCCTATCTAATCCAATCCTAACCTATCCTGTCCTACCCTATCTGTACGTCTGAACCTCATTTGCGTGACTAATCTCAAAGGTCAAAATGTAGAAACTGTAGCTTCTTAAGCCCAAATTTGGGCTCTGCTGAAGGCTATCGATACCATGATTAAAAGGCTTCACATTCTGTTGATATGCGTCGTATTTCATCAGAAAGAAATGCATTCTGTTTATATGGATCTGTGTTGTTACAATTTACTGGAGAGCGCCAATTGAGAATCTCCAATTAATACAAATAAAACACATGGATGTAAAGAGATTTTTTTTGGGGGGGGGGGGGGGGTTGGGGGTTTTTTTTTTGGGGGGGGGGATGGGTGGGGGCGCGGTGGCTCAGTAGGTAGATGTGCAGGCTGCAAGCCGAGAGGTCCTCGGTTCGAATCCCACCTTCGGCAACCGCGTTGTGTCCTTGGGCAAGACACTTCATCCCCATTGCCCACGTGGGGGCACGGTGGCGTTGTGTACTAAGGCGTACTGCACGTCGATGGTACACCTGTCTTCAACCAATGCTAACCCTGCTTGAGTGGAGTTGGTATGTTGGGGAGCTGACAGTTGCTCGTCGTTGCTGTTTGGTTCTATCCGGGTACTCAGGCTTCCTCCACCTGTAAAACTGTCATGGTCATGATTAGTCATTGCGCAGAAATATGTGACCTTAAACACCAATAAATAAATAAATAAATAAATTTTTACTACCAAAATTAATCTAGCACGATACCGGTTAATAGAAATGGCACCATGTAATATTTGCATGTCTCGTCAAGCAAAAATGAGTCACACATCAATCCCAAACTGTGATCACGGCTCCTGTTGTCCGTTACTGTCGCATGCTGTCAAAAAATTATAATTACATCATATTTTATTTATTTTTATATTT